>BPLQ01015338.1:0-392281 GCA_021605075.1 Caerostris darwini
AGTAAAATTAAAGAAATCCTGTAATGTATATGAACATTTAAAATTAATTTTAATTCGTTAAATATTATACTTTTACAATTGTCAAGAAAGAAATAATTTTTAAGAGTAATTCTGTTTTTCTTCTTTATAATAATGGTTCAAAAATAGTTATAATAAACTTTTCAATACGTTTTTAATATGAAGTTTGATATACCACTTTATTTTAAAGTTAGTCAACTATTTTTACATTACGTAGTTAAAACAGAAGAAATATCTGAAAAATATATGTTTTTGTCTTTTAACTATCTGCTGTATAACTTTAAACTATCTGCTAAAACATAAATTAGTTATAGATAAAATAAAACTTCACCATTATGTATTTTTCTCTTTTCTCTCATTTAAAAAAAAAAATGCATAAACCGTAGACGTAGAAAGTACTTGTTAACGATTTTCTCACCTTGCAGAGTTGCACACAACGTTTCATAGAGGGCGCTTGCTGTCAAATACCTTCTAGGAAAAGTTTTTTCTCCCTCTGCGACCGGTGAAGGAAGAAAAGTGCAGTAAAGGGGGAAAAGTGCAGCGAAGTCAAAATTTGGAAGAATCAATGTTAGCCATTTTTTTTTTCTTCAAAGGGGGAAAAGCTCTAATATTTCATCAATGTATAATTTCTTTAATACATTTTTTTTAACTGCGCTTTGTTATTAAAATTCTTAAGGGGAAAATTAAATATTAATTTCAATATGTAATTGACATTTTTGATTAAAGAATTGTGCCAGAAAGTCAAACAAATTTATACAATGAAATTAAGATTGCATAACTTATAATTGAATGTTTGTCTATGATTTTATATAATTATACGAGTAAAAATAGCTATTCTTTAAACTATTAATTGAAATCAAATCCTAATACCGAAATTATTTTGGTTAAGATTAAATTAATATAATTTTAAGTGATTAATTCAAATTATAAAACTAAATTAACAAATAATTTCAATTAAATAATAATACAAATGCAAACCATATATTTTAATTTTTTGTCTTCACTTTTCACCACCTTTATAACAGATAACTGGGAACATTTTCGATATGCTTTTAGAAGTACTTTGAGTATTTGCTTTTAAATTTTTCAAAGGTTACAAAAATAATTTATTTTCACCATTTAGTAACTTTAAATTATCGTCATTGTTATCATTTCTTATTATCTTCACACTTGTATCTTTCAATTTATCTTAATATATCGCTTAGTATTTTGAGGGGAAAAAATGTAAAATGTGCAGAAACAAACTATTTCAGAAAGTAAATATAGATTCTAAATTGTTTATTATGCAATAATTTAATTTTATCAGCTAAAACTATTAAATTAATATCATCATCTTCAAAAATAAATCTAGAGAGTAAAAAAACTAAAAAATCATGATTATTAGTGTTATTATTCCTTCGTACATAATAAATAATTATTATTATTTATTGTTTCATTCGCAAAAACATTTGTAGGTACTAAAAAAGACCCAAAGAAGGTGTACTTCAAGGCTTCACATTTATTCAAGGTCACCTTGACAAACAAAAATGAAAAATTTTAACATTGATGCTGAGATAATTTCATAATTCTGATCCTAATAATAGATAAGATTTTGATTTATATCAACAATCAATTGTTTTAATATTGTTTGGCTTCCACCAACTTCTTTTTAATTATTCAGTGATTGTATTCAAATATGTGTCTGTTAATTGATTATTTTTATAAAATGGGATCTATAAAATTAGTAAACTTAATTCTTCAAATATCAAGCGAGAGATGTAACTGTTACTATTGAAAATAGAATAGAAGAAAACCTTCAAATTCTTCTGAAACGAATTTAGAACACAATAGATTAAATAATCCGAACACTTTTATGCCTTTATTATCCCTGAAGGACTGAGTGATTTCTATTCATTGAAAGCATTTGAATATAAATTGAAAGTTTACAAGAATAAAAAAATTTTAATTTCCAGGTAAGCTTTTTGAAACTGTTGTTTCTTCTTCTCAATAACACAAATTAAATCGCAACAAAATTCTAAGAAGCATGTCCCTAATCCCTTCCCTTTTAGCACAACTACAAAAGATTTCATCTCCCCGTGATTGTAATCCCGAAAGATCTTTGCAATGTTCGACGTTAAAAGGATTCGAAACGTTTATTTAACGTTAAAAATCATTAAGATTTTGTTTTCAAAAGGTTTAGGAATGACTACCTTTTCTTTTCGAATTGGAATTCCAGATAAATAAGTATCTTCTTTTTATCATTTCCTGCAAACGCTGTAGTAAACATGCTGGAACTCTCTCTTCCAGCAGTGCTTAAACAATTAATGGCTTTAGACTACTTATTCCGTGCTGTATCGTTTCCTTAGAACGCCTTGCTGTTGTGATCTCTGTGTGCTAATGAGTTTCATTAAGAAAAGAAAACTGCTTATAATTGGAACTGGGCTAGACTGACGGTGTAGTGTAATTGGAGAGCTACTTAAAAATGCTCCTCCCCCTCCCTTCACTTGAATTATTTGAGAAACTACACCTCAGCGGGTTGTTTATAACGAAAAATAAAAATAGTAGAAACAAAGTTTAAGATTCTGATAAATTGTAATTGCCAGCCCATTAATGTAGAATCGCATGTTTGAAAATTCTTCATTTAAATATAGAATGCTTTACTTCGGTATTGCTGATTAATAAAATATCACAGTAATTAAAATTTAGTTTCAAGTTTTAGGTGCGATATCTTTTAGGTAAACATAATTTTGCGGTAACAGGCTGTAATTTTTGTATGTAGTATATATAAATATTATAGGCACTTATTAGTATAGCATACAGAAGTTTTTAGTACATTTGTTTCGTTTAGTATCTTTATAAGTTGGAAATAAAGCCAATTACTCTTTGAAGATCTATATAAATGACCTTGAAAATTATGATACAGCTTGATAGTAAAGAGGGAAGTACATAAGTATTAATGCACAGTAGATAAGCATTAGTAGATTACAAACTAGATAATAATTAACAGATTACTGAATAGACAAGCATTAATGTAGGAATTTGATCTTTTTTACTAAGGGTAAAACGTTATGTAAAATAATCTGTAATATTGTACCGAAATTTATGACTTTACTAAAGAAATCTTATCGAGTCAATTTATTTTGATAGTATTTCGTAAAATGTATAAAAGTAAAAAGTATTAATCTCAAATTTATAAATAATTCCTTTTATTAAATTATAAATTTTTTTTTAAAAATTCGCAGTGTTATCCCTCAAATAACTACATGACAGCGCGAATCCTTAAAAATCAGTCAAAATATATTTTCCTTTCTTATATAACATTTCTTAATTGAAGGTAAATGTCAGGATATTTAAATTTGAAAATCTGTAATATTGTACAGAAATTTATGACTTTACTAAAGAAATTTTATCAAGTCAATTTATTTTGATAGTATTTCGTAAAATGTATAAAACTAAAAAGTATTAATCTCAAATTTATAAATAATTCCTTTTATTAAATTTTAAATATTTTTAAAAAAATTCGCAGTGTTATCCCTCAAATAACTACATGACAGTGCGAATCCTTAAAAATCAGTCAAAATATATTTTCCTTTCTTATACAACATTTCTTAATTGAAGGTAAATGTCAGGATATTTAAATTTGAAAATCTGTAATATTGTACAGAAATTTATGACTTTACTAAAGAAATTTTATCAAGTCAATTTATTTTGATAGTATTTCGTAAAATGTATAAAACTAAAAAGTATTAATCTCAAATTTATATATAATTCCTTTTATTAAATTTTAAATATTTTTTAAAAAATTCGCAGTGTTATCCCTCAAATAACTACATGACAGTGCGAATCCTTAAAAATCAGTCAAAATATATTTTCCTTTCTTATACAACATTTCTTAATTGAAGGTAAATGTCAGGATATTTAAATTTGAAAATCTGTAATATTGTACAGAAATTTATGACTTTACTAAAGAAATTTTATCAAGTCAATTTATTTTGATAGTATTTCGTAAAATGTATAAAACTAAAAAGTATTAATCTCAAATTTATATATAATTCCTTTTATTAAATTTTAAATATTTTTTTAAAAATTCGCAATGTTATCCCTCAAATAATTACATGATAGTGCAAATCCTTAAAATCAGTCAAAATATATTTTCCTTTCTTATATAACATTTCTTAATTGAAGGTAAAAGTCAGGATATTTAAATTTGAAAATAAAAAGTACTTTTAAATTCATAATAGTAGCTTAATTTTTGTTCAATATTCCAGAAATATATCTTATTTAAAAATAATAAAATGTGTTTATTTTGTTTTTACAAGCAACTGTTTTTAAAATTTTACCTTATGTAAAGAAAAATGTATCCATATACTTATCAGACTATGTTTAAACTGTTTTTAAAATTTTACCTTATGTAAAGAAAAATGTATCCATATACTTATCAGACTATGTTTAAACTGTTTTGATGAGTATTTTAAATTTAGGCACCTTTGTACCTTACATGATCCTTTTTAAAAAGTATTGCTATTAGATTTCACCAAGTATGAATCTATTTAAAGCGAAAAACTTTAATATCTTTTAGCAAAATACACAAAATTAATGAATTACATAAACTTTTCATATGAAACTTATATGTAAGATTATTTTTAATTTTTGCTTGTTTTGATTGTGACTTAATTTAAAATAAATTGCCTCCTAAAAACTTTTCTCTAAAAAATTAAACTGTAAGTTAATTAAAGAGAATTCTGAGGATGAATTGAAATATGCCTCATTACTACTATTTGTTTTTAAACTTATTAATATATATTGCATTTGGGCAATCTAGTTGCAGATCTGTGAAGCATTATTTAAATATTTAACTCTCCCGTCTGTCAAAATGTGTATTAAAATTTTATTGTGCAAGTAATATGATTGCACGATAAATTCAATATTCCATAGATTTTTATAAAAAAATTAAGAAACTTTTTATACCTTTTCCGTGAAAGAAAATACAGTAAATTTTGAGAATTTTTTTAAAGAAACATTTAATTTTTGTCTGAGATATGCTTTAATTTTTATGCTCATTATCAATCAATATGGTGAAGTGTAAATATTAATACTTGGGTGTAATAATGACTTTATCTTTGATACATTCTTTAAATCCGTACAAGAGAAGGAAATTCTCGTCTTTTTTATTCAAAAATCCATACGTATTTCTACAGTTGATTTAAAATTTTCAAAAATAGAAGGTGCATTATTGTTTTATGAATTCTAATAAAACATAAACACTCTATATTGATTATTCCTGATCTTGATCATTTTTTAGGGGATCTTACTCTTATAACGCAAACATAAAAATAGTTAACATTTTTATATTTATATCAAATTATTATTTATATAAACTGAAGATTTACTCAAATAAATTTAAAGCAAGTTGAATAGAATTTTAAAATTCTGTTCAATGTGGAATATAAAATTAGTTTTGCTTTATAAATCGAACAGTCTATCTTTCAAACAAGATATAGCTTAGACACATAATTGAAATAGACAAAATATAATAGAAACAGATTTCATAATAGAAATATACATAATAGGAATATATACATAATAAATTTTATAATAGAAATAGCCATAATAGGAATATATACATAATAAATTTCATAACAGAAATAGACAAAACAACATAAAATTTTCATCATTGTTTTAAAGAAATTATGTATGTCGATTTTACAAGAGAAAACAATTCCTTTTAAATCAATAATTTCTGTAATTCTAATTTCAATGATTTCTCTAATTCTAATTTCCATAATTTCTCTAATCAATGAAATATAGGTCAAGTCTATAAATCAAAGATCGATAAAAAAATGTTTACAACTTCACTTTCACATGATAAAAAAAATGAATAATAATTTTTAGTTTTAATAAGATAATGAATATAATTAATATAATTTTCATATCGAAATATTATATTCATTCATGAATAATATTTCTAATGATATAATTATAGCTTGGTGTAGTAAATTAACATCAAACTTGGAGAAATTAAATATTATTTACATGCTTTCTGGTGGAAACATTAAAATACTGAAAACAAAGCTGAAAAAAAAGTTGTAAAAATGCTTTAAAAATTTATTATCACTGCACAGTGTGGATATGCATAGTACGGGAGATTACAAATTTTTAATGCGTTATGAAAAAATAAGTATAACAAAACAAAAATTTAGCATCCCTTTTGAATCATCTTATTTTGCTATGTCAAGAATGAAAAAAATGCTGTTGTTGCAGCTTATCTCATTTATTCTATAGCAACATCAAATGATGAAAAAAATGTTACATCATTACACGAAAGTAAAATAATAGTAATTAAAAGTTGTAGCCCTTAAATGGTCCAAATTGTATAGTAATAGACAACTTGAACATTTTAAGTAAAAACTAAAGTTGCTACATGAAACAAAACATATAGATTATAAAATCAGTCGAACGAATTTTAGCATATCGTAATAACTTTAAAACTTTTAAATTATTTGAAATTTATTATTAAAACCAAAATTGGGTTTTTTGAATTTTATAACATTGTGATGCAAGCTCTGATAGTTTTTTAATTCTTATTTTGATTGTAAGGAAATTTTACAATTTTAAACACACATAAGCTATTTTCAAGCATGATTAATGTTTCTTAATTTAATGTGTGATAAATTTCAGCAACAAAATTTTAGATATTAATACTGCAAATAATTGATAGATTTTTTTTCTATTATATTCATTTATAAGTTTTAAAATATCCGTGAAATTTTAAATTTTCACTGTTTCAAGCTATAAAAATTTCTTTGAAATGATTTTCATACAGTGGCTGTCTATTTAAAGCATTAACAAAATTTTATGAAAATGCAAAAGGGCTTTCAATTTATGGATATTTTTTGTATTCTTAATTCTATTTAGAACTCTCCAGATAAAATTTCTTATCAAGAGAGACCTTGACAATTTGCTTTAAATTCTTTATAAAACCTCCGTGCATTTTGAATAAAAAATTTTTAATTTCTATGCTGTTTGAAAGTTGAAATACAAGTATAACTTCTAATTTTTGATTCTGTTAAGTAACTTAAACACCAGCCTTCACCTACATACGACTGCTTGGTGCCATATATAATACTAGAATTTTATTTGTATTTAAAAATCAATCTAAAACTCGGCTCGAGATTATAAATGAATTTATAACTTTTTTCACTTCCATGTTTTTAAAGAAATGCGTTTCATAAGGTTTAAATATTCCTACGAGTTTTATCCAGGAAATAAAATAAATCTTCTTGATAGCTGTTCTGAATGCTAATTATTTGTTGTTTTCTATAGAAAAATAACCACAAATGTTTCATTTCCGGGTATTCTTTCGTCATTTGCCCTTGAAAAGGAAATTATTTCTTCCCACTTAACTTTCTTTTCTTTTGGAATCTAGGTCAGATAATTTAGTTTATGATTCTTTCATCGCATTTGTGCTTTTTGGATTTGTAACTGTTTCCTAGTCGAGGAATTTATGGTTTTTTGCTTGCTGTTATAAATTTCATTCCTCGCAATAAATTTTTGGTTGAAAAACAATTGCATTTGAAAAACAAATCAACACTTAGTTTTGCAATTAAAACAACAAAGAATCGATATTATAACGCGAAATGATTAATTTTGCTCATAGGATTAAAAGAATAACAAAATTAGAGAAAATTTGAGTGAATAAAGAGATATCTGATCATGTAATATTATTTTCACAAAAAAAATCTAAATTTGTTGACTTTAAAAATTTATAACATATATGAATAGTAAGACAGATTACTTTCTTTTGATTAGTTTAAAATTGTATACGTGGATAGCTAGGTAAAGATATATAAAAATTGCAATGGTAAAAAATTTATTACATGCAAAATATTAATGAAAATAGGAAAATAAACTTATGCAAAAAAGTTCTGAAAAAATAATGTAGAATAATGTAAATAAAAAAAAACATACAAAATACATAAAATTCACTTAAAATTAATGTAAACAATATCTTTATGGATTAATTTGAGTTCCATTTAATTAATTTTAAGTCCCATTTAATTAATTTTAAGTTCCATTTAATTATTTTTTTCGTTAGCAGCAAAAAGAAGTAATAATTTCAATTAATATTATATCTTAAACAAATATCAATGATTTTCCATTGCATTACAAAATATAATTCAGAAGTTGTTGATTTCTGTTCAAAAAAGATAGTATAACATAATCATATAGCGTCGATTAATACATTAAAAAATAAATATTTTCTTCACTTTTTTTACTAGTAATCCTACTTGTACTTATTAAGTAGTACGAGTAGTAACATGGCTAAAGTGTACTTTCACTTTTACAATAAACGGACCTAAATGATATATTTTTTTAATATTTATCACACTTTAAAGAAGCTATGATATTTAATAAATTGGCATTCGTTTCAGTATGATGATTAACAAACATGGAATGTCATCTCGACTGATTCAGTCCAAAAAACATAATGATAACTAATGATGCGGAAAAAGAGAAGTGCAATTCTTATCTTTTAAATGTTGCTGACACAAGCACAATTTTTAAAAACAGCCAATATATATATATATTTTAATTTTTGAAGTAAATTTTAAAACTAAGAGAATATGAAATTGTTGTTTTCCTTTTCGATTGTTAAATTTGCGAAAAGTTTTCTTTTCCTTACTTGTTTAATAAATATTTCCGTCATTTTCTTCTTTGGTCTGTAAAACAATGAGATAAAAGGAAAAATAAATTCCTTTTAGTTTCCTTGATCTTAAAAATTTTCAAATTAGCATTTTTTGTATCACTAAAAAGTAGTTTGTTGGTACTATTTTTAATATATTGATTAAATATTACAAGCGTATTTATATTCATCTATAAAACATCATGTACATTTCTTAATATTTTTAGCATAACTGATGATTAGTTTTAAATGATATAGTGTCATTCATTATACAACGAACTTATTCAAATTATATTTTTGTAATATTTTTCAGGTGATACTTTCTTCTTATTTTTGATAGAAATGTTTTTCTTGTATGGATTATAAATATTTAAATTTCTCTTAAATTTCTCTTTTTTTTTAAGACCAAATCATCGCTTTTATCTGTCTTTACAAATAAGCAAGTTAACAGTTAATATCAAGTAATTGTAAATATATGAAATATTCGACTTTCGATTTAATAGGTTTTTATTTAAATATATTTTAAGATTTTTGAGAATAAAATCACAGTCTTTGAATATTTTAAATTCATATAGATTGAAATATATTCCTTTTTCAAAAATATACTTAATTTCAAGTATCAATCAAAATATAATAATTATTGAAATCGAATTCATTAATTCGACATGATTTCTTTTACAGTACTTTAGACATAACTAAAGAAGCATTAAAAATTCTTTATGTTGCTTTATTAGTTTCAAAAATAAGATACGCTTAATTCGCCATATGCGTGAAAATTTTAATTTATTTTTAAATCCGAATTAGTGAGAAGTCTAATTGAAAAGCTACAGCAAATATTTATACAAAGAAATAATAATACTTAAAATTTATTATGCTATATCAATATGTAGAAAGCTCAAATTTCTAAAAATTAAAAAAGAATTAATAAGTTTTAAAATGTTGCCCTGGTGTTTGTTACTGAAACCATTGTACTGACATAAAACTTCTCAATAAATCAATGCATTTCAGTGCAAAACATTTTTGTCTAAATATTTAATTTGCTTGATGTACTGCAGAAGTTTGCGAGTTATGATACAGAAAAAATTTATTTTACTTTCTGCGAAACACTACTTAACTTTGATTTGATGGTTTTTGTAATTAACTTAAAAAATTAAAACAATAATCAATAAAAACTATTAAAAACTTAATTAAGTTGCTCGTCTACTTTTTGCTTCATCGAGTTCTTCAATTGTAAATAAATTCTAAAAAGTAATTTTGTATAGTCTATTTCTATCTTTTATCAATAATATTATGAGATGCATAATTCACAGATATTGCATTTAAGTATTCTTCTTTTTTTCCTAATATACATTTTATTTTAAAAAGCATATCCTTGATAGATTTTAAATAATCAGTAATTATTATAAAAATTCGAGAAATTGGAAATATGAAGTTTTCCGTCCAAAAGATTTGAATGAATAATAATTCAATCAATTTTTTAAAGAATTTTTGAGATTGATTTCATAGAAAAAAATTACATATTGAAAAAAAGAAACATTTTATTAAACAATAAAAATCATGAAAAATTTTATAAAATTCAAAATTTCCATATTTAAAAATAACTCCCATATTCAATTGAAACTACATCTTGAATTAACAACATCTAATAAATAAATTTTATTAAAAGAAAAAAGATGATTATTTACCTGCTGGAATCTTTCTTTTTAAAAATTATAATTCAATACCAGAGTGTTGTTTTTTTAGATTAGTGTCTTTATTATTTTTCCCGTCTATTTTTTTAATGCTACCTTTATATGTTTTTATTATAACTTTTTCTTTATTTTTAATTATTGTATTTTATTTTTATTATTTTTTTTCTATATTTCTTATATCTTCCTTGAATTATTATATCGTAAGTAAAAAATTTGAGAATTTTACTTATGTAATATTCATAAAATTAGTCTCAAGTTATAATTGACTTACTCACGAAGAAGTTGTATGAGATGAAATTAAGAAATACATTTCTTTTAAAAAAATTATTTAAAAAAAGCAATTGTTAACATACTTCCACTTTACAATTCTGTGTTATTTTGAAGACTTTTTCTTCTTAAAATTTCGAAGGTTTGTTGAATAACTAATCACGAAACTTAATAAATTCCATTCTGACTGAGACAGAAAGAAAATCTGAACCTTTTATTTTATTTAGTGCTATTTTCTCAATATTTTTTTGTCATTTTTTCATTCTTTTATATATGATTTTACTTTAGCAAAGATTTATATTATAAAGTTGGCTGTTTTTAAATATAGTCTTTCTTGGAGATTAAATTTATGTTTTAAATTGCAAATTTGTGTTACTTTAAAATGAACTGAAAATAGAAGAGTTTTTCAACTCATTTTAGTGTAGCTTAAAAATATTTTCTGTTTTTGAAAGGAAAACCTGAATTTCATTTGGATATATGCTATTGTCATTGATTTTGAAAACTTTTTACATAGAAGGTGATTTATCTCAAGAATAAAGTAGCTTGAGGGTTTCGTTACGATTTCAACCCTCAAATACTGAAAATTAATCATTATGATGTTAAATTTTTAACTCTGACATAAAATAACAATGTACCTGTTGTTTAATTTATCTCATTCAAAATGATATATGTTAATGCTATGATATATCAAATGCAGTTTATTTTCACAGTAGAAATTAAAATTTATTTCTTTAAAAACTTTCTTTACCAATATTATTAAACAAATTTCAGTTAGTTCCCTATTAATACACCTTCTTTACTTTTTCTTACTTTATTAACATGCTTCTAACTTTTTGCTCTTTCTTTAATGAGCAAAGTTACTTCAAAATTCTTCGAGTTTTTCTATATTTTACTGCATAAGGAACAAATTTAATGAGAAATGATTTTAAAATTTTCGTTGTGAATCAAATTCTTTGGCAAATGGAGGAATGTCAAAAAGTTTGCATACATATACCACCCCAACAAAATCCAAACAAACCGTACTAGTATTATTTGAAATATCTAAACAATGTCACATTTCCAAAGAATCCTGAGTAGAATGCAGAAACAAAATTTTCAATAAATGTCAAATATGATGATGTTCAATCAATTCCAAGCGTGGAAAAGAGAAAAATACATTTGATACATTTTAATTTATGGATGCAATTCCTCTAACTGCTTTTATAATTATATATACTAATATTGTTTATATAATTATTGTTTTACTATTATTAATTATTGTTTATATTATTTTATATAACAGCATTAGTTGCCAATAACAAAATGATTTTTCTCGTGGGAACGGATTAATCATTCTCCCTTTATTTCTTATGGGGAAAATTGTTTCCTATTGGTATAAGTTTAAAGACCGATACCTATATACCTAGACATTATACCTATTTCGCAAAAGTCCGCCCTATTTTATGTAAGTCCAAAGATCAGGAAAGGTTTATGGATTTATGTTGAGATACTAATGCAATTATAAATACACACATATTTTTTTATTAAATGATTGTGTTAGAAGATATTGGATTTTTTTAAAAATATTTTTTACAGCAGAAAGGATTGAGTCATTAAAATAAGTTGAAAAATATTGTAATCAGCGAGTTGATGTTGATAATTCAGAAAATAAGATAGATCAATTATGCAATTATGAACTGTATCATTACAATCAATAGTGATAATAACTAAAATGCTTTTTCTAACTTAATAAGTGTGGTTTCAAAATATATCTAATTTTATTCAGGAATAAAATTAGCTTAGAGTGTAAAAAAATGATAATTTTACGAGAAATAAACAATAAAATAACATATTATTCATAACCGTACGTATCATTCATAATGAGACAAATCTTAATCAGTGAAGATACAGATTTTATGAATCTAATCAAATTGAATGGTTTTAGTTACTAAAGAATGATACTCCTTCGTGTGCTAAAGTCAAGGGTTTTGAATTTTTCATGATATTAAAAATATTTTTATTAAAAATAAAGACAGGTTTTAAAAAAACATATTGTACAATATTATATGCAAAACATCTTTAAGCTTAAAGATGTTTTGCATATAATATAGTACAATATGTTTTTGTTTCCTTTGATATTTAGCATATTTGTTTTTTTTGTTATATATATTAATAATTAAGCTGAATTATCGGTAACAATTCGAGAATTTTTCCATTTTTGTTTGTATTGTAAATATGTTTCATTTGGTAAATTAAGTTTTATAATATAAGATGATTGGCTAGAAAATACGCTTTTAAATATTACATACTTAAAAAGCATATAAGTGGGAAATAAGACACTTTACAGCAATTAATTCTGTATTTTCTGTAAACAAATTCGGATTTCTCAATAATATAAAAAATTTTAAATCACCAATTTGGAAAAATTAACAAGGAAATATTCCAAATACTATCAAGTTATATATGAAATTTAACTTTAGAAACTAGTATACTGATCTTGAAGGACAAAGAACTTACTGCCCAAGCAAATACCTTGGGGAAACAATCGCAACTAATTACAAAATCTAATCAAAAGCAAAATTAATTAATTAATTAAATAATTAATTAAATAATTTTCTAACCACATGCTTTTTAGGATACTCATTATATATTTTATTAAAACATTTGTCAATACATTTATCCTCTTGAAATTTGATTAAATAAATTCCTACACTAATCTTTAAGGTGCGAAATATTTTTTTCTACGAGGTATAGAATAATTTTTTAACCAAGCAATCTTTTTAAAGAATCAAAGTAAGTAAAAAAAGTTATAATTTCTATTATAATTTCTCTTTTATAATTCCTATTGTAATTTCTCTTTTATAATTCCTATTATAATTTCTTTATTTATTTAAAGTTGTAATTTCTTAATTAAATAATATGAGCAAATTCATTTTTTTAACTTTTAACAAAATATTTCATGTCTGTTCATGTTTCATGTTTATAAAGTTGGTGCAAATAGTTTCTAAAATTGAGTTTATTTTTTACAGTTACAAAAGGAGTTCAAATTTTTAAAAGAAAAAACTAATCTAAAAATAATTGGCATGTGCATTATTTTTGTAGCAATTGTGCCTAAAATAATGGAACAAAAATGAGAATTCTTATACTCTTTTTTCACAATATAAATAACAGTTTTTTAATGAGAGTTTATAAAATATTGCACAGTCTCAAAACTTAACTAATGAGAAATATAGTACTTAAATATATTGCAAGTCATGAGTGACTTAAAAGTCGTTTTTGCAGCAAGTTAGTCCATACCAACTAATAATTAACAAGACAAATCAGTAATTAATTTTTATTTAAATTATTCATGATCTTATTTAATAACTTAATATTTTAGTATAAAAAATGTGTTAAAAATGAAATCATCGCTTTATATTTTAAATAATTGAAACATTTATAAATTTGTATCTTAAGAGATGATGCATTTTACAAATACATTAGCCATAAAAAGTATTCAAATGTTAAAAATTTTTTAAAGTTTGTTCACTTTGTGGAATTCGTTCATTTGTTTACGTGATTTTGTTTCTTTCAATAGTTAAAGAATAAACATCGTTTTTTACTTACTATTTATAACGGAATGAAATTATTATTCTTGTCGCGAAACATACTCTAACGTTAACTCTTTGCAAGGACTTTTTTACAGTATTGGATAAAATAAGTCTTTTAAAACAGAACTCCCAGCAATAAAAAAAAAAATTTCACATTTTTATGGATTTTTTTTTAAAGAAATATTATTAGTACTGTTTTATGTTAAAATTTGTTTCTATTTTGTGTTTGCCATCAATTAATTACATTATGAGAATGTAAGATTTGGTAAATATGACTGGTAGATGATAGTTTTTCATGCTATTTGTTTATTTAAAATATAAACCATTTATCTTTGTCTGTTGTTAACTTCTAAGACAACAAAATCTTTTAATAACGAAAAATTTGCATCATATTTTAAGGCTGACACATTATTATTATCTTCTTTTTCCCTCAATTAATAAAAATATATTTACAAAGTATCTCAAATTTAATAGTTATATCGTATTTTTCCATGAAGAATGAATATTTGGAATAAAAATAGTTTCAAACACCTTTTATAAGCTATGTAAGATTTTTTATGAAGACCATTAAGAACATTTAATTGATATTTACATTATGTTTTAATGAAAAAAATTTTGTTGGTTTATAATTCGGATACATTCCATTATTCAATGATATTCCAGTTCAAGACATTCATTGTCTTTTGAGCCAAAACTGTTAATTGATGTATGTTTTATTACAATAAAAGCACGAATTTTTTTCTCAATAATTATGAACTTAATTTCAATTAAAATTAAATTGTATATAAATATTAAATTGTTTTCTAATTTTATTTAAGTCCTTATATGATGCATTCTGGTCCGTCTTTTCTCTTAAAATTTTATTTGCTACAGTAAAAAATATTGAAGCTTTTTATATAATAACTGTAGAACATAAATGTAATTATGGAAAACTTTATTTGAATAAATCTCATCAGACGAATACAGTTTGAATTCGTGTTAATTAACTTAAATTCAGAAAATTGTTTGAAATTTTATTATGTACATTCCATTGTTTACCTAACGAAAATGCGACGTATTTTGTGACGTTTTAAAAAGAGTGAACGACTCCCTGTTATTATTTTATATTTCAGATTCCCTGTAGAATGTCCTAAAACAAGTAAACAGTAAATGAAATTATAAACTTACCTATTATTAGGTGGAGAGGAAACATTCAGTAACATCTAGATCGCGTAATTATTTTGAAAATAATTTTTCTTGCTATTCATTTCAAAACAATTTCTCTGTATACGGTTACATTCTCGATTCTGTTTGCATGATGAATAATTCTCAAAATATTCCAAGTATTCTTTCCACGATTTCAGATAATAAGTAGGTAATTAGCATTTGCGTTAGAAAGGCTAATTACTTCAAGCATTTAAATGGGAGTGATGCTAATGGAAATTGAAGATGGTTAAATACGAGAACTTTTTTAATTAATTTAGTTTTTCAATGCCATGTAAATTAATTTGAAATGATGCTTAACATGAAGTATGGTATTTAATTTAAGTTGCATTACAAAAGTTACTATTAAAAGGAACTTAGTCTTTCGTAATTAAATGTAATTTTTTTAATATTAATAAAGTAGACATGCAAACGAATGTTCTTTTGCACACGTATTTTTTTAATCGTAGATTTCTATAAGTGATAAAAAAAATAGCTATTAAACAATAAATATTATTTTAAATAATAATAATTATAAAATAATAATTATTATTTTATTTTTTATTATTCTAGATAAAAAATCTAGAAAATTGTTTCGCATAATTAGGGGGGCTTTTTAATTAAAATGCCAATAATACAGATGCCTTCCATATTTTCTTCTATGTTCTACTTTTAATGTATTCACAAGCCCAATTTATTAAAGATACTAAAATATACTTACACGATATTTCGCGAAATCCTTTTACTGTAGTTTCAATAGCTTCGATATCATATATACCAAAATAAATAAGACCAATAAATGAAAAAAAAAAAGTAATATTATGAAAAAATGAAAATGAAAAATGTGTTTTGCATTTAGTAAAACTTTTTATAGATTGTGTTTTTTTTTTAATACACTTTTTAAAATAGTGAGTTTTTAATGAAAGTGATTTCTATAAATGGTTAAAAAATATCGATGTAAAAATTGAAAGAGTTTTTATGTTTGATGTAAAAATTTAAAAAAAAATGTATGAGAGCTAAAACAATTGGAGCAATGTTATTTACAATGTTTCCAACATGCGTTTTATTCTTATTATAAAATATGATCTTTAAATAATTGTAATGAAATTTATTTTTTGCTCAATCAAAATCGGTTCTATCCAAAGGCAAAATCAAAGTGTTTTCATTTTAAATCTTCATTTAATCTGTGAATTATTCGTAGTTTTTATATCTTAGAATCATTTGCAAAATTATAATTTTTTTATCTAAATTCCCGGTTGTTATTTGAAAATATAAATATAATCCAAAAAGTCCACATTATATAATCCAGTATTGTATGTTATAATGATATAATTATAAAATCAATATAAATATAATCCAAAATTCAAATATGCTACAAAATTCAATCGTTATAAGAAAATTCAAATATAATCCAAAAATTTACTATAATGTAATCCAAATAGAATAGAAAAAAATTTAAAACATTTTAAAATTTTTTTTTAAGTTTAGACTTCTTATGGCTGAATAAATTAAATGTTTAAATAATTTGTTTATTTTTAGGTTAAATTAAAAGAAATTTTCAGTTAACTTCTCTTACATATTATAGTTATATACATATATGCTAATTATTTCAGAATATTTAAGTTTTAAAAAAGCCTTAGAGATAATAAAAAGCAGTATTTATTTTCAAAAAACATTTGGTCAAAAATAGAGAAATAAAAATATACTGTTTTCCTTTTTATTTACAAAATAAACTGCTACTTAAAATCATTTGTATTTTTATTTATACATTTGAAGGAAATGCACAGAAATTTTTATATATTAAATCTTATTTAAACATTAAAAGTTTTCATGGTCCTTACTATTTTATTTTTGTATACTGGAATGCTTGTGAAAGGATTTTATTAGTTTTCCAATTTAAATGGTAAAATAATAGAAAACAGGCTGTTTTATATATATATATATATATATATATATATATATATATATATTTAATTCTGTGAAATATATAAGTAAATAAAACAAGAAATTTTTGTCAGAAAATTAAACTCTTCAGTTAAAAGCAGTATTTTTCCTTTTAAAAGATATATTCTTAACAAATAATTATTCTATAACTAATTCTATTGTATAGTATATAATTTTTATTCGTAGAATTATACACTATACGATACTATCTTATAGTGAAATATGATCTTATGAGATTATTAAAATCCTTTAGAGACAATCAATAACGATTTTAATAGAATAATTAACATATTCTATAATAATATTTCAGGAAGAACTTTTAGCAACTATTACAAAATAAATAGGAATTCTGTAACATTATATTGTGAAGTAATTATATACTTTTATTGCCTCATTTAAATATTTGATAAAAATTTTATTTTACAAGGATTCTAAAAATATCTAATGAGTTATCTGTAATTAATTTCTACAAAGTCTTGGAAAATAATTAAACCAATCAAACCAACAAAAGATTTTGTGTTCATAACTGCTGCAAGTTCGACAAGCAAGTGTGTTATATTGAAATGAATTATTATTAAATATTTATATTGAATTCACATTTTCTATAAATTAACAAATCATTGGAGTTAATATTTTTAAGTTAATTGTCTTCATTAAACCTATTTTATAAGATTTTGTAATTGAAATCAAATTAAAGTATAAGAAGAAAAGCTATTGAATGTTGTTAATTCTCATAGTATTTTTTAGTTTTAAAAATTAATCCGTAATTATTAAGAACAAATTAAAAGACTTTGTAATTTGATTTTTACAAAATCTTCTATTTATGTCTAATTCAGTTAATTGTCTAATATTATGTTCTATTTGCTGTTGTATGATATAGTTCTGTTCATGTCCAATTAGTCTATTATAGCTAAGTTGACCAACTCTGGAAATTTAAATTAGAAAAATGTCTTTAAAATATAATTAAGAATAAAGTAATTATTTAAAAAAATTAAATTAAATTAATTATTAAATTAGTCCACGTACGTTAAAAAGAGAAAAAATTGACTTTCAAAACAATTTGTTATAAGCAATAATAGAAGTTATAAGAACTATGGCATTACATTTTATTACAATTTAATAACAATAAATAATATTTACAACATTTTTATAACAATTTAATAATATTTTATAACAACTTCTATTGAGGTAAAGTTTTCCATTTTTTTTTTTTTTTAGTTAAAAATTTAAATGATTGGTGTTTTTTGCTATAAAATGTAATATCCAATATTTAAACTGTCCTTAAATAAAATAGAGTTTCTAACATATGAAATAATTTATGAAAAACTTTCTTGACAGTTAATCGTAATTTTAATATCTCAATTTATTTATACGGTCAAATTTTCATAATGTTTATAACTTTTTTTCATATTTTGGGAATTGAAGTATTTTAAAAGAGCTGTTATTAACTATCATTGGGTGTTTTGTATCAATATATATATATATATATATATATATATATATATACGCAACGCATGGACACAACAGCCTAAGGAGAATTGATAAGGAATGAACTAGAAAAACAACAACGGCTCGAAAGCGACAAAATCCACAACAAGATTCGCTGTTTAAAAACTGAAAAATAACATCCAGCTTATAGTTCACTCACTCTGCGTTTTCAGTGTTCTGCCATAAAATTATTAGCTAATTGGATATTAGATTCAATTTTTTAACGATTCTGTTTACATTTTTAATGGATATTTGATTTGTATGCTGTATTCATTGCTTAAATGTTTTTTGGTTTCTTTTCGTGATATATAAATATTTTTTTTAATTAATAATGATTTGTTTGATTTTTATCTGAGTTTAATCTGTATTTGAGTTTTGTAAATTAAAATGAATGAATTAGAAAGTAAAATATGCAAAGACAGCCAGCTTTTGAAAACTATAACGTTTATTGGTTTTTAATAATTCAAATGTGTTTTACAACTATACATCATAAACCAGTCGTTATTGGATTTCATAAGGTATTATCAGATAAGATTCTAGAAATTTCAAATCAATTTAACTTGAGGATTTTAAATTAATTATATAAACAATCACATGACTAACTGCATATTATCATGAATTAAAAATTAAACTACAGAACCATTATTACTAAACATGTTTTAATCATGTATGGAAAATTATGTCAGAAAAAAATAATTTTATAATATAAGTTTATAAAAGTAAATTTAAATTATATCAGCATAAGTTTAAATAACTAAATTTAATATCTAAACAACATTTAATGCAGATTACAAAGTGTACGTGGGGAATTCAGTTTTAAAATGAAAGCAAATATTTAATATAGTCTTTCTTTAACAAATTAAAAAAATTCTAACATATTTATTCAAGTTTTATAATAAATGATAAAATTACTTCAAATAGTTTTTAAAATGTAAAAAACAACAGATTTTTACTAAAATTTCATATATAAGCCGAATAGATTTTCCTTTTGTATAAGCTAATTTAATTAAATATAAATATGACATTCAGATTTCTTTTTCATATTACTTCTTTCACTATATGATTTCAGCATTAAAAAAAATCAACATATCATTTTCAAATTGAGGTAAAATATATTTGTTTCAAATGCACGCACTTATTTTTAAGTTAAAAAAAATATATGGCAGAACACATTTTTACGTTTTAAATTTTTTAAATTGAATCTAAAGTTCTCATATATTTCAATGTTTAATTTAATAGTTAGTTAAGTTTTTGACTTGTCAAACTCATCCACACAATACTTTAAACAGTTTAGCTTAAAGTGTGCATAAGATGACCGTAGAGCGACAAACCAAACCATCCACACAATATCTTGAGCCATACTAAATCTGATTTAAAAAATTCAGATATATACAATTGAACTGGTAATTAATTGGTACTACCACAAGAACTTATTAGATAACTGTTAGAGTTCATTGATATGATTACAAATTGCAGCTTACATTTTTAGTATTTAAATTTATTATCTTTAAATAATGCAAATTCCCAATAGATTTCTAACAAAAAGTATCTTTTTATTTTTACTAATCAAACTTTACATTTACACAACTTTATACTGAATATGTAGAAAAAAAATATTTATAAATTTTATTAAAATATTTAAATACAATATTAAGTGAAAAACTTTTAAACCAGAAGTAAAACGTGAAAGCTTGCACTATAAAACAAAATTACATTTCTGGAAAAATTTCCGTTAAAAAAGAAAAATTTCTTAAAAAGTGTACTGAATTTTTCACGGTTCCGATAGGTTTTCATCACAGAGCTGCAAAAGTTAAAACAAAAACAGTAAATTTCTACTCATTCTTCACTTATTTCTATTTTTATATACATATTTATCCTGCTAATTATTTTAGAAAATGTGTCACTTTTTTATATGAGCGTCTAATTTTCATTTCATTATTATGGATTTACTTATGGAAATATAACAATTTAATGGGAAAAAGGAACAAGATTTTTAATTATGAACGCTATTAGTTATATATTATCTACTTAATTCAAGTGTAAAAATTGCAATTGCTCAAATATAAAAAGAAATATAGATTTTTATATATTTATAAGAAATATAAGTTATTATTTAGTCAAAGTTACATTTATTTCTTTTAAGGAAAACTTTATTCTCCATCCTATCAGTGGTTAGTTATTTTTTAAAGTAAATGCAAAAATATCTTTGAAAAACCATGTATTTGTAAATAAGTAAGCGTTTGAGTGAAAACAAAGAAATATTTCTCGTAGAAGTGAAGTGTTACTTGTTTTACAATAAAAACTGTAATTATCTTTATGCCATTTTATGTCTTATTAGGTT
The DNA here is from genome assembly GCA_021605075.1 of Caerostris darwini. Taxonomy (NCBI): domain Eukaryota; kingdom Metazoa; phylum Arthropoda; class Arachnida; order Araneae; family Araneidae; genus Caerostris; species Caerostris darwini. The sequence goes on from BPLQ01015338.1 coordinate 21,163, forward strand.
TTTGTGATTTATATTATTTATTTTTTCTAAGTAAAATGATTGTTTATAGGTAAAATAATTTGTGTGTTTGAAAAGTATTTAAATATTTATCTTAAAACGGTTTGGATTGAAAACAAAAAAATATATTTCTTGTAGAAGTGAAGTACTAATTATTCTACAATAAAAACTGTAATTACATTAATGTCATTTTATATGTTTTTGTTATTTATATTATTAATTTTTTCTAAGAAAAATATTTGTTTATAGCTAAAATAATTTGTGCGTTTGAAAAGTATTTAAATATTTATATATTTTTAATATAATAATAGCATTTATAATTTAATAGTTGTACTATTTATGTATTTTTTCTTATACTCATTATTTTGAAACAAAGTATTAGTTTTGTAGTATTATAAAACTCTTAATAATAAACTTATACTTTTTATTTGTTTGTTATGTTTATTTTAGTGTAATTTACTAGTTATGCTATAGTTAGTTGTGTTTTTACAAGGAAATGACTTTAAAATTTATATTGCAAAATTATGTTCATGGAAAATTATTAGAAGCTTTTTAAATTTATATAACTTAGATTAAAATCAATACAGTTAAAAGCATGATAAATTTGTTCTTCAAAAATCATTTTACAAGTGAACCTGCAAGAATTGCTCAAAAATTTATCTTGCAAGTTTAAATTTAAAAAAAAATGGCCGTTAATGTTTTTCACTTAAGAGACTTTTTTCATTACCTCGCAAATGTATTAAAAAATAAGCTGTATATTAAAAAGTTTATCAAAAGAAAAAATAAATGGTCTGCATTGCCTTCAATAGAAAGTGACTATAATTGTTTTGTTTAATATTTAAAAATGATGATACCTTTCAAAGGATGTATATTTTTTTTATTAAAAGTTTCCTCAGTTAATGCTTTATTAATCAGGGAACAATGATTTTGAGCTATGATTTTTAATATAATTTTTTTTTCTTTTTATAATCCTATTCTCATTCGCTTATACTTAAAAAGGTCAAAGGCGAAAGTGAAATATTTATTGAAAAAATAAATGAATGACAGAATACACATTAAGAAATTCTCTTACAGTATTATTCCCTCCCCTCCCCAAAAAAATTAAGATTTAATTTATTTAATACTCTGTTTTTTTTTATTTTCATCAACTTTGCAAATTGAGAAAAACACTAAACATCATTACCATGAAAACCTATAAAAAACTACAACTATTAAACAAAATTAAGTTTTAAATGGGATAATTAATCAGAAATTAATAATTGTCAAGCAATATTTTTTTCCTTCAATTGTGGAATTTTTAAATATTTATTTGAAAAAAATCTGTTTTGTTTTTTGTTTTTGTCCTAAGTCCAGAAAGATAAATGCTCTGCTTAATGCTATGTTTTTTTTTGTAAATTTCATCAACTTTATAAATTGAGAAAAACACTAAACATCATTTTTACGAAAATCTATAAAAAACTACACCTAGTAAACAAAATTAGGTATTAAAATAGGATAATTAATCAAAAATTAATAATTGTCAAGCATTGTTTTTTCCTTGAATTGTGGAATTTTTAAATATTTATTTGAAAAAAATCTCTTCTGGTTTTATCACCCCGCCTAGTCTAGAAAGATTTTTAAAAAAATCTTCAGGTATTATTGAAGTACTAGGTATAAGGAGAGAAGAATGACGTTAAGAATTAGATAATAATTATCTAGAATTTTGTGTTCATTCCTGATCTGTATTACTTTAGTACCTGATGTGTATTACTTAGTCTTCCACTTAAACGGTGGCTTTATTTGAAAAGAACTCTCCTGCTTTTATATCCTCTCCTAAGTCTAGAAAGATAAAAAAAAAATAAAAAAAAATCCTGATGTGATATTGAAGTGCTAGATATAAGGATAGGAGAGTGAATTTAAAAATTAAATAATAATCTAGAATTTTCTGTTCATTCCTGATGTATATTACTTTAGTACAGTCTTTTATAAAACTGCTTTCGTTAGTTTTTTCTGTATTTTTTGTTCCATTTTACTGTCCTTAAAAGTACTTACGTAAACTTGAAGTAAGTGTCAAGTGCAGAACAAAAATGTTGTTATACACTTGTTTGTCTCTTAAAATATTTTTTTTTACCCTTTCTTCTTCAGGAAATATAGTCTTTCCAACAACAAAAAAAAAATCATGAAAAACTTCCTCATTTTTTTCTGTAATTTTCTAAACCAATGTGTCATGTTTCCCGCTTTTAAACTTTGACAATCAGACGAAAAGTAAAGAAGGTACCACGTAGAACAGTGATGCTACGAGAAATTTTTTTTTCTCTTTGTTTACAAATGTTGTATTGTTTACGTAATAAAAAAAAGGGGTGAAAAACACTATTTTCGCAACCCCAACCACCTAGCGGTGAAACAAAAAAGTGCGTCAGGTGAAAGTGCAGCGCGCGTGGGGAGGGGGAGGACAAAGGGTTGAGCGCTGTGGAGTGAGGACCTATCTTTATCCTAAGAAGATGTAGAAAAGAGGAAGCGCGGGAAAAGCAGTAGGCGTGGCCACTTATGTTAAGCACCAACCAAAGACCTTCTAGATCTAACGGTGGGGACGTTGCAATTTCCTTCGCTACGACATTAATTAAAGTCAATGTCAGGGCTTAACATAATCAAAGTTTGAGCAATTAGAGAAGTATTTATCGTATGTAATGTCCTGCAGTTGAAAGCTTTTTGCTTTTTCGGTGCTCGGAGGAGAGGGGGGGGGGGGACCTATCGCTCGACGTATCGATCTCGTAGCCGGGAGAGTATTATCCGGGCAGGTATTGACGGGCTCAAAGTAGGGAGGACTTCAAGAAAACCGAATTACGATCCAACCAGAGCAGATCTTGTTCTAATCTTTTCCCCGTTTGATCACTCTCCCTTTCTTTCTAGCCCCGGGTTCTCTTTTCTCCGTCCCCTTCTCCCCACCCCTGAAGCAACTACCCCGTTGCCTACTGAATGCCAAGTTGGAAAAGGACTGACTAGCATGTTAATCTCCCTCCCCTCTCCCTCCTTCGCAAACGACAAAATTAATTTCTGTTGAAAACGTGAAAGCAAGCGATACATCCTATTACGAATTTTTCACTACCGAAAAACATTATTTTCTACTCACTCGATCGCATTCGCAATGAAATGTGCAGGGGATCACACAGAATCTGTGATCTTCATCTCTTAATCTCTTGTCTTCGGTTGGAGTTGTTGACATTCTTTCAGTTGTATTCTATATATAATCGTTAAAAGTATCTTCCCTCTTTTGGGTTGTCTTAAACAAATCGTTGAATGAGAGATTAGAGTTATTTATTTACCTTTGAGAAATATCCTTTTAGAACGCATTTAAATGCAGTTTTATTTTGATTTCAAAGAAAGCATCTGTTTGTAAATGAAAATCTTTAGAATTATACGATATTTGCATGGACTACATAAAGGATGTATTTTGCTGAAATTAAGCGTTTATTGACATTCGAAAAGTCTCTTTCGGGCATTGCTGACATTTTTTTCCTCTATATTAACTTCATGTTGTTTTTACGCATTAGAATAATAAATAATTTTCATAAAAATTATGCATAATTATAATAATTTCTTATAATTAATAAAAATTAAAATTTCCATTCATTTGAAATATCCATATATAAATTCTAAAACTTATCATAAAAAAAAGATTGCCTTGTTCACTATAATGTTTATGTGTATATATGTGAATTCTAACAACTCCTAAGTATACCAAAATGCCTTATAAACTCTGTGTTTTGAAATTTATGGTAATTCGTAATTTACTTTTATGAATTTTAACCAAATAGAGCAAAAGTTTAAGTTTTATTTTTTAAGGTGCCCATTGACTTAACACTACCTCTCGATTTACATTTTCCAATCAAAATTCATAATATAATGTTTAAGTTCTTAACGCTATTTATTACGTAGCATTATGCAAGTTGCAAAGCATTTTTTAGAGTAAAATACAATATCCTATTATTACTTAGCTGCCTTCAAAAAAGATTTTTAAAAAGCAACCATAAATTGTATGTTGTAAACGATTTTGTAACAGTACATTTTGAAATAAATTCAACATTGGTTTAAGTTATTAACAACGGTAAATTAAATAAAATTTATACTTGTAGATAATACAAATCTTGACTTACACGAAAACAGCAATAAATCCACTAAGTAATAATAATAGTGTTGATAAATTTGTTAGTGTCTAAATAATGTTAAAAAATTCAAAATCATAAACAGCTGTAAATATAATTCTTGATAACAATTTTATTTATTTAAAATTTTTTAAGCGTATTTTATATAAAAGCTGTAATATAAGAGTGTAAATTATTCAGAAACTTCAAAAATTAGCTTATTAATCAAAACTAACATAACATTTACAAACTTGTATTATAAATTAAAATTTCATATAATGTAAAAAATTTATTTTAAAATTCTTTTTTTTTTAAGTTATCTAACTAGAATTTTTTATTATTTAGATAAAAATAACTTTTTAAATAAAAATAATGTTTCATTGGTTGAAAATATCCTTTTAATTTATGTTAAAATTGATGCTTGCTATTAAACTTGTGTAAAACTACCTTCACTATTTATATGAATTAAAATATACTCTATTCTTAGAATTGTTGTAATAGTATAGAATGCAGGTACAGTAGAACCTCTGTAAGTCGAACTTGAAGGGAGATGCCAAATAATTCGGGTGATAGAGTTTTCGACTTTTGGAGGATTTCGATTTGTAAGGAAATATTCGACTTGTAGAGGTTTAGATTCTTTCTAACTTATTTTGAGTTATCTTCAAGCACTTCAAACTTTTCAGCGAGAGTCAAAGTTTTCAGTTTACGTTTCACAGCACTCATTTTTTAACAATATTATTCGTATACTGTTGTTAAAATAGATGTGTATTGCAGTAAAACCAAACTACTTCTGATATTTTTGCAATCGACAACAAAAGATTTGCTTCACTACAGTTCAAATGAAATCAATAGCAATAATAAGAATTATAATAAGAATATTTCATAGAATTGGTTATTATATTTACTGTATACTCATACATTGTTTTCTAAGAAACAATGACGTGCATTGTCGGCAAATCCTTAAAGTCGGTAACTTATTTTTCTTCGAGCTGTAGAGTAATTAGTTTCAAATGATCGAGTTGTAAAGCTGTAAAATCAAGCATTGTTCGAGATACAGATGTCCAATTTTTTAATTTTTATTTTTATTTTTTTTATTTACTTATTTTTATTTTATTATTATTATTTTTTTTTTTTTTGAGTTATGGAGGGAAAATATATACCAAAATGGCTTGTGGGGATTGACTCATTATTTCGACTTATAGAGGGTTGAAATTTCGAGTAATGGAGGTTTTGGGTTTGAAGGGGAGGAAATGAAATTTTTTTTCTAGTCGTGGAGATTTTCGACTTAAAGAGGTTCTACTGTATCTTCTTATTTGTTTCTTACTTAATTTTGCTGAATATTATATTCCATGCCAGCCACATTTTAAAAATATCGTAATCATAAATAAATTACTAAAAATCATTTTAAATATTAACTGCTAATAAAATAAAATAAGGTTAATCTATAATTTATACCACTTATTATATTCGCTTTAAAAAGAAAACTTTTTTTTTCTTTCTTAATTTGGGAAATATAGGGCTACTAAAAAATATTAACTGCAACTTGCAGATTAACTTAATTAATTAATTTAAATTTAAGTACTAATCAGAAATAATAAATTTATAAAACTGTATATCTAGTTATCTTCAAAAATCCTTTTTCCTTATTTAAAACGAAATCTGAATTGAAATTCTGTTTTAACTGTTATTAATTAGATATCTGGTGATTAAAGTCAAAAATTTTTAAGAACTTATGTTCCAGTAAAGATTATTTTAGACGTTATAGATTTAAAACAGAATTTAATTAATAAAAATTATACTGGTTTAATAGATGCTGAAGTTGAGTTTGTAATGTTGACAACTTTATTAGAAAAGTTCCCACAATTTTTTTTTAAAAGAAAATTTCTTCATTTCTAAAGTGAACCGTTAAGATGTATAAAAAGTATTTGAGATAAAATTTATTCTTTTGAAATGAATTAAAAATATTTTAGTAAGAACTGAGGAAATATAGATAAAATATTTTGAATAAGTACAGTTTTTCATATATAATTTGGCTAGTACAATAAAATTAGGTATAAATAATGAATATTTTTAATTTTTTTATATTTGTGTGAATAAAATATTATATAATAGAAAAATTCTCTTAATCCCTAAATACAGTGAATTTATAGATTAAGTTTTAAACAGTTAGCTTAATTATTATAAATAATACCCTGAAACAATATATTATTTATTACATTGTTTCAGTTTGTCGTATAGATACTTAAGACAATGTTCTGTTACAGAAATTGATAGGGATCCACTATTAAAGATATTTTTTAATCATATTCTTCTAAGTTTGAATCTCTTAATTGATACGTTTTGCATGCTTTTATAATCTTGTAATGGTACAAGCTAACTTGAAAGAGGCAATCAAATTTCTTTAACGATAATCTGTCACGATTATAAAGGAATATTATAACAACTTATGTAAATATTTCAGAAGGAATTTTCAGAAACAATGCCAGATAAACAGGAATTATCAAACAATGCATAATCGATTAATTATAATTTTTTACTCTCTTCATTTGCATACTTGATAAAACCGAAATTAATGCCAAAAATTCATAATGAGTTATCCATAATTAATCTTCCGAGCATTCATTACTTTTGGAAAGTTCACTTTTCGAAAATATGAGGATTATTATCAAGTAACAATGGAATTGAAAATTTTGTAACAATTCTCTTCGCACGATAAGTTAACTTTTAAAATGAAATATTAAATTAATTTTACGAATTTGAAAATAAGAGATTTTGTATTATGCTATAAATAGTTATTAAATATATTTATTGTTTATATGGAAAGACAATAGTGTTGCTACACATTAAGACTTTATAATTTGATAAACCTTTTAATTGGTAAATTCTTAATTAACTTTTTTGAAATTTAATTATCAAAACTTAATTACTATTTATTAATTACTTATAAATAATTAAAAATTTATTATTACATAATAAATAGGTATTAAAACTGAGAATTGTCAAATGTTTTTTGTTTATGTCATAACTTAAAAATTGAGAAAACTAAGTTTCAAAATTTGGGAACATACTTGATAAAGAGAAATACTTGATAAGCATTCAACAAAAATTAAACCATCTTTTTTTCAAAAAGATGGTTTAATTTTTGTTTAATGTTTTAGTTATAAAGGAACAATTAATTTTTATTCAATAAAGAAAAATAATTCCTAAGAAATAAAATTTTATCATAGTTCATGAATACTTAATTTTTAATACTTTAAAACAGATAAAACTTCTTCGTGCATTGAAATTTGGAAACAATTATTAAAAATAATCTATTCTATTATTTATCTTGTCTTATTTCTTATCTTTACCTTGCTTATTTTATACTTTATTTTGTTTATTGAAGATCATTTATATACGGTATCATTTTTATCATAAAATAAAATTTGCATAAAAATTGCAAAATCATTCCAAAAAAAATTTTTTTTTTTTTTTGGAATATATTTTTAAAAGTGATATTTTAATTTTTCCTGGATGTTTTAGTTATAAAGGAACAATTAATTTTTATTTAATAAATAGAAATAATTCATAATGAATAAAAATTTAATCTTAATTCATGAATATTTGATTTTTTAATACTTTAAGAGATATAACATTTCTTCGAGATTGAAATTCGGAAACAATTATTAAAAATAACCTATTGTATTATTTATCTTGTCTTATTTGTTATCTTTACTTTGCTTATTTCATACTTTACTTAATGAAGATATATAAATGAAATAAGATTTATATAACAATTGTAAAATCATTCTAAAAATAATGAACAATATAATAATTTGGAAAATAAGAAAATTCATCGTCAAAACAGTAATTTTGTGTAAGTATTATAGACTAAATACATTCAATAAAGAGTGTAGTTTTATTTAACTTCAGATTGAAAATTTATTTCATCTATTTAATTTAATATATTATTAAATTTGTTAATTTTCTTTCTAAAGTTAAAATGGCTGGCAAGTAATTTTTGAAATGTAAGTTTTAAGAAGTTTGTTATAATAAATAATTCATTTACATTTAGCTCAAAGCCAGCTCTCAATTTTATAATTTTTATTTTCCTTATTTTAGAAAATCGGATATCTGTTGATGTACCTTATATTAAAAATTTAAAACTTCTAAAATTATTTAAAAATACCACATTGAGGTGATTGTATGAAACTTTATTAGTTGTAGACATTTTTTTGTACATATTTTTCGTTTGTTTCTTTGTAAGATATAGTTGGTGTTAATATTCGCAATATTCAAATAAAAGCTATGTAAAAACAAAATATATACCATCCCACTTCAAATTATTTCTTCATGAAAATATATACATAAGTTATTTAATATTTACCTAAAACTATAAATTTCTAAGAATAAAAATGCAATTTTTGTGATAAAAATTTTTTAAAAAACTATTAAAACAAATTTTGGAATATGAGAGTGTTATTAAATATTACAAGCCAGTTTTCTAGTAATTTAATAGTTAATATGTATAATACATACAATATTACAGAAAATTTGTGCTAAAATTAATTGGTTAAAATACAATTTTAGATAAGAAGGTATAATGTTTTTATCTACAATTTATTTTTCAAAAACATTTGAACAAATGAACATAAGTTCTTTCTTATTCTTTATTATTTTTTATGTCTGAGGATGTATATTATAAGATTATAACAATACTTCAGTTTTCATGAAAAGTCTCGTAGCCTAGTAACCTAACCTAAAGTCTTGTAATCCCATTTTTCTTTATTGAGTTTTTTATTTATTTATTTTTTTAACTAGCCATGATTGCAATTCACACTTTCTTGTCATCTTTTAAATTTTTTAATGTAGTGATCTACTCAATCAGTAACTTTATTGTTTTTTTGTTTTTTTGTTTTTTTTCTCCATATTTCTTCATCTTACTTATTTTCTTTTGACTGCTGAAATCAACGCGCGACGATTCGTTTCTTCAAAATTGAAGGGGCCCAACATGAGATCAATCACATTCGACAGACCATCATAGTTCAATGAATTTTGGGTTTTATTGTAGTTAGATTACAAATGCTCAATTTTCATTTTTGTCCAATTCTTTTGTCTGAGAGACAAATTATCTCTTTTTATCTCAATTTATCAAAATGCTATTAAAATACCAGATATTTAATCAATGTTTTAAAAATTGCATATATTTTTTTTTTTTACAAATTAATCGCCTTCATAAGAAAAATATGTTGTTCTTCCTCATACTAAATTGTTTTAATTATTTTCCATCTTTTGTTGAAAGTTCAGATTTATAACTTATCCATTCTTAAATGAAATTCAGAAATTAATGTTAGATCTTTGTCATTTAAAACTGTTTGTGATTGCCCTTTCTTCATTTGAAAAATAAAAAATTAAAATTATTTGACAGCAAATTTTTGTACTGTTCTTATTAACATACTTTTTTCTTCATTGGCGCAACATCCCCATGTTCGGGGCAAGGCCGTTTGTCTACAAGGAGATTTCGAGACAGGAGATGTTTTTTTTTAAGGAATAGAGTTTGTCAGCCCTACGCCCAATAGTCGTATTAGACCGGTACCTACGGTTTAAAGTAGATTCCGAACTACTACAAACATCCATAACACAGACAAAACTCGAACCCAAAACCTGTGGCACCAAGCCCCAGACACACTGCCATCAGACCCCTATTAGCATACTACTAATATTATTTTAAGCAAAATAAAGAACATGGTACAGCTAAAATCTTATGAAGCTAAAACGGCTCTTTGAGAAATTTATTTTATGAATAATTAGCTCAGTATTTCGTATTTTTTTTTCAATTTGTTTGAAGAAAAAAAAATAGAACTCTATTTGAATATAAAATTCTGAGAAATTATTGAAAAATTTATTGGAGGAATTGAAGTCTTACGTAAATTGGATAACTTATAATACTATACTATTTACAACATAGACATTAAAACAAAACATTTATCTTATCATAAGTTATCAAACATAGTTTTTTTATATTATTCTTTATATGAATATACACTACAATTTATAGCGTTCATTAAACAGCTATTTAATATTATGAAAATAATAATTAAAATACTTCACAAGAGTACATTTTTTTACACCACTTAAAAATGTATTTTAATCATAATATAATGTATTCTGAATCCCCCCAAAAAAAAAAACAACAACAACAAGGAAACATTGTTATGTGAACTTGCTGTGTATGCTTGTTATGCTTCATGAAAACATTGCTATAGGTTTTAAATAATTTAAACATAAAGCATGTCAACTTACAAGAAAATTAAAACAAATCCTTATTAATTTTTTATAAAATAATTGTAGGAAATATACGATAAATATTGAGGCCTTGATTTCGCATACTTATTATTAAATATAAGGTTCGTCAAACTCAGTACAATATCTTGTCACATGTTTTTGGCTATAATATAAATTAAAGCGGCATCGATTATAGATATCGATTTCCTGTTAATCATGAAAAGCTAAGATGAATGTTCAAAACTGTAGCGAAATAATAAAGCGAGATAATAAAGCCATGTACTTTTTTTTATTTCACTAACAGAAAAATATTGCATTTTAAATAAAAAAAATATATTATGGTTTTAATTTTTATAACATCCTACAGATATAAGTTAGGATTTTTTAAAAAATTTATATATATTAAGGATTTAAATTTGCATGAATCAAAATTTCTAGATGTATGGGCTTCTATAATAATAATTATCACTGGAATAAAATATACATTTGGTACAATGATGAAGAAATTTCGAAAAAAAAAAAATTAAGCAATCAAGTTTTATAAAAACATTACAAACTGTTGCATGTTTTATTTTTGTAAACAAATCCTTGCTACAAATTAATTTAAAACATTAAAATTCTACTATAAAAATATTTTTTATATAAACTACGTATACAGAAAGTTATTTAATAGTTCTTTATGTTCATATAGAATGTATAGAATCAAACAGAGAGGTTGAAAAATTTATATAATTTTCAGAAAGAAAAAATTATCATTAATTTTCAGAAAGAAAAAAAATTATCATTAATTTTCAGAAAGAGAAAAAGCATCAAAAAGCATCATAAAGCATTTTTAAAGCATTATTTAAATTTTTAAAAATTATTAATATTCATTTTGTACAACCAAATTTATATTTCTATAATTATTGCAGTTGTCAATATAACTGTATAATGCACATTTTATAAAACTGTATATTTCCAGGTCTATTAGTTATTTTATTTTTTATGGTTGGAAGAATATTGAAACTATGATAAAATTTTTTATTTGAATCAAATATTTATTTCATTCTTACTTTATTATTCTTCGTCACGTTTAATACCTTTAGTTATATAGTATTTTTTCTCTCTTTTTGTTAAGGTTTTACAACAAATGTATTCATAACATGAAATGATTAGAATAAATTTCTCAATACATATTGAACTGTATAATAACAATCGACATATTAATTACATTATTACAATTGATATATTAACTATATTTCGATGCAATATAAATACTGCAATAATAATACTGCAATATAAAATCATACCCATGATCCATCGGTAGGTAGTAATAAAAAGTGTTACAACCATTTTTCCTGAACTACTGAAAAGGTTTATCGAAGTTTTGTCAACTACCGAAAAGTATTTTCTGTTCATGTGTAGCTTGCCTGAATACACACTTACAATAAAGATAAAATAGTGAATGTACCTTATGGGTTAAACCAGACAATCAAAACGTAACCTTTGCTTCCTATTGGCCCATACTGCCCCAACCAAGGTCCAGCAGTTCTTTTGACCAAAAAAGGGGTGGACATGTTTTTATGGTGAATGAATCCGTGGGGTTGAAATCCGATGCCTCAAAGGGGAAAAAAGTGAGGCAGTAGGGTTGCTCAAATGGTAAAGGTCAGTTTCGCCAATGGCCACTGGATGGTCGCTGGCTATTTTGTAAAACCACAAAGCTTCACGAAAATTCCTTTAACTTCATTTCTTGTGCTTACTTTTTTGCTTTAAAACTTAAGAAAAGATTAATTTATATTGAACCTTTTTTATTACACTATACAAATATCTAGTTTATTTTTACGAAACTAGATATTAGAAAAAGATGTTATATATTAAAAACTAGATATTAGATTATAAAAAAGTTAAGTTTTTTTTTTTTTTTTAACCTAAATCATATTTCACAAAACATGTATGTAACATGTTCGCTAATTATTTTGTAAAACAACAAAGCTTTAAAACTTAAGAAAAGATTCATTCCTATTGTATCATTTTGAGTTTCATTTTTATTACTCTATATAAATAATTTTGTAAAATGAAACTAGATATTAGAAAAAGATACTATATATCAAAAACTAGATATTAGATTTAAAAAAATTAAGTTGTTTTTTTAGAAACCTAAATTATATTTTACAAAATATATATATAACATGTTCGCTAGCTATTTTGTAAAACAACAAAGCTTCATGAAAATTTATTTAACTTCATTTCTTGTACTTGATTTGCTTTAAAATTTAAGAAATGATTAATTCATTTTGAATCAAAGGGAGTTATATTTTTATTACACTATATAAAAAATTTTGTAAAATGAACCTAGATATTAAAAAAGACATTATATATTATATATTAGAAACTAGATATTAGATTTTAAAAAATTAAGTTTTTTTTTTAAAAACCTAAATTATATTTCACAAAACATGTATGTAACACGTTCGCTAGTTATTTTGGAAAACAACAAAGCTTCATGAAAATTAATTTAACTTCATTTTTTTTACTTACTTTGCTTTAAAATTTAAGAAAAGGTTCATTCATATTGAATCATTTTGAGTTTCATTTTTATTAAACTACATAAATAATTTTGTAAAATGAAGCTGGATATTAGAAACCGATGTTATATATTAGAAACTAGATATTAGATTATAACAAAAATTAAAAAAATGAAGTTGTTTTTATAAAACTAAATTATATCTCACAAGACACCTGTAACATTTAAATTTAAATAATTTAAATTTGAATAAATAATTTTAAATTGAATTTAAGATCTTTCATCATTTGAAACTTTCAATGAATTTTTTTTAAGTATACAGTATGAGTAAAATCGAGAAAGTATAGAATTTAGTAATAACTTTAGTATTTGTAAGGTTTTCAAATTTTTTGATAAACATGAATCATTAAGATTAAAGGTGAATATATTTTAAAACAATAATTACAAATAAAAATGCTTATAAATAAATACAGTGTTTATGTTAGCAATGCTTAAAATTTCAATTAATGGAAATTTGAGCATTCTATTATTTATTTTTCAGAGAATTTTAGTAATTTGGGATTTGTTTAAATTGAATTATAATGAAAAAACTTTTTTGAACACGTATTATTAATTTTTGATTAATACTAAATTAATGAATTAATTTGTGCATTTCACAAATTATAACTTTGGTCGGAGTAATTTATAAAAAATATAGAAAAGCTCATAATTTGATTTCTTCGTTGGCAATTTGTTTTTCGAGGCACATCAGTGGGTTCAAGTTCCACTTAGGTATATCATGAACAGCCCACTGATAGAGAAATAGGAGTGGGCAATACCTTCCGAAAGAACATTTTGAGAGTAATTGCCCAGCATTTGCGTGTCGTTCGGAAGAAAACTCGGAAAACTCTTCCCAGATATTTTAAGTGTTGATATGAGACGTTATACACGTTATTACAACCGCCTTCAAATCTCTTCATTTTTGAAAGCAGTGATTTGCAATGGATGCTACTTGTGCATTCGCATCTGATTCATCTTACACGCTAGATGAGCATGTTATAAATGGACAATGAATTTTGAACTGGAAATATTGCTATCATGCTAATTTTTTGAGTTACTTTTTTTTTATTACTTTTCAAAGAATACTAAATTGAAAATGGCAAAATTAAACAATTCCTTTAAACGTTTTTTCATTCATGGCATTCATTCTGAATTTATGAAGCACTCTATAAGAGGGTTAAATATTAATTTTACCTGTTTTAATAAGAGGAATGAAATGTACCTAATATTTTTTCGTTATTTTGTCCCGTCTGCTATATCCATATGAATAACATTCTTAATAAAAGTGCGACATTTAACATTTTTTCTTAATATAATTCTGCATTATTTAAAAGTATGACCAAGCTAAGAAGTAATATAGTCATGTATAAAATATTATGAAAATATATAAATATTTTAATAGATATTCAAAAATGGATAAATTAAAATATGTATTTTGAAACATTTTTATGTACAATTGTCAGAATTCTTAAATTAAACAATGAACTCTTAAACTGAATAGTTAAACAAGTGTGTTGAATGGTAATAAATAATTAACGTGAATATTTAAACTGCACCATTCTGCACTGTATCAATATCAAGCATTCTAATTTCACTTTTTGTAAAGTCTTCAAGGAACAGACGAAATATTCATTTTTAAAAATTCTTATTATTAAAAGTCGTGAAATTTTAATGGTATGTTCTTTTGAGATTCCTTGTTTTACAAGGAGCAATCTTTATACCTGTATTCCTAAATAAAACGTAAAAAAAATGCAAATTATCTCATTAACTTTGTTATACATTAGAATCTCAGTTAGTTAAAAATACTTAAAAATATTTTTTTTTATTTAAATTTTTAAAAACTGCTTGTTTAGTTCTATAACAGAATTGCAAATTTTGAAATCTACAAGGAATATAAAAATAAAAACATTTTTTTTTATATTGTTGTGTAGTTGTTGTTCTCATTTCATAAGTAGTGTTTCATAAGTAATACATTTTTAAAAACTGCTTGTTTAGTTCTATAACAGAATTGCAAATTTTGAAATCTACAAGGAATATAAAAATAAAAACATTTTTTTTTATATTGTTGTGTAGTTTTTGTTCTCATTTCATAAGTAGTGTGTGCTCCAAATTATTATATGCGAAGTCAAAATAAAGGCATTTCAAAAAATATTTTTTTAAAAAATAATAATGTATATATCCTGCAATTTTCTTTTTATAAATTTGTTCTTTTAAAATTTCAAAATTTAATTTCTAGTTTTATACCTTTTTTTTTTTCATTATTATTATTATTATTATATTTATATATATAACATGTGTGCCTTTCAAAACTTTTGTTCTTAATATTTTTACGATATCATTGATATTCAGCAACATCAAACAGTGAGAACTAATCTGAGACCAACCTGAAGAGTTTAGAAATATCTTGATTAAAAGTTACAGCCAAAAAAGAACCAGAGACAAAAAGAGAATGCTTAAGGCATTTGTTAGATTAAGTTTGGTTTATCGCTCTACGATCATTTTGTGCAGACTTTGGATTAATTAGACAGGGACCTACAGTTTAACCGAACCACTTACATACATCCATGCCATCGTCAATATTGGAACCTGAAACCTGTGGAACCAAAGGCCAGAGAGTTAGCAAATTGGCCCTCAGGCTGCAGGTATTTGTTAGGGACATAAGTCAGTATAACAGAACCCTAAAATAGCCCACCCTAATAATAATAATATATATGGCCGAGTGACTAGTGCCAGATTTCGGTTCGAGACCCGACGGGGCCATGTATGTTTGTAGTGGTTTGGTATCCATTTTAAACAGTAGGTCCCGGTCAAAACAATAAAATAAAATAAAAACTCCTGCCTCGAATTCTGAAAGCAGGCAGGTGACTTTGGCCCACCTTCGAGCTGTGGCATGAATGAAGAATATATATATATGATATTTATGTATGTCAAATGCTATTTTTATGGCGTTGCTATACAAACTCAGTGTGTTTCTGGAAATTTCAATTATTAATTTTGATGGTACTAACTAGAAAGCCAGCGGAAATTTATATTTTTACGAATGCTATGTCCATGGTTTGTTTTATAAATTGATTAAGTTTCTGAAAAGTTTGAGTTTTGATTTTTTTTTTCTTTCCTTTTTCTATAATTTTTTAATTATATATATTTGTAGCTTGCAAAATGCAATTAAAAGAGTTGTAAATATTTAAAAAAAACTTTTATGTTACTTTTTTGTTAAACCTTTTTGTTATTTAATTGCATAGAAAGCAGAAAATTCAAATTTAAATTTAATGAAGCTTGTGTATTTATTTCAAGAATTTTTTAAAAATAAATATTGTTTTACTTTTTTTTTTTTTTTTTTTGTTGTTATCGAGACATTGCTAGTCAAATCTTGACAATGTTTGGGCTTTGGAGATGAAAATTTACTTCTAGTTAAATTATTGGAATTCACTGGTTAATACCGAATGATTTTAGCTTTTTTATGCACTCAGATTCATTGTGTTCATCGAAATTGATTTACGAATAAACATCTTCCTTATTAAAAGAACAATATATTTTCCTTATTTAAATATTCATACACGACATCCAATAACAATTATTTCACATATTTTTTTTAAAAGTTTAATCGTCCTTTAAATCTATTTTTAGTGCTTACAAACACGCTTATTTAATTTGAGCAGCCTTAAACTGTTCCCTTCTTCACTCAAAACACACCATGAGGCAAGCAGTTTTGAAATTACAGCAATTATGAAAATTGTAGGATAAAACTAACATATTTTATGAAAGTAATATGAGAGGTATCGGAGAATGACGCTGATTTATATAATTGCAACCCAATGGGCATTTGCTTTATGTCGAAACAGCTGTTGCCCTAAACCGATCCAGAGTCAGTGGTATGAATTCTCTTCACGGGTCATTCCAATTACAAAATACAAAGTAATAAACAATTCGTTTCAATCGGGAAACCTCTTTCAAATCAGTGGCACATTAAACGCCTGTTTCGGAACATTTTTCACTTGCTTAAAGGATCTGTTACCTGATTTAGCTTCAGAGTCAAATGTTATTTTAAATTAAGTATTATTCATCAGATGAAACATAGCATTAGACAGTTGATTAGTTAAGCTTAGATTTCATATTAAAAAAGTAAAATATTAATAAAATATTTACTTTTGTACCTAATCCGTATAAGAATGGAAAAATTCAACATAATTTTGAAATTAATAATTATTATTTATAGTTTTGATTTTTGTAATTTTAAATATAATCCACACTAGTTATAATTATTTAAAATGCATAATGAAAAAAAGGCACTCGATTTCGTCCTTTTTATGTAAGCATAATTAAATGTGTTCAATTATTTAATAAGTTAAATAATTATGATAATTTATTTCAATAATTAATATAATTATTAATTATTTAACTATACTAATTTTTAATTGTAATAACTTTTGTACAAAATCTATATAAGAATGGAAAAATTCAATATAATTTTGAAGTTAATGATTATTGTTTATAATTTTGATTTTTATATTCGTAATTAAAATCCACACTAATTATAATTATTTAAAATGCATAATGAAAAAAAGACACTCGATTTCATTCTTTTTATGTAAGCATAATTAAATGTGTTTAATTATTTAATAAGTTAAATAACTATAATAATTTATTTCAATAATTAATATAATTATTAATTATTTAATTATACTAATTTTTAATTGTAATAACTTCTATATCTGTACAAAATCTATATAAGAATGGAAAAATTCAATATAATTTTGAAGTTAATGATTATTGATTATAATTTTGATTTTTATATTTTTAATTAAAATCCATAATAATTATAATTATTTAAGATGCTTAATGAAAAAACAAGACAGCCAATTTTCTTTTTTTATGTAAGAACAATTAAATATATTTAATAAGTTAAATTATTATATTAATTTATTTCGGTATTTCTTGAATGTTTTATTGTAGCAATTTGTATGAAGAATCTATATCCAGATAATTTCTAATAATTAAAACAAAGATCCAAATTAAAATAAATAATATTAAATTGAAAACATATGTCTTTAATAAATTTCTTGTCACTTGCTTAAAGGATATGTTACCTGATTTAGCTTCAGAGTCAAATGTTATTTTAAATTAAGTATTATTCCTGAGTTGAAACAGTATTAGACAGTTGATTAGTTAAGCTTACATTGAATATGAAAAAAGTAATATTAAGTATATTAATATACTAAAAAGTAATTTAAATGTTATAAAAATATTTAGTTTTGTACAAAATCTACATAAGAAGGAAAAAATTCAATATAATTTTGAAATTAATAATTATAGTTTATAGTTTTGATTTTTATATTTTATGTTATATTCTACAATAATTATAATTATTTAAGGTACATAAGGAAAAAGACAGTCTATTTCGTCTTTTTTATGTAAGCATAATTAAATATATTTAATTAGAATAATTTATTTAATAATTCATTATTAATTCATTATTCATCAGTTGAAACATAATATTAGACAGTTGATTAGTTAAGCTTAGATTCAATATTAAAAAAGTAATTTAATATTATAAAAATATTTAATTTTGTACGAAAGCTATATAAGAAGAAAAAATTCAACTTAATTTTGAAATTAAGGATTATTGTTCAGAGTTTTGATCTTAATATTTTTAGTTATAATCTAATTATTTAAGATGCATAATGTAACAAAGATAGTTAATTTCTAGTTGAGTTTTATATAAGCATCATTAAATATGTTTAATTATTTAATAAGTTAAATAATTATATTAATTTACGCCTGTTTCGGAACATTTATCACTTGCTTAAAGGATATGTTACCTGATTTAGTTTGCGAGTCAAATGTTATTTTAAATTAAGTATTATTCATCGGTTCAAACATAATATTAGACAGTTGATTAGTTAAGCTTAGATTTAATATTAAAAAAGTAATTTAAATGTTATAAAAATATTTACTTTTGTACAAAATCTATATAAGAATGAAAAAAATTCAGTATAATTTTGAAATTAATTATTATTGTTTATAGTTTTGATTTTATATTTTTAGTTATAATCTAATTATTTAAGTTGCATAATGGAAAAAGACAGTTGATTTCTAGCTGAGTTTTATATAAGCATAATTAAATATGTTTAATTATTTAAACTTTTCAACTTTAAATAAATATAATAATTTATTTCAATATTTCTTGAATATTTAATTGTATCACTTTGTCTGAAGAAACTATATCTAGATAGTTCCTAATAACTAAAACAAAGATTCAAAATAAAATAAATAATATTAAATTCAAAAATATGTCTTTAATACAATTTTTTTTTAATGATATTAGACTTCAGTGAGCCAGAGACCTCATAAGCAAACTATAACACATTAAGTATTTTTTTTTTTTAAACTTTTATGACCTGAGGATTTGTTGAAAGAAAATTTAAAAATTGTTAAGTTTAATTTGAAATTATGGCTCTAATCATATTTAATGCTATTAACAAATTCAAATAAATGAATTTAATAAAATGCTGTACAATCTGAATATTCATTTTTGCTAAATTATTAAAGTTTCAATCTATTTTTTATAAGCTATGTTAAGAGAGAATTTTTGCGATTTTTATATCTAATCTATCAGAACTTTTTAAAAAATGAGTGAAAGAAAAAACTCTTGAACACACGTTTCAGTCTATGAGCTGAAATTCATTTGAATTAATATTTATTTCTCAAATATTATGAACTTTATAGCTTTTTTGACATTTGAAGAAATTTCTAAGCATAGCATCTCTTTTTTTTCCAGTACTACCATTTTGATTACTTTTGCATTTTAATATTTCAATCAAAATACAAATATTCTGTACAATGAATTGTTATATCACAAAAAAAGTTTTTTTTTATATTAAAGCTAAATTTAAACATAATTTCTTCGTTTATTTAAAATTTCCCCTAAAATTAGCTTTAAACAATTTTGATTACTCAAAGATAGTTTTTTTTTTAACAATAGTGAAACATTTCTGTATGAATTGTTTGTTTGTAAATATTTATTTCTTAATTTTAACATATATTCTATAATTTCTGAGAAAGTAATTTTATTGAGTGGATATTATTTGGAAAAAAAATATCTACTCACAATTTGAAGAAATACATAGCAATTTAATGCTTGTAATCTATAGAATCACCAAGTCTTTTAAGTTACTTCCAAAAAATTTAATTTGATGTTAATCGCTGATATTTTGTTTAATTTAATATAATATTTATTACTCAATATGTATTCCATGATTTTAACATATATTCTATAATTTCTGAAAAAATAATTTTAAAGAGTGATTAATATTTGAAGAAACAATATCTACTCCCAATTTGAAAAAATAGATAGCAATTTAATGCATGTTTTCTGTAGAATCACCATGTTTTTTACATCAATTGAAAATTATTTTAATTTGATGTTAAACGCTGATATTTTTAAAATTTTTTTTTTTTTTACTTTTTTAATTTAATAAAATATTTATTACTTAATATTTATCTGTTGATTGTAAGATATATTCTATAATTTCTGAAAAAGTAATTTTATTGAATAGCTATTATTTGAAGAAACAATATCTACTAGAATTTAAAAAATATATATAGCAATTTAGTGCATGTAATAGTTAGAATCACCAAAGTTTTTAAATAAATTAAAAATTCTTTTAATTTGATGTTAATCGCTGATTTTTTTAAATTCATTAATTTTAGTATCAGAAATTTCAGAAATTTCAGAAATAAACTTTAAGCAAGGAAAAAGTCTTTGCATTTGTGTTCATACTTGAAAATCGAGATTTTCCTGGTAAAAAATCTCTATAAAGAATTTTTTATTATTTGAACAAACTTTTCTTAATTAAAATGGAGTTTACTAAATCGTTAAAGAATTGAGAAACAACTGATTAGGTCTTAAATCATTTATAATTAGCTGTTTTATTAGTCATAAATATGAAATCAAATGCTGCGGAAATTAGAGTATCAGTAGCGATATAAAATTGCTATTTATGACTTTTGAAAGAACCATTCAGGAAATAAAAGTCTGATAAATATTTCATGTAACTTACATTTCAAAGTATTATCTAATTAGTTGTTGGAACTGAGAATTTACATGCATGATAAACTGATTAAAACATCAATAAAGTACAATTTCTCCGCCAACATAATAAAACCAACTTTAAAAATTGAAGATGTATTATAACATGATTCAGTGAAATATTTTATATTTAAAAAGATACATATTAATTTTATGTAAAACAGGTGTGTTCAATGTCCATGTAAACATTGATATTGATATCAATAAAATTAATTTTGCAATTAAATTCATTCGTTTGTAAATCTAGTTTAAAATAGCGTTTTCACATTCTAACTGTTAAAAATTAAAAATATTTTAATAAAAACAAATATTTAAATTATTTCAGATCGTATTTTTAACTAAATGCAGACCTTTGTTTAATTAGATTTATAAAATACAGTTTTAAAATGTATTTAATATATTTTTGTGTCTGAATTATAATTATTTGAGTTAGTTATGTTAAGAATTTATACATGGAAGGCTTATATTAAATTTTTGAAAAGGAAACCGCATTTTTTCGAATTCGATTACTTAAAATAATAAACAAATATGATAAAATAATTATAATACTTAAAATTTCTGAGATTATGTTAACCTATGTTTGTGAATCCTATGACAACTCAATGAACAAAATGTTTCTTTAACAAGAAAGGCAATGATATTAATTCAAAGTTATTATTTTTGGGTAATCCTAAAACTTAATACTGTTATAAAAATATAATAATTTATTATAAATAATAAATGGCCTTAAAAATAATATTTGATTGATTTTATAGTAAAATATCCCTTAACGTATTAGTCAATAAAGCAGTCAATATATTGCATGTATATCACACTTTAGTCAAAAATAGCTACAAACTTCCTATTTTGTAATTATTAATAAAAGATTGTATATCCATCCTAAATAAAATTTCTTAAAATTATTCTCAAAAATTTATCAACCATTAATTTAAACTGTTTTTCATAGATTATTTTCAGTAAAATTAGTATTTATAGAAGCACTTTCAATTTTCTTATGAAATAAGTATAATTTTTTTTTATGTAAGCTAAGATAATTATAAAAGCAAGATGCAGTTTAACTAGTTAATGCGTGTAATGTTATCAATTCGTTTCACTAGATAACTCATTACAACAACTAAATTTCAAAAAGATATTTTAATATTAGAAAAAAAAAATTTCTGTAAGTAGAGAGCTTTTATGTAAGTTGAGAGTTTTTTATGCTACTTTTTATATTAGAGTGTGATTTAGTTGCCTCACTACAGGGTATAAGTAAAGAGTTTTTATGCTACTTTTTATATTAGAATGTGATTTAGTTGTTTCACTACAGGGTATAAGCAGAGATTTTTTTGTGCTACTTTTTATATTAGAATGTGATTTAGTTGTCTCACTTCAGGGTATAAGTAGAGAGCTTTTATGTAAGTATAGAGTTTTTTATACTACTTTTTATATTAGAATGTGATTTAGTTGCCTCACTACAGGGTATAAGAAGAGAGTTTTTGTGCTACTTTTTATATTAGAATGTGATTTAGTTGTCTCACTACAGGGTATAAGTAGAGAGTTTTTATGCTACTTTTTATATAAGAATGTGATTTAGTTGTCTCACTACAGGGTATAAGTAGAGAGTTTTTATGCTACTTTTTATATAAGAATGTGATTTAGTTGTCTCAGTTCAGGGTATAAATACTTATTCAAACTTTTTCTCCTTGAAAAAAAAGTATATAAAATTCTAAAGAATTTTCAAGCATATTAAAAAAATTAAACAATTACTAATTAAAATTCTTTGCTTGGAAATTACTATCCAAGAAAGGAATTAACATATTGTATAGATACTTAATCTTACAATATTTGTATTCTCGAATATTCTTGCTGAACTAATTTTAAACTTCACGGTTTTTCATATTGCTAATTAGTCTGTTTGTTTCATAACAATTCATAATGTAATTGTTTCATAACGTAACTAACAAGAATGGGGATATTATTATCTAAAAAAAACCTCTTATGAATTTATCATTTCTTAATTATTAATAAACATTTTAACAACACGACATTAAAATATATTTATCGTATTTTTTTAATTTGATATTTGCATCATTTTTAATGCATAAGTTAAAAACTTAAAAATTTCAGAGTTTGATTTATTGATAAAAATCCATTTTCGTATGTAAACTCTTTTGGTTCCAAAAAAAAAAAAATTATGTAAACTCTTTAAAAGGACAATTTTTAAAAGAAAAAAATCATAAATTTCTTAATGATACTAGTTTAAAGTGTAAAAAATTTGATGTTATATTAACGATATAATTAATGATTTATCATTCAAAGCAAAATTTTAGGAATTATTGTGCAAATTTTCTTAAAATATTTTTGAAAAAGCGCGAACTATTTTTTAAGAAAATATTTCATTATTAACAAAATATTAATTAATTTATCAAATATGGAATGGATTTTCTTAGTATTTAAAATCCTTGAAACTATTTCTTAAAAGATGGTAAGGTTCCTTTTTTTTGTTATTTATTAAGTATATTTCTTATTACTCATTGGGTACAACCTGAGTGAAATACTTCAGTTAATAACATGAAACAAAATATTTTGCCAAATAGTAATTTTATATAAAAAACATATCTCAATAATAACATACTTTATTTCCTTTTTTTGCTATTTATTAAGTATATTTCTTAATATTCATTAGGTACAACTCGAGTGAAAAACTTAAGTGAATAACATGGAACAAAATATTTTGCCAAATTGTAATTTTACATAAAAATCGTATCTCAATAATAACCTAATTTACTTCATTTTTTTGTTAATAAATAACAAAGTAATGAAGTAAATGTAATTTAATAATTAAGTATACTTCTTAATATTCATTTAAATTATTACTTTTAAGGTAGAAATCGTATCGAAAAGTGTGTATCTAGAGATTACAATAGTTCCTGAAATATCTCACCAGTTATTTTAAAGCCAATTCAAGAAAGGGATTTGGATTCAATTGGGATTACAATTAATAAAATACATACATGAAACTATGACTAAAAAGTCTTAAACTTTAGCTGGAAGAAAACTTGAATTAATTAAAAGTATGTTTCTAGCGTTAATGAAAGATGGTAGTGAACTTCTGAAGTGTAAATTCCGTTATTTTTTATTTATACGCCAGGAGATATAAATAAATGTTAGAATAGCCATTCAGTGAAACTGGAATGCATTTTAATTTTAAATGGCGTAAACCAAACTGAACCAGTGCTGGAATAGCAGAGAGTTTCCATTAAATATGAACACCTCTTCAGTCAGTCTAACCTATTAAAAGACAAAGTGTTATTATGGCCCAGAAAGGAAGCTGCTTATTTCTAATTTGCGAAATGCAAGTCTCAACTATCTGTTCCCCAGATTCGCCATTTTTGGTCATTTTATTCCCTTCATGCCAATTAGAATTAAGTTTGTAATCAAAATAAAATATAGTATTTATAAATGAACTTTTTAAAATGAATTAATTCACTTTTGCTTTCAAAATTTCTCTGCTATGTCACTATAACAAACCAACGCCACATTAATAAATAAATATTAAGTATTAAAATACTAGTGGGTTTCTTAGAGCTAGAATAGTGATTATTAAATACATGAAAAATATTTAAAATGTTATTTCTATCAAATTTGTTTATTTTTCTATTCTGTACAATTGAATGTTCATTTGACACTAAATTTATACTCCCTTTAAATTGTACATAATTTTATGGGGTTTTTTTTATGGACAAAAACGATCTCTAAACTTCTACAAAACCTACAGAACTCTACGAAACTATTGCTAATAATAAAAACTTCACCATTATTATTATTATTGTTATTATCTGGAATTATGAGGCATGAATAACATACACTTATTTGTAAAAAACAAAATGTCTTAATTTTGTTTGTGTTGTCATATGAACTGTTACTTTTCACAAATTCTAAAAAGTTTGTCTCAAAATTCCGATTTTAGTATTTCTTACATACCAGTCACTTTTGTAACTTTAATTGAATACATGAAAAATATTTAAAATGCTATTTCTATCATATTTGTTTATTTTTCTATTCTGTACAATAATGCTCATTCGATACGAAATTTATACTCCCTTTAAATTGTACATAATTTTATAGTTTTTTTATGAACATAAATGAACTCTAAACTTCTACCGAAATTCTACGAAACTCTTACTAAATAATAAAAACTTCACCATTATTATTATTATTATTGTTATTACCTGAAATTATGAGGCATGGATAATATACATGTATTTGGAAAAGGTAAAAAGTCCTAATTTTGTTTGTGTGTTCATATGAACTGCTACTTTTCACAAATTCTAAAAAATTTGTCACAAAATTCCGATTTTAGTATTTCTTACACAGCAGCTACTTTTGTAACTTTAATAATCCTTCGTTCCTTGATTTTAAAATGCGATTATTAATGTATAATTCCGATTAATAAACAAGAAAACTTTTCAATAATCAAATGTATTGAAATTAATTAAAATTAAAATTGTCAAAATAAAAAAATAAATCTTAAATTAAATTTTAAACTAACTTAAATTTCCGTCATGAATATGGCTAATGAATAAATGATATCATTTAAGCAGAGTATGAGAATTAATACAATCGATATTATTAATATGCTGTAATTCAAAATACCTAATTTAAATAAAACAGTTTCTAAGCTCCAAAATATTAGCAATAACTATACTTTTCGGTATTATTAGCATCATTAAATTTAATAAATCACAGAAAGTAATAGTCGAGCTTTAATGTGTTTCAGAATTTTTCCAAAATTGCTAGGTTATTAAAATGATTATTCTAAACAAAATGCATATAAATATTGTCATTTGAGTAGAATATGATAATTAATACAATCTATTTTAAGAATTCAAGACGTCTAATAAGTATACAATTTCTTTCAAGCTCCAAACCTTTAAGGAATAACAATACTTTTCCAATTAATTGTCATCGTTAGAAATGAACAGTGGAGATTTAATGTATCGTAATTTTCCTCCCAAGTTGTTAGGTTTTTAAAATATTTATTCGAAATAAGATATATTCAATGCAATTAATTAAATTAAATTTAACTAATTAAAATCTTAAACTTAACTAATCAAAACATTCTGAAGATATTTTGAAAAACATGTTGCATGAATTTTTTCTTTACCAGTATGTATTATTGTACACTCTCATATTACCTGCAGTTGCGTACCCTTTTGCCCTGCTTTTAGACCATATGTCACACTTCCTCACCTAATATTTTACAACTACTCCAAGCGCCCTACATTCCCCTGGTGGTGACTTTAAAAAAAGAGTTCCCTATATTTCGTCTATTTTTCTCGTTTTCTTCGCTTGTTTTAAGTGATATGTGAATTTTTTCCAAGACATGTTATAAATTCAGTATCCTTTATCAAGGTGAAATACTATACCAACAATTAATTAACAATTAATAAATTAAATTTAACTAATTAAAATCTTAAAATTAGCTAATTAAAACAATTTGAAGATATTTTGAAACATGTTGCATGACTTTTTTTTTATTAAATTTCAAAACGAAGTGTTCTTTACCAGAATTATTGTACACCCTTATATTACCTGTTGTTGCTTACCGAGAAGTTTGGGGACCTTTTGCCCTACTTTTAGACCCTATAGTATGTCACACTTCCTCACGTAATATTTTATAACTACCCCAAGCGCCCTAGATTCCCCTGGTGGTGACTTTAAAAAACAATTCCCTATATTTCGTCTTTTTTTCTCGTTTTCTTTGCTTGTTTTAAATAATATATATGAATTTTTTTTCCAAGGCATGTTATAAATTTAATAAGCTTCATCAAGGAGGAATACTATAACAGCAATTAATAGGCAATTAATTAACAATTAATACATTAAACTTAACTAATTAAAACATTCTGAAGATATTTTTAAACATGTTGCATGGATTTTTTTTATTAAAATTCAAAACGAAATGTTCTTTACCAGAATTATTGTACACCCTTATATTACCTGCTGTTGCGTACCCTGAAGCTAGGAGACCTTTTGCCCTACTTTTAGACCCTATAGTATGTCACAATTCCTCTCCTAACATTTTACAACTACTCCAAGCGCCCTAGATTCCCCTGGTGGTGACTTTAAAAAAGATTTCTTCTACTTTTTTTTTTTTTTTTTTTTTTTCGTTTTCTTTGCTTGTTTGAAATGATATGTGAATTTTTTCCAAGGCATGTGATAAATTAAATATGCTATTAATTAACAATTGATAAGTAATTTCAAAATTATATTTTAAATTTAATTAATTTTTAAATTTCGTTATTATTTTTTAAATATCGGATTCTTTTAAAGCTGAAATGCATTTAATTATTAGTTTTTTAATTATTATTATTTTTAGGTTGAGATTTAACTGGCTTTTAATTTGTACTTCTTATTTACATTTATTAATTTGTACTTATTATTTGTATTTTTATTTACACTCTTTCAGAGAGAGTTGTTAAAAATAATCTGAGTCTTGGATATTTTAAAAGGAAAAAATGTACAAAAAGTTCTTCAGACTTAATATAACAGAACTTTTTTAGATTATGTTTAAATTTAGCAAAAAGTTTTGATTCAATATCTTAAATTTTAAAATTAAAAAAAGATTTACTTTGATTTGTTTTATTTACCATTTAAGTAAAACAAGTTCAATTTGAAAATAGCTTTCTCTCTTACTTTAATTTATATTATTTTACTTTTTTATTTAGTAGAAAATAACAACAAATATACTCTTCCTCAAAATGAAATTTGTTAATTTACGTTCCTAATCAATTGAAATAATTCCAGGTATAAGAATTCAAGTTTCTAAAAATTTA
This sequence comes from Caerostris darwini, assembly GCA_021605075.1. Taxonomy (NCBI): domain Eukaryota; kingdom Metazoa; phylum Arthropoda; class Arachnida; order Araneae; family Araneidae; genus Caerostris; species Caerostris darwini. The sequence continues at coordinate 48,994 of BPLQ01015338.1, forward strand.
CGTTCAATCAATATTGTTGAAAATGTTTATGTATAAAATAGTTTAAGGATATGAATGCTCTAATCAGATGATTTTTCTGCTGTTAAAAAAAAAAAAAAAAAAAGACTGTCGTACATTTTATTTGATTAAAAAAGTAATAATTGAAGAAATATGAAGTATTTGAAGTATAAAGAATCAAAAATAATAATTAATTGTACAAGAGATGGAAAAAAGAAGACTTGCACAAAAAACTATATCTGAGAGCCATAAAAGCTTTTACCTAACTATTGAAATTAAAATAAGCAAAAAAGTGGTTTGAAAACTTTCTTTTGAATTTAGATAATATTTTTATGTAAATTTAATCCGAGTATTGAATAAAAAATTGAAAAATTGAAATATGATAATATATGTGCTACATATACTTTATTTTAAATGCTGTATATTTGTGCAGTATTTAAAATAGATACCGGCAAACATTTTTTTCTTGCTTTCTTCTAAGCTTCTCGATTCATTAAACAATAATTTTTTTTCAGGTTACAGAAATTTTTGTATTATTTGGCTCATTTTTATTCCAACATTTTTAAATATAAAAATAAATTTTAAAATCGTTTTTGGACTAATGAATAACACTTTTTTAACATTTTTGTTTAAATTTAAATTTTTTATTAGCTTTATTTAATCTTCATAATATTTATAAATTTTTATATCTGTATATTATACGTGTGTGTGTGTATGTGTTTATTTTTATTTATCTACTTCCCTTTTTAACAGATGCATTTACATTTGTATAAAAAATTAGTTGCCTAAGTGCTATTTAGATTATTGAACTTTTGTTATTTTTTATTATAAATTACCTTTGATAGTAGTATGATTTTTTATGCATGCATTTAAAAGAATATTAATTAAATTTCTGAATGTGGATACATTTATAAATCTTTATTCAAACTTTGTGAATTTTGAATGCCTTAGCAAAAGCAGAGTAAAAGTTTTTAAATGAGATTCTTCATACGATATGATGTGAAGCCATCCCAGTATAGGTGTTGGAAACAGGATTTCTCATTTATTAATAAACAAAATAAGACAAAATAAAAATAAAAATAAATTTTAGACCATTTCCGACAGAACTTCTCTAATCTTAATACATCACATATCGGTATCATAAATTTGTATACTTTCTCTCTCATAAAGCTCAACTCATAAATATTACATGTAACGAAGGGGGGGAAGAATTCCATCCTTTGTGCTGCCCCAATTTCCCAATTTTTTGACATTCGTACCCCACTGATAAGAGCCCACCTGGTTCTGCACACCAGATCCCCACCAACAAGCATCCAAAGAATCCCCCCACTGCCGAATTCTTTTGCTGCACACCCCTAGTGGGGGGAAGGTGTTTCCCCCTGATCGCACTCCCCCTTTTTCTTTGGCGCACCAAGTGAGGGGGGTAGCGATTGGTGGGGAGGCAAAGGATAGAAAAGAAGGGGCGGCCGAGGCTGATGAAGAGCAGAACGCTCATTGGAGGAAAACGGGAATGTTTTGCGTAACAGGAGGAGCCCCGGGAGTACGGCGAGGATTCTAAGAGGCTGAGCTCCGAGAAAAGGCAATTGGGCTTCTGCCTCAGCAATAGCAGGCGGCGTTATAATGAGAATCGATTTGGGGCCTTTGGCGTCATGCATTTTTTAAGAGCAACGGGAAAGAATGTGCGAGCCTGCTTCATGAAGATGCATTCCTCCTCATTATGCAGCTACCTTTCTCTGTTGGGGGGATGATTTTTCTTTTGGATCCTCCCAAAACTTCGCGAGCATGGACAGAAGCACAAGAATTTGAGCGATTGCCTGGCATGATACGCGTAGTCCAAAACAAACAGCAACGTTTATCACTGGCAGCACTCACGCGCACTTGCAAGGAGTGGGGTTGGTTGCTTTTGCTGGAGCTGTCTTCCCTTTCCTCGCATTAGCTCCATTTGTTTTTCTACAGCACTGGCAAGACAAGATCTATAGGCTCGTTGCGTTCCAAATGTTAAATAACAACGAAAGGGAAACTTAGAGCTGTTTTGTTATTTTTATATTTCTTGGATTAGGAGCTCTGGGTAAAATAGCGATCATAATGGATCTTTTATTCTGATCCTTTTCAACAATGAGGTCTAATAAAATATTTGTCTCTTCAATACTCAAGAGCCTCCACAATCCATGATATATTTTAATGAATCACGATACGTTTATTTGAAAACAGAAAAGAACAAAGCGCTTAGAAATTCATTATTCTATTAGTATTCATTAAATTTAGTTCAATAAGTCTTCGAACATTAAATTGTTTAATTTAATTTCTCTCTGAAGTTAAGTTCTAACAGCTTATGCTGTGCAAAAATGTTCTGGTTTATTTGTATTAGCATGCTGATCTGTTTGAATAATTAGTTATTACGTTTATTTGGCAGATGGGACATCACTACATCTCTAATAAATACAATAAATATTTACACGAAGTAATATTTTTTTTTTTCGTTTCGTAAATAGTTTGAAGTTTTATATAACATTAAAACAACTTAAAACCTTAAATCACAGTTATTTGTAACTTTATCTTTTTGTGTGTCTGAATGATTTGAAGCCAATTACACATGTCACAAAATCATATAAAGAGAAATTTGTTATTTTCCGAAATCATATAAGACTTACACATAGTTAATTTTAACATATTTTGTTTAAATTTTTTTAAAGTCCTCTCCTTTTTTTCAATTTATTTATTCTTCAAGAGTTTTTTATCACTTGGTGAGAAATTTAATTCTGAGGAACATTTACAAAAGACTTCCTATTATTGCAGGATTTTTTCCTGATTTATTGTATAATTTGATACAACTTCCACAATTTAAGTTTTTTAGGTTTTTTTTTCTAAAGTATTTCCCAAATGTAACAAAATATTAAAATATTTTCTATAAATTTAATGTCGGTTTTATAATCTAACCTATTGTTTTAATTTATCAGATATCAAATCAAAAATTTCAGAATGAATAAATTTTCATTCCAATTAAAGGTTATTAAATTTTTCGATGCCTAAATACTTAAATCTTGATCAGTAGAAAACTCCAAAACTTATATCTTGCAGTACTAATATCTTAATAAAAATAAAAAAAATTTTTTTTTACATAAATCAATAATAATTCAACTATTTGCATTATTATTGTTTATTGGAACCCCAATGAGTTTAAAATACAAAAAGTAAAAAATAATACATAAATATTTATTTTTTAATGAGAATTATAGATGTTTTTAATAAAGGGTTTCTAATAATTGTTTGAAAATAAATAATAAATAAGTAAAAAGTAAGACTTATCTATATAATTATTACAATATGATTGTGCTAGCTGATTAATTGATTTATTCTAACCAAAGAGGGTTTTTTTCCCTCTAAATTCAGAAATGATAAAATTAAAATAGTAAGTGACAAGAAATTTAAATTATTTTTAATATTTACCTACATTATATGTAACTAACCAATTGAAGCAAAAAATATTTGAAAAAACAGCATGTATTAAAGCCTTATATAAATGCCATAGCATCATTATTTAAGTTTTAAATACAGATACTAAAAATAACTATTGTTTTTAAAACTACAATTTTTCAACATTGGGAACAGGATAAAAAAAACCTTAGTAATTAATCTGTTTATTGCTTCTGTTTTAAAAATTCTACCTAAGACATTCATGTAAGTCCATAAATTTTAAATCAGACAGATTTTTAAAGTGTTTTTATAATTTCGTTAAGTTTTAGATGAAATTATCAATAAATATTAACTATTGTTGCTTTTGTTATTACTCGACATTAGGCCATAATGAATAAAAAGTAGGAAAGTATATTTTAAAATATGAACGTATAAAAATATCAATGTATTTAAAATATGAAGTATATTTTGAAATATGCTTCTCAATTTGAACGTATAGTCCTTTTTTTATAAATTGTTTAACAACATTATTTTGTTGAAAAATATTTTTCACATTAATTTTCATTAATAAAAAAATTATTAGTTAAGTTCTTATTAACTAGTTAAAACATTAATTGAATGTTACATTGTTAACTGACTTGTTCTAGAATATTATTGACAAGCTTTCGAAATTAAATATTGAAAGGAAAATTTAGGGTCTCAAAAATATTCCTTCTATATTCAAGTAATCTTATTATTCATATTAATTTTTTGTGTATTTTTTTTTCCAAACCAACAGTAGTTTGAAAATTTTATACCTAAACATTTGTTTTCTTAAAATTTTGCTTTATGCAATTGAGAAATCTGATTTTATTCTGAAAATTATAACAGTAAATCAATTTCAACAAATTTTTATCACTGCAGTTGTAATTTTGAATTTTAATAACAAGTTTATATCAATAAAATCATTATTGGGGAGAATATAATGAAATGAACAATTTTGCTCATTTTTTTACAGCATTAATTTTTTTTTCTTTATTTTGGGCATTTTTTAAGATCGATTTTTGAACAAAAAAAAAGTGGGTTTACAAAATAATCCAGAATGTATTGTAACCAGATCCTGAGGTTTACATTTATTACTTCTCATAACAACTTTGATCAGACTGATATTTTAAAATGATCAATTTGGTAATATAACATGTACGAATAGTGTACAATAGGTGATTTATTAATTTTATATGAACAACTTGTTTATATCAATTTTATATAAAAATGTTAAAATGTTATTAGCTTCGAACTGGTTTTCAAAAAGTTTGATGGTTTAATGTTTAATTTATATCAAGCTAATAAAATCAAACATACTTTTTTCCCCAATAGTACGAATTGCTTTTTTTTAAAAAAAATTAAATATTTTTTAATATAGTTTGCTTAGTAATTTCTTTGCAATTTTTAATCTGAATTTTCCTACATCATTGATGTTGTAACTTTTTCACGAGCTTTTAATATTATTATTATTATTTATATTAATATTGTAATTTGAAATCACAAAATGAATTTAAAGTAGGTTAACAAAACATCAAAACATTTTATAAATGCATGAGAGAAAAGATATTTTACATACTCGAACATACTTAATTTTGCATACATACTTTACTTACATACACACTTTATTTTGCATACTTTAAAAGAAATAATTATGAGTTATTAATGAAGAAGGAATGAATGAAAATTTCATAAAAGAATTTCATGAAAAGTATTCTGAATAAGCTTTTATTTTTGGGAATTATTTAAATTGCAAATATTTTACTTGCAAGCTAATTTAAAATTTAAACGTAACATTTTAAAAGCTTACCTTATTACTATTAGAAGAAAACATCCTAATATGTATTTTCTTACGAAAATATTTCATAAATTACAAAGAAAAAATTTAATAAATTACAATTGCAATAAATTCATGTATAGAATATTCTGATTATTCTTAGTGGTAAATAAAATGTGAGTTAAAGAAAAATTCCAAAGTTTTAAAAATCAAAAAATTTACGATGACATAATTAGACTTGCTTAATAATTAGATTTCCTTAATAATTAGAATAAATCCAAATCAATCAATTTTTAATAACTAAATAAAATTTAAAAAATCTATCAAAATAAATAGTAGAAATAAAAATAAATAGAATAATCAGAGAAAAATAGAATAATGAGAATAAATAGTCACAGACAAAAAGCAAAAGATTTGAAGCAAATAAATAAATAAACTATATTAACATGAAGATGTTATGCAGATATTGCGATATTCAAATGACATTTACATGCTTATATTCATCACTAACAGAAAAGAATCATAAGTTTTAATAATACTTATTTAAATATATTAACTAATACATACATTTAATGGTTTTGTAAAATAACTGCGAAGTTTCAGATAACATTTATTAGACTTTTATTTGCTTACATGTGTGATTTTTACATGTTATACATCTATCTGACCTAAAGATCTTGTTAAGTTATTCGGAGTACTGGTATACAAGAACATTTAATTAAAATTTATCTAATTGGAAAAAATTAAATTTATTCATAGAAATAGTCGTAAGGATGGTAAATTATTAAAATTATGCCGTTATTTGTCTGAAATGAAACTCAACAATTCCAACTGGATGTCATGATAAAAACTTATAAAAGATTTTCTACGCTAAAGAAGAACATAAAAAATTGGAATGCCTTAAATATATGAAATATTTTCATTCGTAATTTGTTATTAATGTTCGATTGCCGCATATGTTGACATTTTTAAAAAATGTTTACTGTTTCTATAATTTTCTCACTTAATTTCTGTTATTGCTAAAATGTACTAAAGAAAAAAAAATTAAATATTTGTTTTTTCTTTGCTTAGAAAAATAGTTCCTGTCTGATGTCTTTGTGACTAACAACACGGTTTTTATCCATCTTAAGAATTTTCTCATCAATTGATGTTTTACTGTTTTATATATTTTAAGACTTTAATTTTTGGTTTAAATTGAAATATATAAAAAAATAATTAAACATTATATTTTTTAAAAAAATAAATAAATAAAATAAAATAAAAAATGTGTTTTTTCCACTTAAACAGTCAAATTAATCTCTTAGATGAATATAACTCTAGTATCTTCCAAATATTATAATTACTTATATTTTTATACACTACAAGAAATAATATTTTGCCATTGAGAATTATAGATAATCCGATAAGTTTATTATGTGTAGCTTTATAGAATTTAATATGTTAACTCAAATTCATTTTTCTCGTTAATTTAACTGACAATTTTTTTTTTCTTTTAGGTTTCATGAAGTTGTAAAATAGATGTATAAAGATTTAGAAAAACTGCTATCCTAGTTTGCTGAACTGCTTCCTAAACTGCTATCCTGGTATCTAGTTTTCTGAGAAACTGCTTCCTAAACTACTATCTTGCTAACAGGTTTTCTGAGAAAATGGTTCAATGCAAATAAAGTAAGAAAGTGAGAGTTTTGTTTTTCTAAACTTTTCTTAAACAAAATACAAAAGAACTTATGTTAATTATCTTAAAAGTTTTCAAGAATAACGTATATATTCCAAAATAAAAACATTTAATCATTATTTTCTTTCTTGAGACTATAGAGGAATGTTTTCATAGTGCTTTATAGAAGAGTTTAAAAATAATTACTGATTTACCCAAAATTTAAGGTATCAATGTGTCTTAATTACTACTGTGAATTCAGAAACATAGACTAAGGTTCTTTATATCTAATTTAAAAAATTTCAGCAGCATAATCTTATTCTAATTCATAAGCTTAATGAAAAAAGCTAAAATATATTGTATAATAATAGTAATTATGGTAAATAATGATATTCAAATAATATAAAATATTTTAATGGCATTTCACAGTTTTTAACACTGAGCACTAGTGTAGGATAATAGGAAGTACTGAAAATACCTAACGCATTTTTACAGAGGCATAAGTGGTTCCTTTTATAATTGACTCATTTTAAAAAATGAAAATAGTATTTTTAAGGAATGTCAGTCATCAAATGTGAGTTTCTTTAGATGAAAATTCATGCTCTTTTAAAGTTTTTATTTTAAAAAGTCTTTAATTTGTCTTAAATTGAAGCCGAAATTATGAAGCTACAGATGATATATATATCTATCTATGTATATATATATATATATATACATAGATAGATATATATATGTAGATATATTTACATATATACACATATATGATATATATATATATATATATCATATATATACATACACACACATATATATATATATACATATACGAATTTTTTTTCCTTAAAAATATCCTTGTTAGAGGATTTAAAATTTGCATTTCAATTGATGGTAGACACAGAATTATTATATCTCTTTTTTCAAGTAACTTAAGGATTTCAGTATGATCATAATTTTAATATCAAAATGGCCATTCCAAAACAAAAGTATTGTATAAGTAATATTTTTTACCAAAATATTAAAAATGTTTATGATTAAAATAACCTATAAAACGTTTGCACTTTAACCTTTACACTTTAATTTTTGCAAATTAAAAGAAAAAAAATTTCTTCAATATTGTAACAGATGACTAAACCTGATTACAAATGTTTCAGCGTTATTTTTTATGTGTCTGTATGTGTTCCTAGTAGGATTTTGATCTTAATTTTTCTGACTGAATTTTTATGATATTTTATGTTTAACGATTATTGTGTGAACATTAAATAATTAATTTTCAATTTGACTTCTACCCATGTTTAATTAACAATATTATTATTTTTTAATGTTTTGTACTCCTTCTTCTTTTTTGATATAAAGTTTAATTTCATGTAAAATGCATCATTTTTTATTTTTTTAATATTTACTGGACAGTACGATGAAAATAAAACCCCAGAATAATACGAATCCAAATATTTTCCATTTCTCTGAATTATATAGCTGTCTTTATAAATATTTTTGTAATTCTAGAAAACATTCAGTTTGTTAGAGCTATGAATCTATTTTTTAAACTTATAATAATAGCTGACATGTAAAATCTCACCCACTAAGTAATGACAAGAAAATATGAAAGTTATTATTATTTATTTTTTTTGGTGTATTGCTCCATATCGAATAACAAATTGCAATTTTGTGTCTAATTCTAAGGCTATTTAATAGCTAAGCATTACCTTAATAAATAATTACAACTGTTTTCATAATTTTCCTTTCGCTTTGTTAATTTTTTAAAATTGATATAAAAGTAATTAAATTTTAATGAACAAAATAAGCAATACAACATATTGTTAAATGATTTATGTGTTTTATTTTGAATAAATACATTATTTTTTAAATATTTACTTAAAAGGTTTTTCGCATTTTATAACGAAACTCAATTTTTTTTTCTCTAGCTTTTAGAAAATTTATTATAACTCTACTAATAATATTATTACATCTAATCTTTATTATCTTTTTCTGGAAAAATAAGTAAAATAAATATTAATATTAATATAATGTCATTTTTCATACTTAAAAAATACCTTAATGACTATGAAAATAAAAAAAAAATCAAATATTTTTTATATTTTATATAAATTTTAAACTATTTAACCAAACATTCATAGTTTTCTGTAAGATTTTTGTTATTAAGTTTTAAAAAATCTTGCATTATAATAATAAATTTTTGTTATACTGAGGAATTAAAAAATATTATTTAAAGAATTTGAAGTAACAGTATGTGACGAACATTATTTCCAGAATATCTTGACCAGATTTATCAAAAAATTAATTCTTATGAACTTTGATATTTTGACATGGGGCTTAATATAGAGAGGTATGTTGAAAATACATGACTATGCTTCTTGTACATTACTGGGCATCTTGCTCGTGGGCGCTGAATGGTCCTAGAGATTTTCCCAAAATACTGAAGCCTTTCTATTTAAGTGCTAATTTGGAGAAGGGAGTCATTGATGTTTGAAATTTTCAAAAGAATTACTAATAGCTAAGTGAGGCGTATTTGTTGAGAAGAGCCGCTCGTTGGACGTGAAGGCTATTTCTCGGAACGAAGTAGGCTAAAAGTAGAAAGATTACTTGGAGGCTTCCAGAAATTGTGAGAGTATGGCTTCGATCTCACACTTCCTAGAAGCATCTAAGTATAGAAATCAATACAAGTTCAAAGTTTTACTCAAAAATATAATAAATATTTTTTATGCACTATATATAGAGAGCAGTTTTAAAGAATATTTTTTTCCATCTAATTCATAAAAACAAAACAAAAAAAGTACGTTATAATAGCTACGTTTAAAAGTACGATATAATAGCTAATATATCTTTAGTATTTTTTATCTCTTTCAAAGTATCATTTCTAATTATGATTGAAATAAATATACACACAATAAAACTTCTATCAGTATAAATTAAGTTAGTCTGTATGACGTATTTTAGTGCTTTTCAATAAATTTAAAGAATATGAAAAATTTAATATTGTGAGATTTTGTTAAAATATATCATTATATGATGTGGTTTCTTGTGAACCTTTTTTTCAAATAAGAATTTATTTTATTATTTAGCATATCTTTTAGTACGTTTTAATATAAATTTTTTTTTTCTGAAAATAATCTTTATTTATTAAAATAAAATTATATAAAATCAAATAAATATTTATCTTGGTAATAGGATATATATATATATATATATATACAATCACTTGTCTCTGTGATTAATTTCTTTAAGATTTTATAGATGCCCTGGAGAACAAGTTTCACATCCTGTAATTGCATAATTTGTGCAAATTTTTGTATTATTTTTTTATCTACCAGTGCAGTTCTAACGATTCAATCATTTGATTTTTTTTTCGTTGTCTAATGATTTTCAATTTCGTTGCTGCAATTTAAGATCACTTATCTTCACGGTTTCACACACATCAGGTTTTTTTTACCGTGAATGATGTGATGGTTTTTTTTAATATAATTTGTGTCGTGTCTCTAGTCCATTCCTTGTTAGGTCTTCTTGTGATAATGTGTTCTCTATCTCTCTCTCTCTCTCTTTTGTACATATGCATATATGTGTGTAATTCTCTATAAAGTGGAAGAAACATTATAAAAAAGAACTTAAAAATAAATGCAATCGTTCTGAGATGGAGTTTATTTAAACAATGGAATAAAAAAATTTGATTAATAATAATTTGATTTTATTCTTTAAGTATATAAGGAAAAAAGAAAAAAAAATATATAAGAAAAAACACAAATGTACCCATTGAATTATTTTTAGTAAATATTACATACATTTTAATGAAGTTTCTAGAAGGATGAAGAAATCAAGTTTTTAATACGAAATTAGAAAAAAAAAGAACCATATTTATATAAAAAATAATAATAAAATAAAGAACCATATTTATGTAAAAAATAATAATAAACTATATTTATAATTAGTTTAATATAAATATAGTTATATTTATGTTATATAAAAAATTTGGGGTGAGAAATTATTTAAATTCTTCTGTTTTTCTTTTAAGATTGCATATATATATATATATATATTTATATATATGATATATGATTGCAAATAAGAGATTTCTTTCTTTCTTTTTTATTGTATGTGTTTTTGTAAATGAGACAAATGGCAGTAGAATTGCAGAACATAAAATTTTGAATCGGAATTTGTTTAAAACAATTTCTTTTTTGCTTCAGTCAGACTTTGTCATAGATTGAAAAAAAAAATAGAATTTCATATGCAAACATTCTTTGTTTAGATAGTATTCATATATCAGGGAGAGACAAATATTATTGATAAGGATTATTTAATTTTGATTTACCTATAATATATTTATACCTATATTTTACCGACCTAAATCTGAATAACAGCAATTCAGAAAGACACTCTTATCGAAAATGTGTAATGTAACTTTTTAAATCACTTTAAAAATCTGTTATACACCGCAAATAAATTTTTGCAACTTGAAACATGGTGACATTTTATGGCATAATATAAGAAGTAGTAACAAATTTTATGTATTGCTTAAAAATTTTAATATTTATGAATTTAAATATAAAATATATATAGTATATTAGAATTATAATTAGTTATTTTATATATTATTATTTATTATGAATTATTTATTATTTTAAATATGAAATAAGAATATAATTTACTAATCAAGCTAATTAAATAATTGTTTGATTTCAAATATAAATTAATTTAAAATAAGTAATGTAGTGTATAGAACGTATAGTTGAGTTTAAGTAGAGTGTTTATATTAGACCAATTAAAATATTTCAGATGTCTGGTAAAAACTTTTATTATCAAATATATGTAGCTAATATTTCCGAAATAGCTGCTACTATTCGTCCTTTGGGCCATTTCTATTTATGAATCTATATGACATGAAATTATTTTTATATTTGGGGCGTTTGTTAATTAATTTTTAATGTAAGTTCTAATAATGACAAAAAATATGAATTACTATGCAATACCTTTAAAAGTAGAATTGAGAATATAAGATAAATAACACCATTTTCAATAAAAGACTAATTTTTATGAAGTTTACTTTTCATTTGTTAAATTTAAAAAAGCAGAAATGGATATTTGTTGAAATTTAAATTAGTAATAGAGTTGTATAACACATTTATTGGTCTGGTTCCTTGTATAGTAACTTTAGTAGATCTTAAGATATTGTACTTGGATATTTCCACCACACGGGTTCCTTTTTACAGCTTATTTAGCAGTTTTTGTATCTTATAAAATATTTTACATTAAAAAAATTAATTAAACTGTCGAAAGCATGATCTCAGATCCAGAAAGCTAATAGGATTTATAAACCTGCTGAAATTTGTAGGAAAATCTATTTAAAGCTTTTAGATTTTAAATAATTGTTAAAAGTTTAAAGTAGAAGAATTTTCCCATTTGAATGAAAACGTATTTAATTCATTGCATACATTTTTAAATAATTCATTGGAATATAAATTTGTATCAAACATCATTGAAATTTATATTCTTAAATTAATGTGCTTAGAATTTTTTTAAATGAACTTAATGAAAATTTATATCGTTTCCTTTAAATGATATGTTTAGATATCAATAATATCTTCCCAAAGACATAACACCAAGCATATGAAGCAGAGGTTTCACAAATTTAACCCTCTTGATAATTGAAAATAATAATTAACAATTAAAAATAAATAATTAACAACTTTAACAATAAATAACTAAAAATCAGTAATAACTAAAAATATAACATATATATGTAACAACTAAAAGTAGTAATAACTAAAAATACATAATTAACAATTTTTGAATTAAAAATAAAATATATTTATAATAAAGACTTTCAAATTTCAGTTTTTTACTTATCAATTCCTCACCATCATTTTTCTCTCTTAGACTGAAAATCGTATTAGTTTTGACGTTTTATTCAGTTTAATTTTTACTAAGAATACAAAAGCAGTAGTTTTTTAATTCAAATTATTTTATATTCTTAATATAAACTTTTAAAATTTTGTACAAAAATGTTTTACTAAAAGTACATATTTAACAACTTTTTAATTAAAATTAAAATATATTAACAATATAAATTATTTTATTATACTGATATCCGTTTTTTACTTATGATTAACAAATATATGAACATAAATGAAACAAGCAAATGTAAGATATTGAATTTGTGTTTTTAATAACCAAGCATTTTATTGTAGAGATTCAATGAATGAATATTTAATATTCTATATTTATCTTATATTCTTATTTATGTTCTATATTTTATTTAGAATTTTTTATCATTATTTATCATTGAAATCAGATGAAATATTTTCAAAACTCAAAAATTAATAAAGAGTTTAAATAATTATTCTTTCTTATAAGTAGTTGGTTTCAGCCACATGTATTATTTATCAGGAAGAAAATGCAGTAGATACTAAACGGTAAAAGCTGAAACTTTTTTTTAAGCAGTAGATAACAACTCACAAGTAATTTTAAATTTCAAGATGATATCTATAAAAAATTCCTACACTACTTTCCTCATTTTCTATAAAAAATTCCTACACTATTTTTCTCATTTTCTATAAAAAGTTCCTACACTATTTTCCTCATTTTCTATAAAAAATTATTCCTACACTATTTTCCTCATTTTCTATAAAAAATTCCTACATTTTTAATTTTTTTTAAAAATAATTATTTATCTCCAATAAATATAAAGTATTCTTTTTGGGATCTCCTTCGATGACATAATTATCATTGCCAAATTATATTCAAATACATTAAAAAAAAGAACTTAAGAAGCAGACGGATAATAAGATTGCCTGATGTTGAAATTATTTGGGTTGCCAAATTTGGTTTTCTACCATCACAAAAGTGAATAGGAAAAAATGAATTTAGACCTGTGTAAATTTTATATTTTTGGTATAATTTCTCTTTGCCTGAAGGAGCCACTCCTTTTTTAAGCTAAAAGTAATAAGGCAAGAGGAGAAAATGTGAGTATAATTTATCTGAATCGAATGCTTCTACAGTGAACAGAATACAATCAGAATTGTTCTTCACATGTTGATCAATATTGCGTGAAATTATTTCATTTTATTTGATATTTTGTATGCCTTTCAACTGTATTTATATATAGCCAAGCCTGTATATATATATATATATATATATATCCACACAGACAACCCCCCCCACACACATTTATATATACATATGAAAAGTTACACGTATATAGAAATTTATAAGTATTATGAAGATTAAATAGAGTTAATAAAAATTAAGCTAAAATCTTGAAAAAAGTGTTTAGATGTTTCCAAAAATGATTTTAAAATTTATTTTTATACTTAAGAACTTTGGAATAAAAAATGAGCCAAATAATACAAAAACTTCTATAATCTGAAAAAAAATTTTTTTTTAATAAACTGAGAATATAAGAAGGAAGCCTGTCAATACCTGTTTTAAATACTGCACAAATATACAGCATTAAAAATAAAGTAAATATAGTACATATATTAACATATTTCAATTCTTTAATTTCTCTTTCATACTCAGGTTAAATTTATATAAAAATATTACTTAAATTCAAAAGAAAGTTTTCAAACCACTTTTTTTTTGTTTTAATTTCAATAGCTAAGAAAAAGTTTTTATGCCTCTTATATTTACATATATATACATATCATTAAAAAAGCGTATAAAATGTTTACATTTGAAATGAAGTATTATTTAAAAGATTTTAATTCTTAAGTAATATTTTTATAGTTCAATATAAATAGTAAGTCTGATTTTAAAGTCTAAATACATTCATCTTCGTTTGCTTAAAAAAATTCAGATGATTTAATTTCATTAAAATACTAAAAAATCCCATTTTGTACTGTATTTGTGGGATTTTTATATAAAAAAATCTTGAGTTCTGAAAATAAAAATTCTAACAAAAAAAAATATCGCACACTGAAAATTGGATGAAACAATAATAGAATTTGAAAAAAAAATTAAAGAAAAAAAACCCCAATAGATTTCTAATTTTTTGTAGCCTAAAATTATTTGTGAAATTAAAACTGTGCACAATATCATTTTTTTATTTCAATAGTAATCTCAAAGACTATCAAGTAACTTTTTTTTTAGTTTAAACAGGTTAGAGATTATAACATGTTCATAGGTAGAAATGATTTAGTAGGTTTTTAACTGGATGAACTTCAGTTTAATCATCATTAGTAGAAAAGCAATATTCTATGAGAACAAAATTTTCTATGCGTTGTGAAAAAACATTAAAAATAACAGGTTGACATGTGCTTACAAATCGCTTTGCTGTAGTCGGCATGGATACATTAAATTTCATTTATTGCCTTCTGTATAATGCAAATATGAAATAGTTTTTTAAATCTTTTAAGAAAATTCCTTTTTTGTCTCTATTGTCATAGATATACCAAAGAAGCGTTCTTATCACAAAATATAATTTGAGGATACATTCATTATCTTATAATCAAGCATCCCTACATATGAGGAAGACAATTAAATCTAATTTATTAACTTTTTTAAAATTTTGTTTTAACACAAAGATATTATTGTAGGTAGTTATTTCTCCGACCCTAAATTTTTTGTGTGTTGATTTAGCCTCTTTATATGAATGAATATTTGAAACTCAATAAATATTCTTATAACAAAATTTTCACAGTATTTG
Organism: Caerostris darwini; assembly: GCA_021605075.1. Taxonomy (NCBI): domain Eukaryota; kingdom Metazoa; phylum Arthropoda; class Arachnida; order Araneae; family Araneidae; genus Caerostris; species Caerostris darwini. The sequence continues at coordinate 64,510 of BPLQ01015338.1, forward strand.
AACATTTTATTATTAAGTAGGTTTTCAATAATTGTGATGCTAAATATTTATGCGATAAAAGTATATGTGACAATTTCCCCATTTTTATAAAGCTTCCATTATAAATAAATGCTATCCGTTTTTCAGTATTAACATAATTAGGAATTTTAATGAGAAATTTTATCCCCCTTGTTCCCCAATCTTTTCTACTGCTAAGCCAAAATATATATAGCTCAGACATTTTATTCAGCTATTTTTACAATAGTATAATTTGAATAGTATTTTTTTACTCAAAATTTAAATTATTAAGAATTTTAAGCTTCAAACAGTCAATTAAAATTATGAAATTAGCAAAGATTGGTAATTAATTGAAAAAAACTGTGATTTTTTTCAGCAAAAAAATAAATAAATAAATAAATATTTTACTGACAATATTTGATATATTGAATGACCTTGATTTTAAGAGCCATCTTTTTTTTTCAATACACTATATATCATCAGAAATTCTGTTATTTAAAAATGTTTTGTGTTAATTTGGATTTCATCATTACCGAAATAAAAAAAGCCCTTTTATATAAATATTTATTCATAAAAGAAATCAGAATCTTTAATGATTTTTGACTTAATATAGAGAATTTTTTACCAACGTGCATTCTAAATTTCAACAGAGACATCGTCTTACATTTCTTCCAAAGAATAATGGAAAGAGATATTAGTGAATTGTTTATAAATAAATAAATGCTTTCAACTGCTTGTATATAATTTTGGTATTCATTGGTAAACAATTAGTGTTGCTTCTGATATACATTCTTTACTACTGTGAAAAGTGTATATCAGGAAACAGCATGAGTAATTTTGATACATGAATTAAGCAAAATTATTATTACACTTCAGTGATTGATAATGATTCCTGTCTGTCTAGTTATATAGTTTCCCAACATTTTTTGATTTTTTTCTTTATTTTTTTAATAGACTTTTGTGTAGCTCAAATTTTATTTTTAGAAAAAATGTTGTTCTCCCCTTTTCCAGTACCTTCACATCCCTTACGGGAGTCCTGCCCCATAATTTCAGTAGAACTAGTTGAAGAAACAACACATGATGGTAGGAAGTTCGGCAAAGTGTTGTACCTAGAAGCAACTGTCATTGCCAAAAAAACTTTCTCTTTAAGTCTCTTTAAAAGAATTTCTATGAGAAATATTGCACGAAGAAAAAAAAGTATTGAAAATTTGACCAAAGAGATTAAACTTAGATAGCATTTGCAGAAGTGTTTCATTTTAGTAAATCAATTGTACACACAAGCGATTTTGGTAATTTTGGTAAAAAAGAGGAGAAATAGGGTAACTGAGTGGAAAAGTTTAATTAGCGTTGAAAATGGCTGCTTTAAAGATAGGCGCTACAGTAGCAATCGATGCGTAGATGGCCCCATGTAAAGGGCCCAAGAGCTGGTCAGAAGAGCCGTTTGTGGCCAGTTTTGACGACGGACGTTTCACTAATAAAGGGGCACAGCGCTTGCGCCTTATTGCCCCAGGAGAGGGCGAACATTTTTCTTCGTCTTAGAACTAAGTTTCGAGGATCGATGCCATGGCAGAGTGCCAAACAAGAGCCGACCGGATGGGATCCGTAAGAGACCATGAAGAAAAATGGCGGTGAGAAAATTCATTAAGGTCTCTTGCGTCAAGATGATAAACAGAAAAGTTCATTTAAGTGTTAAAGTTTGATGGAGTTGGAAAGTTTTCTCTTCAAACTAATAGTTTGAAGCCGCTTCGATGCTTCAGACTGATTTACAGGGAAAGGCTGCATTTTTGAGATGCTCTCTAGAAGAAGTTGGGCTCGCGCGTCATTAAAAAAAGATTGTGCGCTTACAGGTGGTCATTAAACCGGAGGATTCGAACGGGGATATTTATGGCTGCCTCATTGGAGGTAAAAGTGCTTACGGGATTTATTTTTCTACTCTCGCTTACCTGCACTGCCTTCCTCCGACGCCCACCTATTAACAAAGGAGATTCCACAACATTCTTGTTTGGCAGTTTAGCAAATTTGTTTGCAAGTAGGGGTAGCAAAGCAGCCGGGGTTTATTTAATTGGGGCATTTAAAAAGGATGTTAAGATGCTGCAGACGCTGTGCGTGCTCTGCAAGAGTCCAATAAGGGTTTAAAAACAATTTGGGGGCTCGTTATTGGTAAAGTAATTAAATAAATATCATTTCGGTTACGGTGCTTTTAATTTCATTATATTATAATTTTGGAGGTTGTTCGTTCCTAAGTTTCCTTGGTGGCCACTTTGTTTCAGCTTGTGTCAGGATAGTTTCAAATGCAAACAAAGATTTTAAAGAGAAGCCTTCTAATTATAATTGGCAAATTGTCATGGTATTAGTTATTTATAGAAAGTTACATTAATAAAATTTTAATTATCTAACTGAACAAATCATGAGATAATATAATTAATATCTGGTTTTAAATTTTTTTTATACTAATATGAATCAGTGTTATACTGTATTTGACTCAATATCAATAAATAGTTCAAAATGTCTTAAATGCAGAGTATATATATTGTGGCTAGTATTGAATTTTTACAGAAAGTAAAACATACAAATTATTTATGATTAGAGAAAAATCTTCCAAATCTTCCAGTCTTCAAAACATGACAAAAATTAGAAACTTTCATTCGTGTTTTCCATTTTTTATTCAAATAACACACTATTGATGGGTTATTTACTGGGAAATTCAAATGCCTTACAGAAAAAATAATTAATTAATTAATTGCTTATTAATCAAATATCATTTTGCAAAATGTACAAGTTGCCTTAAGTCAAATGCTAGAATATAACACATATATTGAGAAATCTATACTTAGAAAATTTAAATAATAAAAACGCTGACAATCTTAAATTTGCTTAGATACATATTAAGTTGTTGTGCCTGTGTTATTCTTCTTTTATAAGTATCATTAGATTACATAGGGTTATGTCATTGCTGCCTTCGATTTGTGTATATTTAAACTCATCTTAAATATATAAATTGAAACACATAAAAACATCGCCGTATAACATTTATTTTTATAATTTTAAACGTAATTATTTACCTTCATATAACTTCAATTTTTTTTAATCATCATTCCTTTTATATGTAAAATATTCATTGCATTTTCATGTTTTCTTGGTACATAATTTATTTAAAAACTGGTTATGGTTACGGTTATATTAAAATTTTTGAATTAAATATTAATTTAATAAATAATAAATATTAAAATTTTGAATTTTTTAAATTTAAAATCGGCTTATCAGTAAATTAAGCAATAAATCGAAATAAATCTTTTTATAACAAAATCTAAAAAAAAAAAAAAAAAAAAAATATAAAAAAAATTCTTGTATTCGATTCTTAAAATTAATCAAGTTATTATATCTTGATTTTTTTTACATTTTTGATTGATTATTTAGTTTAAATCAGTCAGTATCAATCAAGAAAAAACTGCACAACAAACAACCTACACATTTTCCCTGCCGCTATTAAATTTGTGTGTGTTGGTTTTAAACTTTTATATTCAACGTTTAAAATGTTTATAGTAAACAGAGAAGAAACATTCACGTAGCACCTAAAAGTATCCCTAAGAGCTACTTTTAGGTGCTACGTGAACGTAGTTACTTATCGCCTAATCCCAAATATTAACTTCGAAAAATGTTTAACATTCTTAACCCAAAAAATGTTTTTAGTTTGAATCCTGGATAAAGTTAAAATAAATTTATTTCTTGGAATTTAATCTATGCGTTGTGTTGCTCAATTGAAATATTATTGATAATTGCAGTTGTGAATGAATTAAAACGTCAATATATTATTATTAAACTAAAGTATTATATAAAAAGTGAAAAATAAAAGAATTTTGTGGAAAAATGAAATTGTTTGATTACGAGAAACTATAAAAATAATTAAAAAAGAAAAGAACGAAATTTGATATATTTTCACTTTTGTTTATAATTTCAACAAATTGTTTATCATTTAAACTCGTTTATTAGCTTTTTTTTAAATTTTATGAGTTTCTTTTGCAAAGTTTTTAAAAGACTTCATAAATATAACAAATATAATATTTTTTGCAAATTCATTAAAGTAATGTTAAGAAATTTTTGAAAATCAGTGCAAATAGGAATTCAAATTTTTACACATTTTGTTTTCTATTACTATTATTAATAAAAATATTTGAATTTTTGTGTTAAAAAGTTTAATTTCAATTCGCGAGCTATTGTATTTTTCAGTTAACATAGATTAGTAGAGCAGAATTATTTTTATCACATATTTTGCATGCTTGTACATATTTGAATTGTGTAATACTTTAACAGAGAGTTGGGTCTTTTTTTCTGTATTATAATATAAAAAAATTAAGTACATATAAAGTATTAAATATATATTATTAAAAAATTAATTTAAAAAATTTATATTTACTACAAGAAAATGTTGTTCAATTTACATCACATTTATGTTATAGTTTTTACAATTTACAATTTATTGCTCTTTTTAAATAACCCTTAATGGGTTTAATGATGGTATTTTTTTACTATTTGTTATTTAAAATTTACTTATGTTTCTTTCTTTATTGCAGGCAAAAAGAAAAACAGAAAATTATAGTCAAAATACACAGTTTGTAGAAGACTGATTTACTTCTGACTTCTCTGGTCACTTGCATTTGTTGCTTACAGATGTTTTATAAAATTATGTATATCAGTTAAAATACCAATAAAATGTGTTAAAAAATTTCTTTTCTTTATCAATCTTCAAACACTTTCAATAGATTTTACTTAAATTATAGAGAAAAAACAAATTATATTCTTGGAAAATTTTATTTCTGTTAGCTCTGGTTTAAAAACTATTAAAGAATTTATGAGATAGGTACAGAACTGAAAAATAATAACATGGCTTAAGCATTGTGGTTTTGATCAGATATTACCATATCTAAATTTTTATTTCAATAATCTAAATTTATATTTTAATAATAAAATAAAGAATATTAAATAATAACATGTTGAAGGGTCCACTCATTTGTTCTAAAATGTTTACAACAACCAAAACGTTTATTAATAATTAAATGCTAGAAATACATCTACTATAAGTATTTACTCATGAATTAAAACTTTTTAAAATAAAGATATATGTTGGACAAAAACATAATAAAATTTGTTAATTCGTTTTATATAAATCCCAAGAAAATTTCATCTAATATTGAAAGAAAATAAAGTTATAATATACCTTAGGAAGTTAATAGATACTGACTGGTTTAAACTTTACCTTAGAAAGTTATTAATACCACTGAACCCGTGTTAAACATTTTAAATTCATTTATTACTACAACTTATTTCTTAATATAATTATTAATCCTTGTGTACATTTATTATAATAAAATTAAAAAACGAGGTTGAAGATTAAAAAAAAAAATGTAATGTTAATGTCTATAAAGACTAACAAGAAAAAAACCCCGTACGAATTCCTTGTTAAACTGAATTACAATACGCAATGTAACAATAGGAGATACAATAATTCCTTGTTATATTTTGCTGTTTTATTTAATAAAATTATGCCTCATAATAATAGAAAAAAAGATAACTAAGAAAGATAAGTAAATAATGATTAAGAATTAATCTTTAAATTAAAAAGTTAAAAAACACTTAGAAAGTTATGTAGGGTAATTCCATAGTTACCACTAAAAAAATTACATCATGTGCAGGTTACAATTCTAATCATCTTTTTAAATTTTATAACAAAAATTCTTTATTATTCTTAAAATAATTACTTACACTCTAGAATTTAAAAAAATTACTTTTTGTCACATAATTTTCTAGTAAATACTAATGTTTTTGATAAAATAAATTGATGTGATCAACATAACATTTTTAATTCTATACAAAGTTATCAAAATTGTTAGTTATTTTCTGAAACTAAACTAATTTTACAATTATGAATTTTAAAATCATGTATAGTTGAGGTTAATTTTATCTAATTATCATGAATTAATATTTTTATACGTAAGATATTTATTGTTGGACATCGTATATCAAGCCAAAATATCATGAAAAAAAACATTTCTATGACGAATAATAATATAATATAAACTTTAATCAATTAAAAAAATTTACCTACTGAAAACAATTCGCTACTGATACCTATCACATACTACTACAAATTCACCTACAGAGTATTAATTAATTAAACTACTGACAATAAATATAATATAGTTTTTGTTACATGTAAATTCGATAGAACATTAGAACATTAGAAATAGCAAAAATTTTTATCAAATAATATGCTTCAAGGTATAAATAGGTCAACTCTCAATAATTGAAGTGTCATAAATCTAATAAAAAATGAAGTTTAATGAAAAGTTCTCTTTATTCAAATTGAGTTATTATAATTGAACACATCGAATTTTTTGCTACAATCGATTTATATTCTGAATTTTATTTCTTTTTTTACAAGAATTTATCTAATAATTTTTAAAACTAAGGTATTTTAAATATTTGTTTTCTCCAGTCTCAAAAGATTTACTTTTGTTACAAATAAAAGAGTGACGTGTGAATTTTATTTCGAGTCGAATTATTTTTGTGAAATCTGAGCATTTATTCAGAAAACCACAAAAGTCTTTTTATTAACCTCCTTATTTATTCAATATTAACAAAATTGCAATAATTTTTGTTAACTAACTGGAATTTAATACAAAAAAATTAATAAATAACTGTAGTACTTTCAATAAAAATTATTGCTCACAAACATTTAAAAACTACAAATTAATATTAAATGAAGGAATTTTATCAACTAAGTGTGTATTGTTCCAAAATTATTGGTTTTGTTCATTGAATATTTTATAATAATGGAATTTTAGTGCATAGGAATTAAAAAAAAATGTAATGTTTTATATTTCATTTCAGCATGCCAATCAACATGCATTTAGGTAAATAAACATAGGTCTCTTAAAAGAAACTTTATTAAGAATTAATAATTGCAACAACTTTTTTAAAGTAGTTGGAAACATGCTGAATAAAATATTTATTATTTTTTTTACGCAATAAATAATAGGTTTGGTTTGTCACTCTATGGTCATTTTTTTTTTTTGCACACATTGTGCTAATTAGATAGGGAGCTACAGGCTATAAATAATAATTATATACCATTCAAGTTCGCTAAAGAATGCTGGGATGGCTAAAATCGAATTACACATTGATTTTTTCTATTATATTAATCAATTAAAATGAGCTTGATTTTTTTTTTAAACAGTATATCTGCTCAGTTAGCCCATGACGCAAAACAAAATTTATTTATCATTAATTTTTGGGTGCATTTAACAGCTGAAATGACATTTAAAGTAGTTGGTTAAAAATGAAAGATGGTATACATTTTAATGTCTACTTGTTAAAGGAGTTAAATTTATGACTACAACAAGTAAACACACATTGCGTTTCCTATTATGCAGTAAATGGAACTCATTTTCAGAGATTTCACCAATTCAGAACTGTTAAAAAGAAATCTCCATCAATGTATCCACACTTGAATGAATCCGTCATTTACGCTATTTTTAGACTAGCATACTTAAAACTGTTTTTATGACCATGAAATTTTCATACGTTTGATGCTGTTTCCTTCTACAATTAGAGGAAATATAGAGATATGAGTATATAACTATAATAGAGTAATAACTAACAATTATAATAGAGATATACATTACAGCTAACAAATATAATATAATAAAATAAAACTAATAAATATAATATAATAACAACTACAATAGAGGTGGTAAGCTCTGGTTTTCATTGTATGAAAACACTAAAACAACATAACTAAGAATTCGTATCGATGGACAGTAAAACTCTCAAAACACTGCAAAAGAAACAAACATAAAAATAAAATTGTTAAAAAATCCTGAAGAAACTTTTAATGATACAAAAATAGATATTCCTTCATATAAATTAGAAATTTATTGATACCCGTTTACATATTTTGATAGAAATGCAAATAAAATCTTTAAACCCGTTTTTCTAAGAACACATTTTTTAAAGTTGGTGCTTCTTTCTCTCGTTTATTGTTAATATCTGCAACTTAATAATTATTAAATACATACATAACATAAATCTGAATTTTTTAGAGTGGAGATATTTTTCGTTTGTTAAGAACGAAATTTGAGGAATCAAATGCAGAGGAAAATAAAAGATAATAATAAATTAAAAAGGACCAGCAGTTACAATTTTTTATTAAATTACATTTTTTAATTAAGGAGAAAAATGAGAAGTTAGAATACATAAATTAACTATGTTGTTACCAGCATTAAAAAACGTGGTACTTTTAGCATTCACAGTTTTTGAAAAACACAACAGAAACAAAATGGGGACAAATTTTACAGCACAAGGTAAGGCTTTCCCAGTACTCTTAACAGAAAACTAGAATTTTTAAGTACTCTTATTAGATTATTTAGATTTGACCGTTGAACAACATTGGAGTCTTTCCGAAATTCATTTAACTCATTCATTTAATTCATTCATTTCAGGAGTACTTCACTGCAAAGAGCTTTTTTTAAGGATTCAAATGATGCAGAGAAGAAAACATATTAAAGATATATAATTTTTTTCAAATATTAATTGCCAATCGTTTGATTTTTTTTCTGCTACAAATTGTATATCATTTTTATTAGAAATTGTTTTATTATAGAAATCTTTTTTAGGATACAAACACATTATATCTTTCGTATTTTTTTATGTTTGCAGTCTTTTAAATTATTATAATCAAAAAAATTGAAAAACTGCAAATTTTTCTTTCATAAACAAAATTTCAGATAAAATACACTTTTTTCATAATTTCCCATTAATTTTTTAAAACGTATATTTGTTCTTCTCAACACAAACTTCTTAAAGAACAAACAACAAGCATCGAATCAAATAAAAATTATTAAGAAAGTATTTATTTATTTCCCTCTCTTTATTAAGAATTAAATAAAATGCAGTATAATGCAGCATATGTATTAATAATTTAACTGCATAATTAATTAATTTTTCATCATTTAATTGCATTTAATTTTATAAGGTTTCTAGTTTCAGTCGCCATCCCTCCCTTTTTAATTTATTATATTGCAAAGTATTATTTGTACTATATGCAAATATATTATAAAATATTACATTTATTATATAAAATATTACATTTTGTCCTGGAACGAATATTTAATGAAAGTTAAATTTCGAAAAATCAGAAACATACTTATCTTAATTACAATCTTATCTTGCTTAAGTTGAATTTCCATTCTACGTACAAAAACATTTCTTACTTAAATAAATTATTTACCTACATTCTTTTAATTTATTTGTAGAAACCTCTTCTAGTTAACAAAATGTAAGACTAAAATAGGAAAAAGATATAATCAAAAATTAAAATTAAAAATCTATTTTGAGGCAGTTTTCAATAATTTATCAAATGAATTAATTACCCGTGAAAATTCAATTATATATGTATACATGTATTTTACATCAACTTATTTCGATAACCTTTCCATAAAGTTCTTTAGGATATTACAACACAAACACATACACACACTATATATATATATGTATGTAATTTACAGCGGGAAAATTCCTGCAGAATCAGATGAATACATTCTTAATTGTCGCTTAATAGCCATATTATTACAAACAGTGATGGTTCTATCTAGTTATTCTATTTTTGCTTTATAAAATAGGCTTGCAGTTACGACTCATTTTGCTCAATCTTACATTTTGCCGACTCTAAATAGAAAGTTATTCTGTCTATCCCATGTTATCGAATTCCTTCGCTAGATGTGCCTTATACTAGGACATCTATCTAGCAAGCAGATAAAACATTGTTTATAATATCTTGAGGGTACGTATTCCTTGATAAAGCTATCTCCTCAGGCTGCTATAGAAAATTTACTTAGGATTTATTAATTTATATTGGGTCTTACGAATTTCCTAAGCAGCGTTTCGCTCCTTGCCATTGCCTATTTTGTACAAATTTGAGTGTTCTTTTTTGATCTGCCAATTGATCTGGTTTTACCGTTCAACCTTTTGATTTTTATATTTCTTAAATGTTTTCAGTTCCGTTGCTCTAAGTAATGTGCAATTCAGTTCTTGAAAATTTTTTTCCTTTTTATTTTAAGAGTTGGCAGTACCTCAGTGTTTTTATATTGAGAAAACTATGATGGTTTTACCATATGGCCGTTTCTTTACTTCACATCTTGTTAATTCTTTCCTGCTTTTATATTTATGTGTCCTTTATATATATGCTTTGTTGGATGAAGAAATAATAAAAGAAAATTTAGTCTTAAAGATTAATTTCTTTTCAAAACATGATATACTGGGATTATTTATTTATTTATTCATTTTTTTAAATATGAAATATTGTTATTTTTGATAGATCGCTTTTTTATTGAAAGAAAGCAAACAATGAAAAAGCGATCATTAAAGCATTCATTAAAAAAAGCAAACCCATAGGTTTAATACATTAAAACCACTAATAAAAGCTTAATTTAATAATAAATTAAATATATATTCTTTTTGAAGTTTTATTACTGCAAATTTTACTCTTTGTAAAATTTTATTAAATCTCTTTGTAAAATTAAATCTGTAGGCGGATTTTCAAGGGTTTTTTTAAAATTTTTCTTTGGAGCATCACTTCAAACTAAAAATAAATTTGTATTATAACTTACTAAGCAAAAATTTCATTACTTCATCGTATAGTATTTTACAAATTATAAACCAAATAAAACTAATAAAAAGTTTTAATAAGATCATATCAAATAATTATTTTTAGTTGTAACCAATTTCATATATTGTCATTGCTTTAACATTTTTATTAATTAATTTTGTGCATCACTTTATCTAGAAAATCGTGCTTATTTTTTTGTGCTTTACTCTTTATCATATCTAAAACGCAACTTTTGAAAAAAACGGCAGGAATTTATTTTAATTATAAAGTCATTTTTATTTATTATAAATTTTTTCTATTAAACTAGAAATGCATTTTAAACTTTTCGAATACCTATTTTTCATATTTATTAGTAATGATTTGAATAATTATTCATACAATGTATTGTTTTAAATGTTCAGATGAATATTTGAATGCTTGAAAATAATTACTGAAAAAAAAGTGTCCACATATATTTTTTTTTTAATTTCTCGTTCTTTTACAGATGTCAGAAAATATTTAATTAACTTTTTGAATCTATTCATTCACCTTTCAATTGTCTTTAAAACATCCGTAGGTAGATTTTCACGGTTTTTAAAAATTTTCTTTACAGCATCACTTCAAACTAAAAGTAAATATGTATTATAACTTACTAAGCAAAAATTTTATTACTTTTTAGTAAAGTATTTTACAAATTATAAAACAAATAAAACTATTAAGAAGTTTTAATTAGGCCATGTCAAATAATTCTGTTTAGTTGTAACCAATTTTATGTATTCTCATTGCTTTAACATTTTTATTACTTAATTCTGTTATTATTCATTTTTTTAAATGTGAAATATTGTTATTTTTGATAGATCGCTTTTTTAATGAAAGAAAGCAAACAATGAAAAAGCGATCGTTAATGAACGTGAATTTTCAAAATTTCATTACTTTTTAGTAAAGTATTTTACAAATTATGAAACAAATAAAACTATTATGGAGTTTTAATAAGATCATGCCAAATAATTCTGTTTAGTTGTAACCAATTTTATGTATTCTCACTGCTTTAACATTTTTATTACTTAATTCTGTGCCTCACTCTATCTAGAAAATCGTACTAATATTTTTTTATCTTCTCATTATGATATCTAATACACAACTTTTGGATTAAGCATTTTAACAAATGTTTTTTCTGTTAGAATAGAAGTGCATTCTTAACTTTTCAAATACCTAATTTTAGTATGTATTAATTAAGATTTAAGTGATTATTTATATACTTTATTGCTTTTAAATGTTCAGTTTAATGCATATTTGAATACCGGAAAATCAATTAATTACTGAAAAAAAAAGTGTCCACAGATTTTTTTTTTAATTTCTTGTTCTTTTACGGATGTCAGAAAATATTTGATAAACTTTTTGAACCTATTCATTTTGCAATTGTCTTTAAAACATCTGTAGGTGGATAAATTTTTCTTTAGAGCATCTTCAAACTAAAAATAAATTTGTATTAAGCAAATATTACAGTATTATTAGTACATTAGTACTATTAAGCATTTACATTAGTAGTATTATTAAGCAAATATTACATTACTTTATGAAGCATTTTAGAAATTATAAACCAAATAAAATTATTAAGAATTATGAATTTTTAAAAATTTTTAATAGAGAGAGAACTATTAAGAATTTTTAATAAGATCATGTCCAATAATTTTTTTGATTGTAACGAATTTTACAAACTTTCTTTGCTTTAACATTTTTATTATTTAATTTTGTGCTTCACTATATTTAGAAAGTCTCGCTGATATTTTTATGTTTTACTTATTATGATATCTAAAACATAACTTTGAATTATACCAGAGGACTATAAGTGCTTTCTTAACTTTTTGAATACCTATTTTTCATTTTTATTAATGAGGATTTAAGTAATTATTTATACAATTTATTGCTTTTAAATGTTCAGTTTAATACATATTTGAATACTTGAAAATCAATTAATTACTGCAAAAAAAAAAAAAAAAAAAAAGTGTCAACAGGTTTTTTTTTACATTTCTCATTCTTTTACGAATGTCAGAAAATATTTGATAAACTTTTTTAACCTATTTATCATTCAATTGTCTTTGAAACATCTATAGGTGGATTTTCCGGTTTATTAAATTTTTCTTTGGGGCATCACTTTAAACTAAAAAAAATTTGTATTATAACTTATTAAGCAAAACTTTCATTACTACATGTTAAAGTATTTTACAAATTATAAACCAAATAAAACTTTTAAGAATTGTTAATAAGATCATATCAAATAATTTTTTTCAGTTGTAATCAATTTTATACTTTCTCATTGCCTTAACATTTTTATTATTTTACTTTGTGATTCACTTAAATTTGTGCTATCTAGAAATTGTACTTATATTTTTTGTACTTTACACATTAAAATATCTAATACACCACTTTTAAATTATACGAGGGGAATTTATTTCAGTCATAAACACATTTGAATAAATGTTTTTTTCTATTAGACTAGAAGTTCATTCTTACATTTTCGAATACCTATTTTTCATATTTATTAATTAGTATTTAAATAATTATTTATAGATCAGCGCTTAAACTAATATAATTATTATTATTATTAATTAACATACAGCAGCACTTAAAATTAAAAATAAATTTGTATTATAACTTATTAAGCAAAAATTTCATTACTTCATGGTGAAATATTTTACAAATTATTAACTAAATAAAACTAAGAATTTTTAATATCATGCTAAATATTTTTTTAATTGTAACCAATTTTATATGTTCTCGTTGCTTTAAACATCTTTCAATTTTTTTAAATTTTATCATAATTTTTTTACTATTTATATAAGTTTCTATGTTAAAGATTTAACTTATTTAAAATTGATATTTTATATAATTAGTACAATGTAAGTTTTTACTTAAAATTTAAAGTAGCTGCTAGAGTTTTTACTTTAAATCTAATAGTAATCAGAATTACTTAATCTGTATTGCCTTTTTACTTTGACAAGAGTAAATTGTGAATAAGATATCTCTAAATGTGATGACTTTTTAATAAATCTAGAATTTCTTTGGCCGAATTCATAAGAAGCTCTACTTTACTTAACTTTATTTCACACTTCATCTGCATACTCAGGATCACTTAGCCGCCTGCCAGTTAAAATGTGAGAGTGGAAAACATGTTTTTTTTCTTTTTTGTCCTAATGCAGCTGGCAAACACTTAGACAGCTTGGTCTTGGATGCCTTAAGGCAAGCGCTGCGCAGACGTTACTCACTTTGCATTACCCAGGGGGCGCGTGTAACTTGAAGATAAGCCACGGAGTAACAATGCCCCCTCAACGCTCTACGATACTATTAGGACCGGGACCTACGGTTTAAAGGGGATTCCGAACCACTACAAACACCCATGGTACCACCGGGACTCGAACCCGAATCCTGTAGTACCAAGCACCAAAGCGATAGCCACTCGGCCATTCAGGCCCTAGAGTGGAAAATATAAAATTATTAAATTGAAAAAACTCTTTAAATTGCAGGATATAAGGAATCTTTAGGAGGATATTGAATTGCAGGAGTATAATGAATCTTTATTAAAAAAAGGGGGATTATGTGTAGTTAAAATTAAAAAAAACATAAGTGAAATGTATACAGTGCCGAAAGATTAAACAATAACAATATAAACATGATATGAAAAGACTATGTTTGTATTGACTGAATTCCTAAGAAACCTTGATTTTACTTAATTTTATTTTACTTTACTCCACACTTCAGCTCCATACCTAGGACCACGTAGCCGGCTACCAGTTAAAATGTGAGAGTAGAAAATATGAAAATATTTAAATCGAAATAAACTCTTTAAATTACAAAAGTATAATGAATTTTACACACAAAAATAGGTATGATTATATGTAGTTAGAATAAAAAAACATAAGGGAAATGTATACAATGCTGAAATAATAAACAATGGTTATAAACATGATATAAAAATATAGTACAACATGTATAAATATGTATAAAACAACAAAATGCTATTGTTTAAAGTGAAAGAATGGGCGCAGAGAATTCAATTCATATTTTAGGAGTAATGGTTTCTTGCGATGCTTAATTTTTCGTTTTCTTTTATAAACTTTATTAAGCGTATTATTTAAATTTTACTTAACTGATTTGGTTTAGTTTGTCACTCTAAGGTAATTTTAAGCACACTTTCAGCTTATTAGGCCGGGACCTACAGTTTAACGAGGATTCAGAACCACTCACAAACATCCGCGTCACCTCCAGGATTCGAATCTGCAACCTGTGGTACCAAAAGTCAGAGCACTCGCCAATTAGCCATCAGGTCCCCTAGTTGAAAGTCCTGTCGATGTTGGTCCGAAAAGTTGGTCTGTACTAATGCTATATAAATCTATACTAAAATTATGCAATTTAATGTAATTGCAACCTATTTCCTGGGCAATTTTTTTCATACTTATCTTAGTGGATGAATCAACATTAATATAATTCATAAATTCACAATTAAAGAACAACTGACAAATTTAAAAAAAAAAAACCCATTAATTTATGTAAAGTCAAATCATTTTAAAGTCTGAATTTCATATTGAAACATGTATTAGTGAATTATACTTCTCATCGACATAGAAACCAGCAGAATATTTTCAAATAAGGAACAAAAAATTAAATATAAGCAAACAAACAAAATTTTCTGATATTAGTATCGAAATGCCTCAATGACACTTAAATGTCAAAAAATATCATAAATCACTAACAAACATCTATGTCACCGCCAGGATTCAAACCTGCAGCCTGTGCCAGAGTACCAAAGGCCAGAGCGCCAATCAATTGGCCATCAGGCCGCTTATTTAACTGCATTACTGTGCACATGCATTACTATTTGGTAGTTTTTCTTTCTGTTTTGAAATTTAATAATTTAAGCAATAACGTACCAAAGATAACTAAATTAACATCGTCAAAAATATCCAAAGACAATGTATTGGATATGGCGTTTCTTTTTAATTTATAACAAAATATATAACTAAATATATAAACCTTTTCTTCTTCTGAGCTTCCTACAATGATAAATAGTAATTAGAATTATGTTACACATGCATTGAAATTTAGCTATGAAATTTTATAAATGAAACAAAATAGTTACCATTGTAAATAAAATATGCTGAGTTAAACAAATATCCAAAGACTTTGTATTGGATATGAATTATTCTTTTTATGATATATTCTTTTTAAGTTACAAAATACAATATTTAAAAAAATATGAGAAATAAAGAATTAATTTCTTTCTTCTGTTAAGAATATCGGTCACACTTTTTTTAACAACACAGGAAACCTTATTCTAGGTCATTACTTTTCTTTGTAATACAAGACCAAGTTCCCAGCAATTACCTGCAGAACATGATTTCGGTAACAACGCTTGTAGAAAAAAAAGTGCGATTTTTTTAGAAGGGAATAAAAGGTGCGAAGGGTTTCAATGCAGAAGGGGTGATATTAGGGGGTGAAAGGGTCGAGGTTGAATCAAATAAAAGACCCTCTCCCCATCTCTAGAAGAAGGGGTGCGCAAACGATATCTCATTCTTCTCTGGTACTTCCGCATTTCGCAGAAGACGCTAGCTTCCATTCCGCCTTAGGCACTCAAAGAAGGACATTCAAGAATGATAAGTGAGTCGAAGAGCTTTTCAGTGAGTTCTCTCTGCAGTTCGCTCCTCAAAAGAAAAGGAGAGAGAGCCTTGGTAGTAGTTATTCAGGCCAGATAGTTCCTTCTAAGAATAAGAGTACATAAGGATTAACAATTGATGTTCGAATTCTCTGCTGCTAATTTATTTTCATTCAGCCTTTTCTTCTTCTAAGCTTGCTACAATGATAAATAGTAATTAGAGTTATGTTACATAGGCATTGAGACTTAACTATGGAATTTTGAAATGAAACAAAATAGTTACGATTGTAAATAAGATTTTCTGAGTTTAATTAGTGTAATAATTATTATATAGTCAATGGGATTATTTGCAAAATGTGCAAGTATTTTAATTCTTTATAATGGAAATATTTTTTCATGAATTGCTAAATTCGTTGATTATCGATTCACCATTTTTTTATATTGAACAAATTTTGGATTCTTTAATAAAAATATGAATTAAAATTCGAAATATAAAAATAGATGCATTTTGAAATGTAAAATTAAACTGTATTTTTTAACTAAACATTAGGTTTCTATTTATGATTCTTTTATTTTTTTCTAAAAGTCTTCATTTGAATAATGGAAAGACATTCAGACTTTTCAAAACAAAGACATTCAGACTTTATTCATATATTCAGATCGGTCTTTAGTAATCAGCTTTATATTAAGCAAGGATATTAGAGAATTCCGTCAACAAATTAGAAGCTCAGCCTGATGTTATTCACGAAATATTTTTAACAAATTTTTTTATCTTGTATAAATTTTTAAAAGCAGAGTCATAAAATTTTACTTTAAATTGTTATCTGATAGGATAATAAAGCAAAGTATGCTTAAAAGAGAAATATTATGAATGTCACTGCATTTCACTTCTGTATTTTATATTAAAAAATAACTGTAAGATCATCACTTATTCTAAAATCAATACATATGGAATATAATATATAATATAATTTATTTGCAACTAATTTCTATAAGGTAATAAATATTAAAATAAAAAACTAAATAAAGTTGTTAAATAAAAATATAGTAAATAATATAGTAAACCTAGTAGTTTTGAATATAGTAAACCTAGTAGTTTTGAATATAGTAAACCTAGTAGTTTTGAAAATAGTAAACCTCATATTTAATGAAAACCTTTAATATAAAGGATTGCAATTACATTGATTACTTTTTCTAAGTAACACAGATGTATAATACTGTAATATTGTTTATATTCTTTTATGGTATATGAATTTGCTGCATGCATTTATCACCAAATTAAACTTTTTAATGACACAAAAATCAATTTAAATTGGAATTACAAGATAAAAATTATTTAAAAAAATTGCATTTATATAGAATCAAGATCATTACAGTTATTATTATAGCTTAACTCTGTAATTTGTACAAAAATAGCTAAAATTCTTTTAAAATAAAAGTGTACTATACTAGATTCCTACAGACTAATTTTACAACTTTATACTTACTATATTTTATACTTATTTACTACAACAATGCTTTATATTTACTTACTAACTTTACTTTTTATTAATAGATTACTGCAGACTAACTTTATAAAATTCTGCCATGTTCTGTCAAATAGGGGCATATAGAAGGTTTAATGTACTTAATTCTTTTGTTTCTGAAAAAGTTCTTAAAGAAACAAAAATTTAGAATCATAGAATTAAAATATTCATCCATTTATTTTCAAAATTAAAAGTTATCTGTTTTAAAATATCTTAATGTTTAAATCAGAGGTATGATTCAGACTTTTCAGCTTTATAAAAAAAAGTGATAAAATAATAAAAAATTATAGTAACTTAAAAGAAAACATTAAATCCATTCCAGTCTTCCAAAAAATCCTTTTATCTAGTCTTGCTATAAAAATCATTAATTAATCTAAAGAAATACCCGTGAAATATGCATCTGTATTAAGCATAAGAATTTTTATAAAATATTCTTAAGCAGTATGAGTATACATTTTTATAAAATATTCTCAAGCAATATAAATATATATTTTTATAAAGTATTCTTAAACTTTTTCTGATTTTTTTTCTATTCAACATTGGAACTAAAATACATCATGATTATAAATTCTTAATAATTATATACGATTTTTTTTAATTCTTAAATATTAAAAAGCAGTGAATGAATCTTAAATTTTACAGAGAATTTTATTGAATCTTAAATTTTACTTTTTTTTTTAAATTTACATATATATAAAAAGGTTATATTATTTTAAAGCCTTATTTAATTATTTAATAAAATATGCAATTGATATTAGCTAAAAATTCATTAGCAACGTATGTAATCTTCAGCAGAAAAGAAGTTACTCTTCGAAATCGTAAGTGAAAAGTCATTAGTCCTGCAAAAATTAGTAGTTTATCCTTTTAATTAGTTATATGATTTCATTGTACGTACTGACAGCTATAGTTGCTCTTGTCGTAATACTGAATTAAATACTAATTAACTTTAATATCATTATTAGTTTTAAAGTAATTTAAGAATGCAAAATTGTTTATTGAGTTGATAATATATTAAGATATTGTTGCAATCATTAAAATTTTTTTTATATATTTCTATTTGATTCTGTATGGCTTAAAAACATGTTTTTATTACAAATTTCCTTTTATGTTATTAATTCCTTATAAAAAGAAAATTAAAAACTACAAAAAATTTGAAATTAAAGCGAAAGAGCGAGGTAGAAAGTAACATATATCACAGACACTTGCAGTATACTGGAACAGGTCTCATGTCTAATTTTTCACACATTTAAAAAGTCAGCCTAATAAATATAGTATAATAAACTAAATTCTTTATTGATGAAAATTATTTGTATATTTTAATTGTGATATAAATTCTGAAACTTTATTTTAGGAAGAATTTATTTGAAACTAACCTTTCTGATATAGAATTGCAGATTAATCAATATCTTAAATCGAAACATAATTAATGGATAGGTAAGATTTTTAAAAACATATTACAGTAATCTAATTATGCATTTTATTATAATTCAGTCTTCAGTCTTCAGTAAGTGACTTTCAATGTATTAGGTCTGCCCATTTCTCATATTTTACTTCAAAGTTGCAGAAATTTATGTTGTTATCTTTAAACTAATCTCTTTGCACGGATATAAAATTCAGAGCAAATTGCACAAAAAACAGCATCAATCGAACAAAACTACGTAAAAATTAAAGTTTAAAATTATACTATTTTAGTTATGCATTTTATTATAATTCTCAACACCAATACTTTTCAACAAAAACTTATTTTAGCAGAAAATTTAAAAAAAAATTAAACTCTCCAATAGTTGACTTTCAGTGTATTAGGTCTGGACATTTCGCATATTTTACTTTAAAGATGCAAAAATTTGTATTGTTATCATTGAACTAGTCGCTTTGCACGGATATAAAACTCAGACAAATCGCACAAGAAACAGTATCAATCGACAAAAACAATCGAACAGCAAATATTAAAGTTTAAAATTATAGTAATTTAGTTATGCATTTTATTATAATTCTCGATCTTCAATAGGTGTCTTTCAATGTATTAGGTCTGGACATTTCTCATATTTTACTTTAAAGTTGCAAAAAGGGTGTTCATTTTACTTTTAAAAGAGGTATTCCTGCTCCCTATGTAGAAAAGTCTGTCCAAGCCGAAATACTAAAAATGAAGCCTTCTTCCGAAGTCCTGTTTGTGAGAAAGAAAAGCCATTTCACGTAAGAGTAAGAAAATGCGATTTCCCAACTAATTAAGAAATGAGAAGGCGAGCTTTCGCCCTGAGAACTGGTGTGACGGGCGAGTCTGTCACTCAGAACGAGCTCTGGGAGGTCGTAATGAATGCAAAATAAACTCCTCATGTTAATGCGGCGATTTGCTCTGAATTTTATATCCGTGCAAAGCGACTAGTTTAATGATAACAACCATTGGCGCTGCCCAAACAGCGGCGTTTTCTTGAAAGGCCTGGAAATAATACTCTAATGAACCTCCCTCAAGAAACGGCCAATCTACGCTGATTTTGCTGATATCAAAATGTTAAAGCTAGATAGACTTCAAATTTCATTGACAGTTTTAGGGGTCGATGGTAGGGACGTTCCCACCTGGTAATTGAGGTACTAAAGGACAATTTTCATAATTAAAAATAATCACCTATAGTATTGAAAATAGCGACATTGCAGCAATTTGTAAAACACATAAAAGGATATCTCTTTAAAAAGAGTTGTATTATTTTACAGCATAAGTACAGAAACGCGTACGTCAATATAATTAGACTAAGCTCCAGTAGAAGTAGTGAAGCGTATAAATTAGGATCTCATTAAAGTGGTATAAGGATCTTCATAAGACCCTAGGGAGTGAGATCAAGGATTCATACTCTTAGGAGGGTCATTCAAGTGTTGCCTATAAACTTTAATATGTTTCGCAAAAATCTAGACTTTAGTTGAAGTTTCGTAACTAAGTTGAAAATGTTTTCGTTAGAATTCCTTCAAGAGTTAAAAAGTTAAGCTGCAATAAATCAATAGCTAATAAGTGAAAACAAATTATAAATCAACGAATATGTTTAAGAAAATAACTACTAACTAATGCTTCACATTTAATTTATATTTAAAGAATCGATGAAAGGAATTTTTCTTGTTTTACAATTAAAACTTATCTTTTTCTAAAAGGTTGTGTAGTGAATGTTGTATAAGTTGCATGTTAGTTATATTGTTTCATATAAGTTACAATATTATTTTTTTAATTAAATGATAGAAGGATTAAAAAAACTGAGAATGCTATTTTACAATTTTTCTATTATTGCTTCAAAAGCGTAATAAATTTTAAGGCATATGAATATTTTCAGGGGTGAGTTTTTGAAATTATTAGAATATTTCATCTTATTTATTTTTTGCTTGAGTATCTTTTAAAAATTTTAGTCTTGCACACGAAAAAAAATTTCGTTAATTTTTTTAGTTTTATATGCCCAAAAGTGGATGAAAATGGGACCAGTTTGATTGTGTTATAAAACCCAATAATTCAAAGTCAAATTAATATATTTTTAAAATTTTTAAGTTTATATCTGTTTATAATTACGTTCTTCAAGGAATACAAGGTTCCCAAGTTAATATTTTAAGGATTTACGTTTTAATACAATTTTAAATGTTGTCGATAAAGCATTCTTCCAAAATGTACATGAAGCTCCAAGTTTAACAATGGAAATAATATATATATATATTACCACTAAATTAATATATATAACATATATTAATATATATTAACACATATAACTAGATAGGATTATTTCCTGTGTCTATTCTCGGTATTCACTTATCAAAGCATTTAGGCCACATTCTGGGCCAGAGATATTTGCGCTATAGGGTTTTATGTAAATGCAAATTAAATAAAAGTTTTTATTGAAGAAAAGGGACAAACAATATTTAAATAGAAATATTAAAATATTACTTTCAAAAATATGGTACATATATTAAAATGCAACTGATATATCAAGTTCACATTTATCATTTAATAATTTTATTATTAAAAATAGCTTAAAGCCCTTATAGCGCAGCTTTTGAAACACAAAAGTTTACTAAATGCACCCTTTAAAAAAGATTAACGACTTCTAAACATATAAATGTTTCATGTATGAATGAACGTCACTGTTTCAGCTTTTATTCACTAACAATACTAATTCAATACTAATATTGTATTTAAATTAAAATTTAAACTTTAATTTGTGTGTTTTCTTCGTTTAACAACACTTTTGACCAATTTTACGATGAAAGATATTGCAAAACAATTATAGAAATTTAATTATAAAATAATATTGAAAACGACACAGAACAGTTAAACAATAATTATAAGCAAAATTTAAAACAAAAACCTGTAGCCAGATTCCATACCAAATAAATTTTGCAAACAATTTAAATTTTTTAAATGATAAAAAAATTATCCTTTTTATTTTCATTATAATATGTTTTACAGTTAAAATCGAAGAATTATTGAAAATAAATTGGAACTCACTTCCGTAACAAAATAGTACTTTCGGTTTAAAAATTGACCATCAAGAAAACTTTAATTTGTCATAACTGTGGTTAAATAAAGCCAGAAACAAATTATAAACATATTTAGAAAGTTTATAATATAAGCATTTCAAAAATGTAAAAATTGTAAAATCGAGGTTTTGTTCGAAAATCACGTTTTAAAGGTATACCTTAATGGCACAATGAATCTTAAATATAATCAATCTACAGAAATCTATACGTAACTTAAGTTACCATCGACGACAAATTTGAAAAGTTATAAGAAAGATTTTAACACTCATATTAACTACTTATTCATTTATTGTTTTGTTATTAATATTTTTATTTTGCCATTATATTATTTTGCTATCAAAAATCTAAAAAAGAAAAAAAAGATAATTTTTACCGGAGAGCACAAGTTTTTTTTTCTTTGTAAGGTGTTCCGCTGTATTTCAATGCTTCTGAAAACTTAGCCACCCTAGAACAACCTTGGTATGTTTTTACATGGTGTCTCGTTTGTATACTTGATGGATTTATTTACATATTTACTACCATATGTTAATTATCAGCTTAACAGCAACATGAAATAGTTAGTTAAACAAAATAATTTGAGAATCTTATAATTTAGCATTTATATAATTAACATATTAAAATTTTAACATAAATTTTTTATATATATAATATTTGCATTTATAATAATCTGACATTATTGAAACACATCAGACATGTTAGTTGACATCGAATATTGATTAATTATTTACATTTCTAAACTAAAAACAGCTATAAAAATCAAACTTCTTCATTGAATCTTTAATGTATTTTTAATATTTTTTTAATTATTTATTAAAAATATTTTTTAATGCTATCAAGATAAATATATATCAAAACAACGAAACAAAATACTTTTAAGTATGCCCATCCATGTATTTTAATATTTTTCAATTCATTTCTTTCAATAAGGTCCTGAAATTTAAAACAAACATTATCTTTATTCAATTGACTAAACAGATCTGATATGTTTCTAATTGAAACTAGAGAATACTTCAGAGCCCAACCAAACTTAAGAAATCATGAGTTATTACGAGAGTTATTGAATTGGCCACATCATTGTATTCAAACGATAGAAAATTTGATAAACAATAATAATTTTCATATTTCTATTTCAGAATAATTGCGTAGGTAAAATATTTGAACATTCTATTTTGCAATTTAATTAGACAACTCTTTTAAGCATTCATTTTGCACCTCATAAGCTTCTTATTTTAGCTCCGGTTTCCCATATTTTACATGAAACATAAACTGCTTTTGCAACAAGCTATCAAATGTTAAAATTCAACTTTTATTTCCCTTGTTTGATCAATTAAGTTTGTCTTGAAGCTCTAAGCATTTTCGAAACGTTATGATTACTTTGTTTCATTTATTAAGTTATTGTTTTGTAGCAATATGTAAAATGGAAACTTTTAAGGAATTGAATTATTACAAATTGAAAATACTTAATTTTTCATTACGGAAAAGGAAACTAGATACTTTGTGTTTAGAAATGTCCATATTTGAAGTCGGTTTCATTGTTTACATATGAATAGTTAAGTTATTTAAAAATTCGCCTTTAATATTCCGAATCAAAATTTAGATTCGTATCAAATATGGTCTTTTAAACAGTTTAAATTTTATTCATTTTCTAGACATTAATAAAATATGCAATATTCCAATTTATTTGTAATCATTATTTCTCTGTTTACTTTCAACTAATGCCCCAAGAAAATTTTAATTGATGTATTATTAATGACTTAAGTATTTCACTAAATTACATTGTAGCTTTAATTAATATAATTCCTGTTTCAAAGTAAATTTCTTTTTTAATAACTTAAACAAATATGGAATTCTATATATGTGCAAAATTAAATTTCGGAAGCTTTGTAAGTGATAAAGTTTCTTCCAATAAATATTTTTGATGTCGTTGTCTAATAAATCATCTCCCATAGAGTTGAAATAAATCAATACTTTTAAGGGGATTTTGTTCAGATAAAAATTTATTACATTAATTTATAATACTTCGTTTAAAGCGTTTTCAATGAAAATAATTATTTCGAAAATGTTTTCTTAGTATACGCTTTATTTTTTTGTTTATTTAGTTGAAACTAGTAAATTTCTAATTTGAATATTGATTTCCGTTGAAAATAGGAAAATATAATTGAATTTTTATTAAAAAATTTTTAATTAAAAACTGCAATCAAGTGTAATTTATTTATTGTGCCTGGAATTAAATATTATTTTTTAAGAAAAAATAAAAAAAGGAAAAAGGTTTTCTGAAGATTTATTGAAAGGTCATACAATTATTTCGTTTGTAAAAAAAAGAATAAGGATTCATCTATACCTTTCAAGTGCGATATGTTTAATCATCAATTTAGATGTAATAAACTTCTTATGCATAATCGCATAAATAGCCTGTTTCAAAGTGGTTTAGGTCTTTTTTACCATTAATATGAAACTTTGAAGCATATAAAATTGTATTCTTATAATATTGGTAAACGAATGGGTTGGTCAGAGACATAACTATTTTTTTACTCTCAGGCAATTTTATATGACGAATCCATAGATGTTATCAATCATTTGCTGTAAGATTATAGATCTATGTAACTATTTGTACTTTTGCAGTATCATAGCCTCTTAAATACCCTCTCAATATTTTTACGTTCAGTGAACAGAAAATTTATATCCAATTCATGGAACAGAAGGAAAATCATCAATTTAATAAGCTTTATAGAAGAAAACGAAAAATTAATCATCACAAGAAATCATTACCTCTTTATTAATTGAATTATATGTGACCATCATCTTCAATATACAATACAGTAGAATATACAATACAGAAGGAATAAACAATAGTTTTGTTTATTCCTTCTGTATTGTATATTCTACCTTTCACTCATGCTAATTTTGATTACATACTACATAACATATTTTTTTCTTTACTATAACTCATTGTACCTACGCATTTCATAATTGAAATTTTTTTTAATTTAATTATTTTCATTATTTTCTCGCCTTCACTTTTTTAACTATTAGGAGGCTACATAATCCGTGTACATAACCTGTATACAAGGAGAAGGTGTGAAGTAAAGTAAAGTAAAAAGATTTACAGACACAAGAATCTGGTTTTTAAAATTTTTGCAAGAATTCCAGTGTTAGTTGGAGCTCAAAGCATTGCTTATTCGTGTAAAAAATAACATTACTTTTATTGCAAGGTAGAACAATACTAGATAGCATCAATGCTGTTGTATTACATATGTGCAAATGCAAACTGCATTGAGTTTCAGCATGATCCATTTTTAATTCTCATCATGCAGAGACATTTTATACTTAATTACATTTTTAGTGTCATGTACAACTCCCACCCCTCTTTGTATCCAAGAAAAAGGTAAAAATATCCAAGAACTTCCTACCAGTAAAAATGGTGATAATTATAAAAATAACAAAGACAAAAATTAAATTTAAAACAAATTTTTCCATTATTGTGTAGAGACAAACGAAATATCCAATTTTTGCCTTTTATTTTGTATTATAGAAACATAGGTAATCATGAATATGTCTTAAATTTAAAGTATCCCAAAATACCTTTAGCAATGTGACCAAATTACTTACATAGAACATTTGACAATACCATTTGGTACATCAATATAGCAAGGTAGAACGATAAAAGATCAAAAATCATAATGACCACCATTGACACGAGAAGATCACAATGATTTCGTACAAAATCTAAATTTCTCTTAAAAAAGGAAGAATTTTTTTAAAGGGAAATATATATATTTTTTATTATTTTTATTATAATAATTTTTTTTATAAGGTGTGCTACTTTCGAAATCGTCAAGAAGATTCCAAAAGCCATTTACATCAAGATTGGTTTGTTTGTCACTCTACGGTCATCTTGTGCACACTTTAAGCTAAACATACAGGGACCTACAGTTTAAAATGCATTCCGAACCACTACAAACACCCATGGCACCGCCGGGACTCGAACCCTGTGGCACCGAGCACCAGAGCGCTAGCCACTCGGCCATTCAGACCCTTTACATCAAGAAGGACATAAAGCTACTTTAATGTTATTACATCAGTGATAGTCGCTCTAGAACTTGTTCATAGCGTAGAGAAAAGGTATTCACGTATTCATTCGTCAAAATTTAACTTAAAAGCTGTCCTACATAAGGAAAACAAAATCGAATCAGTTCTACTAGTATATATATGTCATTAATAAGAACGGCACCTATAAAAATTTGAAACTTATTACAGACAAGAAAATATATGAAACCATATAATTATACGTATATGATAAAATAACAAACATAGTATTTATGTAGAATAGATGTGGAGTATTGAATGTTTACAGTGGAATCCTCTAAAGTTACTGTCCGGTTACACAAAATGTTGTTATTTGTGAAAAGAAAGGCTTATTTATAATAAGATATATATCTTTTACATCTGATGAAAATAATTTAAAAGAAATTCCCTTTAACAGTTTACCTTTTAACTTGCCAAATAATTTCATAAAAAAATATTTGTGACAGCTATAAAACGGGAAAGAGTCTCTTTTATACTTGAGGAGAATTTTCTCATAATAAGTACAGCAAAAATTAAAGAATAATCTTCGTAGGACTGAAATTCCAAGTATTAATAAAAAGTTTTTTGAAGACAGCATTTTGAATGACTTTTACTTAATTACTTTCAAGCATGCAGCCAAAAAGGAAAAGTTAGAAAAACTTTCGAGCTATAGAGGAAAACCTATTTTGATATTCAAATTCTGCATAAAAAGCACTATAAAATAAACCAAACGATAGATCAGTGAGTTATTCTATGTATATATTAATATAATTTAAACAGTCATGAAAAATCCTTATATGATTGAGATAAATGATTTTTAATGTCAAATTCAGTTTAAAAAGGATATATAAAAATTAATCAAATATGTCTTTGGGATAGAATTATTATCATTATTTTTGTTAAATCATTGTTTTTCTAAGGAAATTGTTAATAATGTCAAATATTTGCATAACTGACACGAAAAATTCTTATGCGATAGATGAAAATGGTTGTGATTTTCATGTTCAGTGAGAACTATAGAAAATTTTTTTTTTGCATACCAGTGTATTATGCATTATGTCTGATATTGTACGACTAAATTATAAAATAAATTTTTCTAAATTTTTAAATTTCTGAGTTTCCTATACTTATTGATTAATTTTAATATTCCTTAATTATGGGAATTATGCTTCATTAATTAGAAGGCAAGACTTTTAAATATAAACAAGATTTTGTTTCATATGAAATGCAACATTCCTAATACAAAATACCAAAATAAAGAAAACCTTAAAATATATTCAATTTGTGTAAAAATAATTTAAATTAGCTATTCATTTTTTCTACACTACAAGGTCTATTACTTTCAGTGAAATATTTTTTTATCAGATATGTAATTTCTGTTTCTGAAAGAAAAATATTCTAACCCCTTAATATTATAGTGTTAGTCGTTGGTTTTAATCATAAAATATTTGAATCGATCACCTTTATTTAAATTAAAACATTGTTATAATCTCCTGTCGATGTTTCTAAAAATTTAAATTTAAAATGCATTAACTGCAGTATGTAAAGTTGTAGAAAATATTTTCAAAGTTTCAGTAGGATCCTTTATATTTCTCCATCTTTGTGAAATAAATTATTCATCTGTTCGTCTTCTATCATTCTTTCATCTTTTCATCTCCCTTAATGAAGTTTTCTGGAATTCAAAAAGTTCCGAGAACTAATTATAAGCAAAATTTGTTTCTGTCTGGAGTGTTTGATCTGATAAAGACCCATCCCTGTCTTTAAAGTTATTTTTTGATCACGTGAACATAACTCTAAAGAATGAATAATACTATTAATTTATTCTCTACATCTCTTTTAAATATAACCTGACTTCTAATATTGGTATAATCGATATAATCGATTGGTATAATTGGTATAACTTCATGTAAATTTTCTTTCTCATAAAAATGTTAGCAATTGTTTTTTGTCCTTATTATATTTTATATCAAATCAAATACTCCCCAAATACTATCAAATACTCCCCAAATACTATCAAATACTCATATTCGTTGAAGATTCTTCATGTTAAAATTGTCGATTTTTGCTCATGCTTTGAGGAGAACAATTGAAAATAACCTTTAGTTAATAATATTTCAAATTACTGAGTCGCATTTATTGCACCCTCCATACGCACACACATATATATATATGGTTTGCAATAAATACTACTATAAATTTTGTACAAGGCATTTTTAAATAATTATTTTTTGTTACCATAAAGAATGCCATAATCTTCTGGCATAAACTGCGGTTAAAGATATTTTCTGGTCCTGGATTCAGTGATCTGTCTAAAGATAATGTTTATAGTTTTATATTATGCGAAGAAGTAATAAAATATAAAGGAAAACGCTATTAAATGGCAGATCAAGTGAAAATAAAAATTACCCACAAAATCCTTAGTGAAAAGTTAATCTAATTGAAGAAAAGTTTAATATCATAAAGATAACTATCTCTTTTCAACTTTTTTTACTTTTGATTTTTTAAGGGTATTACTTCTACCATACCATTATAACCATACCATTCTACCATACCATTATTTATACCATTTCTAAGGGTATTACTTCTACTATACCATTCTACCATACCATTTTTAAGGGTATTACTTCTATCATACCATTATAACCATACCATTCTTCTATACCATTAATTATACCATTTTTTCGGGTTTTATTTCTATCATACCATTATAACCATACTATTCTACCATACCATTACTTATACCATTTTTTAAAGGTATTACTCCTACCATATCATTTTTAAGGGTATTTCTTCTTCATTACATACATGCATAATTATCGCTACATGAAAGAGATGATAGAGATAATCGGTAGCATGCCGTTACTTAACCTTTTAAGGCAACTAAAAAAGTGGAATCAAATTTATTCATTTAAATCATTATTTTTCATTAAATCAGAATGATACAATGTAATTTTTTTCGCTCATACTTAAACCAAACCGATAAATTCGTCTATTTCTACCGGTCAAGGAGCTTCTGGAACCCATTTGAAGGTCACTGCAGCCCCTCCCGAAGCGGCCAGCCCGTTTCTTGCCTGTCCGGTGGGGCGCTGCTGGACTGTGCAAGAAATGAATATTTGCCGTACTCCTGGTAGATGTATGTTTTATAAACGTAGAGGTAGTTGACAAGGTCCAATCAGTCCAAGAGCAGGACAGCCGTCCCTGGGAGGGAAGTAGTTATGTATCGTGGATTAATAACGGCCTGCATCCGATCAAACACACCTGCTAGATGCCCATTGTATTTGGGAGAGAGATACTCTCCCATACGGGAAGTGGTGAGGGGGTCCGTCCGTCCGATTGCATGGTCATCCTCTACCCCCCACCTATGTGTTGCCTGATAAAGGGCCCCTCCCCTCGGCTTTCTCATTACCTACAATATAATCTCCTTAACTATATACACAACTATATAGTTACTGTTCAGTAATTTGCAAATAGATATCGCATGCTGATAAAGAATTGACTAAAAACGAAGCACATATGTATGTTTCAATGCCATGCATACCTAAAATACAAAGTTGAAAAAGTATGATTCTCTTTTTTTATGATTTTAACGAAAGTTCTTATATGTATTAAATTAAGGAAGATGCGGGATGCTGGATTAGGTTGGAATAGGTTAAAAGATTGTCTTCAGACTGATGAAATATTTCAAAAGAATATACATTAAAAACAATTTTTTTAACTTTGCTAGTAAGACAAAATTATCTTTAACATGGAATATTCATCTATTACTACTCATCATTTACTACTACTCATCTACTCCTACTCATCATTTAATATTATTCATTAAATATTCACTACAAAGTGACAATATAATTTCATTAATATTTTTTGTAAGAATTTAAGGGACATGGTTTATCATACATTTTACGTATATAAATTTGTGTTGATATTAGATAGCTTGGTTGATTTTATTCTTTGGTTTATTTTAGGTTTCAATCGATCCAAGAAAAAGCGAAAGTTATAATTATGTATTCAGGCAGAATTTATGCAACAAAGTTATCGAATGTATTACTTTAAAGAAATGATTAGATGATACACTATGCACGCCTATAATTTCAGCCCCAATTCAAAGCACTTAATACAAACTACTTTATAGACACATTCTTTAAATTAAATCCAATTACATCGTTGTCACATTTATTAATAACAATGGTCTGGAATCCCAACGAGCAAATAAAGTTATAAATTTATCAGTAAAATGAATTTCGCTTCCTTATTAAATATTTAATAAAATAACAAGATTTTCTTTGACTTTTAACCTAAGCAACCTTATTATATTTGTTAAGTCTTTGATGCTTAGACTCGATTTTTAATCTTCAATGTTTAAATTCTGTTAGATTGGAATTTTTTGATGATATATGTAGGAATTGCAATTTAGATGACATTTTAAGGAATTGCTCTTTGGATAATTTCTTAACAAATAAAAAGTACTTTTTTCGTTCAAGTCATGTTTCTTTTATTTTGTATTACTGCTGACATTAGAATCTATTTTTTTTTAAAGATAGTTGAAATTGGAATTGCATTTTATTTGTTTCTATGTTGCAGATATTAAAAATTTAATTTGAAATTTTTCGAAAATTTTTAATACGAGTTATGATTTATGTTGATCAAACTTTTAGTTGTAGCTATAATAATAAAACTAAAAGAAACTTAAACATAAATTTAAATTATTATACTGATTTTTTGTTTCTAAATTGCTGAATTAATTTTCAAAAGTACAATTAAATTAACAATTATGTTTTTATTTCTTAAAACTTTTATTTAGCTATAATTGAATCTTATTTAATTACAAAAGCTATAATTGAATCTTATTTAATTACAAAAGCTATAATTTAAATAATTTATTAAAATTGAGAATAGATATAAAAAAAGTTTTTCTTTGAAATAATTCTATCAGCACTAAAAGAAATTTACATTACAAAACTAAACAAATACAAGGCGGAACTTTCTCAGAGCTGTTTGATATTAAATTTAAATATCTTTCAATCTATGAAAATTCTTAATTTCAATATTTATGAGGAGTATTTGTCGACAATTTTAATTGAATGTTTAAACTTCGAACTTAATGTGAATTTGAGGTTAAATTTTTGTAATTGAACGTAAGCTTTCAGATAATCTATATATTATCAATTAAAAAATGAAATGAAATTACCTGAGCCTCTAAATTATTCATACATAGTATATGTCATAGATATGGATCCTATTTATTATCTTTTAAATTATTAATTAAAATTATATTTTTTACTACACATCGCTGTCCCGTATAACCATAATCACATTAATTAATAACATCTTGATAAATTAAGATAAAATTCTATGTAATTTGCTACATAAAGTGTTTCCAAGTACATCAAATATATATGAACATCTAAATTATTCCTACATAGTATATTTATTCATGGATATGGATCCTATTCATCATTTTTAATTTTTTTTTAATTTAATTAAAATTATACTTTTTACTAGACACTCATCGCCATCCCGTATAGTCATAATCACGTTAATTAACAACATCTTGATAAACTAAGATCAAATTCTATGTAATTTGCTACATCAAATATTTCCAAATACATCAAGTATGCCTGAACATCTAAATTATTCCTACATAGTATATTTATTCAAAGATATGAATCCTATTTATTATCTTTTAATTGTTTAGTTAAAATTATATTTTTTACTAGATACTCATTGCTGCCCGTATAATCCTAATCCCATTAATTAACAACATCTTGATTAATTAAGATCAAATTCTATGTAATTTGTTACATCAAGTATTTCCAAGTACATCAAGTATACCTGAACATCTAAATTATTCGTACATAGTATATTTATGCATAGATATAGATCCTATTTATTATCTTTTAATTGCTTGATTAAAATTATATTTTTTACTAGAAACTCATCGCCATTATGTATAACCTTAATCACATTAATTAACAACACCTTTATAAATTAAGATTTGCTACATCAAGTATTCACAGAATTTAGTTTCGAGTAAATTAAAAACATTAAAAGTAAAAATACGAAAACTGCATCGAGTTTACTTTAGTGATTTATTTTATCTAATGTTATTAATTATTTATTTGATCTAATTATTCCTACATTACAGTATATTTATTCATAGATATGGATCTTATTTATTATCTTTTAATTATTTAATTAAAATTATGTTTTTTACTAGACACCATCTGGTATAACCATAATCACATCAATTAACAACATCTTGATAAATTAAGACGAAATTCTACGTAATTTGCTACATCAAGTATTCCCAGAATTTAGTTTCGAGTAAATTAAAAACATTAAAAGTAAAACTAGGAAAACCGCATCTAGTTTACTTTAGTGATTTATTTGATCTAATGTTATTCAGAATTTCATCATTAATGCCAGTCAAAGCTTATGAGCTTGCGCAGGTTACTTTTAAGGATAAACAGAGAATTCTAATGAAGGGTTCGTCCTGGGAGACTCCTCTGTACGTTCATCTAAAATTAAAATATCAAACTCCACAGCTTGTGGAGGACGTACAGAGCTTGCGTCAGCTAATCCCTATGTCCGAATTCTCTCCCCCACCTCCCCTCCTAAAAACACCTGACCAGTGGGCAGCCCAATCCACCGGCTAATTAACGCAAACGAAGCCTTTGATCCCCTTGGAGCTAAAGGGAATTGGAGGCTTCCTGGAATCCCCTTTGTTTTTGACAGCGCAGCCTTATTTGCAGAGGTCGGATTTCTCTTGGTCCGAGACATGAAATCTTCTCAGAAGACTGTACACTGTGTAATAGTGGAAGGAAATGAAAATTGCATAATTCAGCAGCATAGAGCAATAATGAAGGATTCCCGAATTTTGAGTAATAATTCAAGGAAATTAGTATAATAACAATGTTAGAAATCCACTTCATTTAAAATTCGACCAAAAATAATCGAAATGTTATTATTATTTCAGATTAGGATCGATTTATTATTTATACCGATTGAATTTTGAATTTCTATTCTGTTCAGATAAGAAAAGGAAAAGGCCTTTAAATTAATCATAGCTCATAATCGAATTCTGCCTCATGATCTTATGCAGCGCATTACACATTTAGATCAAGCATTGCAGCGATGCCATAACCAATGTAAAATAGATAGTAATTATTATACAGCAGTCGGTTTTAGTATATTTATTGTTTCCTGAATATACCAGTTCAAAATATTTTCGATTTTATGTATCGTTTAGTCTTAACAATTAAATTTATTACATACAAATAATATTGTACATACATCCGTATATCCATTCTTTTTGAATTTTATTATACAATGAATCATTTTTCTGTTTAAATCCAGACTATTATATCTAAGTGTAAGATGTTAAATGGTTTTTAACATGCGCATTTATTGCCAAGTTTAATCTCCTCAATTTGGTAATTTCCACGTAATATTCCACATGCAATTTTTCAGACACAGGATCAAACTTACTCTTTCATTCTACATAGCAATTAAATGCATTCCATAAACTAATAAATACTTTATTTTCGCTGACACTTATCAATAACACGTACTTCTAATCGGGGGGGATTAACGGTCGAAATCATCGGAATCGGCCCATTATTAATTACCGCGCAAGCTCTAATTATTATGTAACCAAGCAGCAATTGCAGCTCTTCGATTTCCATCACAAACACGTACTTTAAATAATAGGGTCGTTCGATTATCATGAGATTAAAAACAGGAAATACTTTTAAAATTCCGATTTCCTGTGTCGGTAGAATATTGTTGTGAAAGTAACACTCAAGGCGCATTTAATCTAGAGAATTCTTCGTAATTTGTCTCAATGGACAGTTCCTCGCTCGAAATCTGAAGTAATCGTAACGAAGTTTTAATTTACATTATATCCCTTATAAACCTGGTGCTTCAAATCTTCAGTTGGCTCTTTATAACTAAAATAAAAATAAATGTGTGCTTCAGGTGACGATTGCTCATAACAAGCTACCTACTTTTTGGCGCTTTAAAGATATTGAAACTAAGTTCTTTTATGTTAATCTATACAAACTTTTTATATTTTTCATATTTTTACTGTATAAATGTTAAATTACTTATTTATTTTTAAATATTTATTTATCTATAGACCCTTTATTGGCTTAGTTGGTTCATTGAAACTAAAATAAAAATAAATTTGTGCTTCAGGTGACGATTGCTCACAACAAGCCACCTACTTTCTGGTGCTTTAAAGATGTAAACAAAGTTCTTTTACGGTAATCTACACAAGCTTTTTCATACTTTGCATATTTTTATTGTAAAATTTTAAATTACCTATTTATTTTTAAATATTTATTTATCTATAGACTCTTTATTAGCTTAGTTGGCTCATTGTAACTCTAATAAAAATACACGCGTGCTTCAGGGGACGATTGCTCATAACAGGCTACCTACTTTTTGGTTCTTTAAAGATTTTGAAACTAAGTTCTTTTATAATAATCAATATAAACCTTTTCATATTTTTATTGTAAAATCTTAAATTACTTATTTACTTTTAAACATTTATTTATCTATATATACTTTATTGTAACATAATTACAGTACTTTATGGCACAGATGCATTGCTTAAGACCCCAAATTTAGATAAAATGTTTCTTCTCTGAGATTAAAATAACAATTTATTTTTAATTATAGGTTGGCTGCTGAACATGAATAGGAGATTGGAACTGAAACATGAATATGGAATTAAAATTTGGAACAGGCTCATATTTCTAAGATATTTGTAACCTATTGTTTTCAATATGAAACAATTTGTTTACATTCGCATCTACCTATTTACTCTATACTTTTTCTGAGAATAATGAATGTAACTAATCTATCAGAAGAATACTAGTATTGTAGGGGAACAAAACAAGATAAAATCCAAACTCCTGAACAAAAGTCAATTTTAATATCACTTTTGTGTTCAGAGCCCTAAAATTAGTAAAAAATGACATTTTCATGATTAAGAAAATTTGTGTGTTGCGTAATGAAATTTAAGTAGGATTATTAAGAATTCATCTTGGGAGTAGGGCTGGCAACCCTACCCCATAAAAAGATAGCATCTCCTGTCTCGAAATCTGCCAGTAGGCAGACAGCCTTGCCCCACCATGGGGCTGTTGCACCACAGATGATGATAATTAAGAATTCATCATTTGCATACCTTTAAATTTCATGAGATTTTACACATAAAAAGTAATTATTATACTGCTAATAGAACTATTTTGTGAGTTATTTTAAATTATAATATTAACAACTCTAATTAATGTATAGAAAAACTAAAAACGTTTATAATAAAAGTTCAATGCATGTTCATAATTTTCATTATTTTATTATATTTATCTCTTTGAATTTTTTTATTACTTTACATTTTTACAATTTTATTTATTTAAAGAGCAATATATGTTGTCTAATTGAATACTGAACACAAAAATTATAGTAAAACTTGGATCTTGTTTAGAAGGTACGGTGACAATCTGTTAACTGAATTTTCTTGAAATATATGTGAAAAATAAAATATGGGAATATGTAAGGTTATAATGTAGCTTATAAATTATAACATTTTGTAACTTTTAAAGCATTTAACATTTGTAACATTTTGTAAATTTATTTTTTGTTTATAAAAATAAATGTATTAAAATAGATGTCTCATATATTAAATATATATGAAATGTGTAAAGATTATTATATATTATATAAAATATTTAAAAAAATAAGATTTAGAAACATGGTTTCTAAGGCATTAATTTTTAAAAGATTTATAAATAATGTCAAATTAAACCTTTTGGCGCAAATTATTTTGCAGGAGACAATGCCAGTCTGGCTGTGAATCCTGCTTCCTACATTGAATCTAAATCTAAAAATATGATAGCTGTTAGTCGTACGTAGTGTTTTGTGGGAGAAAAAAAAATTATTGTAGTGCATTTGTGTTTTAGTTAAACATATTATATTTTTTAAAGCTGTGATGTCACGTAAGTGCATTACTTCTACTATATCTGTGGAGAAATGACATTTGAAGATTGAACATTGGACACCATGACATTTGACCATACCCTTTGTCATTCCAATGATTTGGAGGGAACAAGGCAATCCCGTAAATGACTGTTACTCCAGCATGGTACAACCTCTTCTTGGAGGAATCACAAGTAAATAACGTTAAAAGTATAGTACCAGAATATATAATCTGCCATGTGACCTAATCCCATATGGCGAAAGGTTGCCCATTCCTGAAATTGCAAATGAATTTTTCATTGTTACAGACAAAAATCAGGAATCAATTTCATGTGATACTCTAAAATATTCTATATCTAGAGCAGAATATAATGATGACGCCATACTTACGGGACACATTCTGTCTCAAGAAGAATGGAATAACTTTTTTAGAGATCTAGTGCTTTCCACAACTAAAGCAGTATTACTCGCACCAAAACTTACAAAATGGAATTTGCTCTAGGACTATGTCCGAGTGATTTCTTTTCGCAATCGCTATGAGAATTTATGTTTTATTTTATATAGGAGAAAAAAATATTCTTTTCAGTTTTGATCTCAATGGCTCTCAAAATAGAACATGATCCTTTACAATGGCTGCTATTCATATACTCATCCTAAGCAAGTATCAAGGCAGTATTGCTACATAATGTAAACCAACTTCCATCCATTCGTATCGAATACTCTGTCTCTATGATAGAAACTTATGAAAATTTGAAACAATTGCTGAATACAATTGAATACTTTAATACAACAGCTGAAATATTTGATATGATTTGAAAGTGGTAGCATTTCTCATGGGTCTTCTGTCAAGACTTGTGAAAGTACAGCTCCTTTTTATGTGAATGCGATTTTTCAATGTACAAAAAAAAGATGGCATACTAGAAAACCTATGATATTGAAAATAAGAATGCACCATTAATAGAGGCAACTTTGCACATACAACTTGGCAAAATGAAAAGACACTGTTACAGCTGTTAACAAAAGTGGATCCGCCTTCAGATACTTAAATAACAAATTTCCGGCAATCAGCGAAGCTAAACTGAAACAGGGAATTCTCATTCATCCACAGCTTTGTAAGTTCTTTAAGATTGTAAATTTTAATAACATGCTCCAATAAAAATAAAATAAGGTAGAAGCTTTTAGTGCTTTTCGCCTTGTGTCAACGAATGTTTTAGAAAAAGATAAGTCAAAGAACTATAAGAAATTAGTGATGCATTTATCTGCATACGCGGAACTTGGTTGAATTATGTATCTAAAAATTCCTTTCCAGCAGTGTCAGTTGAACTTCTTTCCTGAAATTTGTGCCCATGAACGATAGAGAAAAATAGAGAAAAGTTGTCAGTGAAAATAGTACCCTACAATATTGGCAGACTGCTTTTGTAAAATTGTCAGTGAGGATTCTGAGAAAATGCATAGGCCACAGTCCAAACTGTCCTGTAACATATAATAAACAAGTACATGCGTTTGTTATCACATTTTTTCATATTGAAATCATTAAGTTATAAATGCATTAGGATTTGCAACCAATTTCAAATTTTAAATGTCATATTCAGATTACGTAACCCAAAGTTTGCAATAAATGGTTATTTTAATCTGAGAGAAAAAAATTCATCAAAATTTGCTGTCCTGTGTTATTAACTATTGTTTTATTAATATTATTATTGTAAAATGTGATTGAATAAGTTATAATTTGGTTTTGGTTTAGTTAAAAAATCTACAGTTACTTTTATAGTTAAACTTTATGTTTTTATTGTTTATTTTTTATTTAAAATATAACTCTACAGTTTTCAAATTTAAAGAAAGAAACTTAAAATGCCTTAACTTAAAACTTAAAAAAACTTTAAACTTAAATAAACTTAAAACTTAAAATTATACTGTTGAAAACTAAGTAAATCCGAAGAAAATTTAGGAGGAAATAAACTCTTATTTTAACATTTCTGTAAAATAAATTTTTGGCTCTCTCCAAGCGTACAGTTTATAAAGTAGTAAAACTTTCCTTTCAAAAATTTTTAAGTTTGCCACTGAAAACTCCGAAATCGAAAGGATTTAGTTAAGAGAATTCCTTTTGGTTGCAAAGCGCAAATCGTCAATCAGTGTCATAAAATATTTCCGAAATACAGCGCGAGATAGATTATTTTGATCCTTCGCACTTCTTTAAGATTCAAGATATGCAAAATGTTTATTCAAACATCAAACAGCTGAGTTTTATTGACACCTCAACTGAAATATACATCAAAATGAAGGCAAGAATTCTTTAGAGATTCATTGTATATCGCAGGAATGCGAATACATCATAGCTGTTCAGAACATTCAAATGCATCATTCGAGAAGAAATTAACCAGAACTTACTGAAGCTGGAAAGATGGTATATATATCTAAAGTGTATCATTTATTTCGTAAAACGCGAAGTGTATGTTAATGTTTTCGATTATTTTCAAAATTTAGTAAAGAATGATATGTTTTTCTTCATTTCATTTAAGATACAAATTCAGATATCTAATATCACAAGCCTTAAGAGCAATGATATTGAATAAATTCTTGATGTGATAGTACCAGAAAGAATAAAATATATGCTATTTTCCGAAAAGAGAATAAATGCAATGACAATATATATTTTAATATAGGAAAATACAATACTAATTCTTTTATAACTGAATAGAACATTTTTATTAATAAATACTATATTTTCCATTGAATTATCATTTCTGAAACCTTCAGCTATAGGCAAAAATATTTATATACAAATATTGCCTTAAAAGACATTTGAATTACAAATGAAATACAGTTCTTAATATAAACAATAATCAAACTATCTGATGGTTTGTTGTGAAAACTTTTATTGTACGCAGTTATTGTACTTTTATTATATTGCAGCAGCACAAAGTAACCCAATTTCAGTGGAGTCTGAAATAATATAAATATTTTTCAAGGTGTATTGCCAACAAAAGAAATTTTGAAAATCTTTATTTGTAAAATTTTATATTCACGTATAAGTTCAAACAAAGGAACTTGAAATTCATGGTTCTCTTAAATTAAAATATCACTTATATTTTGCTTTTTGCAATGAACATACGAGTATCTTCAAACAAGCAATCTTCCTAAGCTAAACTCCGAATTTTGTAGGAAACTTGAAGTAGAATCTAATTTATGATGGTTCCTCATAAAACTCTTTTAAATAAATTTTAGATCTCTTATGAAAAGAATTTGTCTAACTGTTTTCCAGTTTTAATCTTGTATTTACGAATACAGTAGTAAATTATCAGCCTCAATTTTTTAATCAGAAATTTAAATTTCTAAAATTTTGAAGCAAATTCGTCACTCTGTTCAAGGAAGCAATGGCTCGAAACGATAACTTCCCCGCTGCTCTCAGCAATGCGGATATATCGTGGCTGTTTCAAGTGAAGACCCTGTAGGGCCTCTAACTGCACTTTACTGTAAACGTTACCTATTGTGTGAAGGGGCACTGCAAATGTCTTCCCTGAGCTGGCCCCTTTATTCACCTGTTAAGGAATTTGGGGACAGGAAGGGTTCAACGAACGGTGAGTTCAATTTTCTTGAAGTTTTTTTGCAACCCTTTGTGACTTATTGAAAACCTGTTGGGGAAAGATTCGTGAGATCGGTTTTACCTAAGTTTATATTCTTCGTAACCCAGTTTACATGGGAATTTAAACTTAGTTTTACAACTTGGGTTGGAAAAAAAATCTTTTTTTTTTATGAAGAAATACTGTTTTTGAGAAAGAAGGAAATATAGATTTTTCCTTAAATGTAATATTTTAGCTTTCGATCTGTAATCTCTTTTTATTTTCAGGTTACTCGCTGCAAAAAAAATATTCACAAAGATCATTAAATGGAATAATTGCGTAATTTAAAATTAAAAATACTGAATAAGACATATAATGAATATCTATAAGGAAATTACTCATGCTGTAATAAAATATATTTTATAATTACTTATTTTAGAGTTTTAAATCAGTTAAAATTATTTGTATCTATTTGTTGATATTTTACTTCTTACTAAGTGTGATAAAATATTTTAGGAAACTGTTGATGAGAATTCTAACAAAATATATTATTTTATATGTAAAAAACAAAAATACATACCTATTTCTTTTTTGTAAAGTTGATATTGATAAGTGGTATATAAGAAACCATGTTATAGAATTTTTCAAATTGAATTTTAAAAAGATGGAGTTTGAGAAGTATTGCGAATAAATAACATAGTATATTTATCATGGATAATTAAAATCTATCTATCTAGTTTATAACAAAAATTAAAAAATATCTAAAGCAAAATTTTATAATTCAATAAAATGGATAGGTACTTTATGAAATCTCTGCTATAAAAATACATATGGGAATGATAACATTATTCCCTATATAAATTTTATTTAGAGCTACTTTGCTGACGGTTAAATATTGTTAACGATTTTTCTAGAATATTTATTTTATAGTCTTGCTTCCGTAACAAGACAAATTTTTTCCATATAAATGTCTATAAAAAAAGGGTTATGGCTTTAAGAATGTATGAGAATGTATCATACCAAATTCCTTACCTGAAATGTAAACTTTATCATTGAAATCAATGATTACCTGAATATTACAAATAACTGCACTTCACATCTTCAGTATAACTATTAATTACAAGTTCTTGTTGATAATCTTTCCACAAATTATTTAAAAGTAGATGGCTTTGAAAATTTAAGAATAGCAACAATGGGTTTGTAACAAGAAAAACATTTGAAAATGACAGCTAAAATTTTTGGAAAGATTAAAAAATGAGCAAGTATGAAAAATTAGTTGTTATCTAAGAAATAAATGTCAGATTCATTATGGGAGCAATCCCCTACCCAATGTATCAATCATTGGGCAAGAATAACGGCTTAAAATTTGGAAAAAAGAAAAATGTATATAAAAGACTGTGAAATGCACCAATAAGGCAAAAAATATTCAGTTGGGAACACATTTCCAGAAAAATTAAAAGGTTAGTAATATAGAAGACACAAAAGATTTTCTACAATACAATACGACAAAGAAATTCGGAAAAGCCTAGGCCTTGAACACACAAATTTCTCTACTTATCAACAGGCTAATTTTCTTTCAAAATATTTAGGGCACACAACCACAAAAATAAATTTTCTGGAACCTTGTACAAGCAAAACATTTCTCGCTACCATCAGAAAATCTAATAACAATGACTGAATTTTTTCCTAGAAAAGATAGCAATAATACTTACATGGATGGATACTCAGATGAAACAGTCTCAAATGATGTGTTTGCTATACACCTGGTTTCACCTAATGGCCTATTACAATAAAAATGTCCTACTCTTTTCAACAACATTGTGAGCTAATAATAATTCAAGGTACTATAAATGCCTAACAATTTCTATTTGCTTTTGACTGGGCAATGGATAAAATTATTTCGAAATCTGTCACTGGAGAGATTCAGTTGTGATTGTCAAAGGTCACCGAACACATCCACTCTCTTTAAAAAAATGGAAAAATTGTTATATATTGCATCTTTCAATTGATATAGCATCCATTGACATTACAACAAACTATGACAACTGTCAACAGAAACCAAACTTCTCACGTCACATTACTCATTTTTGGCGTAAATAATGTAGCTATATAAATAGAATCCTCAATCAAAATAGAAGATCTAGCCTACAGAATAAGCAAATTATAATGATAACTAAAAATAATTACATTAAAATCAGCAAACATAAAAAAATATGTAGGAACTAATAATTGCCAGTGAGAGGGAACTTCTGATCACATCATCACATTTCCTGCTATTTTCTAATAGCTATAAAACACTGTAGAAAATGGTAATGAAAGTATAGTTCGATGTTAAGGATGGCATGTTAGATCATAATTCCATCTGATTCTGATTCCACTCCATCACCATTATCGCCATTAAGCATTGCGATTAAACAATTGTAAATATTATTAAAATTAATGATTTTAAAACATTATTATGCACGCAAGTATTACATGATAGAAATTTTTATTTTAAAATGTCATAACTTATAAAAGTGCAATACAGAAGAGTTTTTATAACAATGAAAAAAAAACATTTAAGCCTGGTAAAATCAGACAACTCTTTCCACTGCAAAGATTCGTGCAAAAGAAATTATATAAGTTAGTTTATATGTTCTTATAATACAAATATATGCTTAAGTGTTACTATTAAAGCAATAGATTGCTTGACATTAAGAAACTACCCATTTGAACTTTCAATGTAGTAACTACCAGTTAGCTTCATTAATAAACAGATTAATGTCAGATTAACAGATTAATTGAAAGACTCAACTTGTAAAAAAATAATTAAGAATACTGAAAATGTTTTATAATTTGAATTTTATTTATTTATTTATTTTTTATTTTTGCATTTAACTCATATGAAAATTCAAATACTGTTCCAGTAAATAATATTCATAAAATTAAAAAGCATAGCCAATTGAAAACTGAGCAAATATGTTTCAAGGAAGATAATATGGTTTATTTATTCAAAGCATTACTTCACTGTTTATGCACAGTTTCAATTAATTAATATATTTGCACTAATCTGAATAAAACTTTTGAATTCTACATTATTATAATTGGAATTAAATTCCTAATACAGTTTTTCCTTTAAAGTTATGTATATAAAAAATTTCTCTTAAGACTTAGTTTATTATGCTATAAGTATAAGTACACTATTATATTATATTTATCATATTTCTATTAAGACTAATTTAAAAAAATTGTTTCATTTTGAATTTCACCTTGATAAATTTTTAAATGGAAAATCTAGTATATCTATTAAAATACCCCCAATAAAAATAGATGTTAACATTTGACTAAATATATATTTCTCTAAACAAAACTAGTTCAATAAATAATAAATTAGTAAAAAAATACAAATTAATGAAGTTGTTTTAAATTTTTCAATATACTTTGGAAAACAACAATTTTAAATAACTAATTAATTTAATAACACTGTTCCAGTAAATAATATTCGTAAAATAAAGAAACATAGACTACAGAAAACTGAACAAATATGTTTTAAGGACGATATTATGACCTATTTCATTAAAGCACCCCTTTACTGTTTATACTATAAGAAAAAAAAACATAAAACTTTTTTAAAAAATTAAAAAGAAGATATAAAAATTAAGTTTCGGTAAATTTTAATTTTATGTGTTTTTAAACATGGAAACTAACAAAGACCCAGAGTAGTAAATTAATTAATTCTCGAAATAAATGTTTGAAATGATTTTTTTACCTATGCTGTACTTTAAACAAATAATAGTTAAGAAAGCAAAATTTAAAGAAATATTGAATTAAACTTTAGACATTGAAGATTCAAAGGACTCAATTTTAGAATGAAATATATATACAGAAACTCAAATATGGCTTTGATCTGGACTTCCTGAGAACAAAGACACCCCCAAATCAACTAGTGATATATGGTGAAGCAAGAAAGGAACAATGCTGAAAGGATGTAGACAATATACAAGATTCACTGCTTCTGTCATGCATCCTGAAAAGATGAATATTAGTCATTATTAGTGTTAAGACAAAGGTAAAAAAATGATAATATAATGAACAGACAGGCAATCTTTTGTAAATATTTGCAATAGTGT
Source organism: Caerostris darwini (assembly GCA_021605075.1). NCBI lineage: Eukaryota > Metazoa > Arthropoda > Arachnida > Araneae > Araneidae > Caerostris > Caerostris darwini. Next base: position 108,543 of record BPLQ01015338.1, read on the forward strand.
TGATAAAAAGATATTTTTAAAGAAATTTAATGTTTTCTGTTTTGTATTAATAAAATGCATATCCTTAAAAGCTTGTATTTTTTTAATAAGATAACACCAAAAAAACATTAATAAATTAATTATAAATATTTTAAACAATAATTTATAAGTATTTAAATGCTTTTATAAAAAAAAAAACATTTAAATACTTATTCATTTTTTACTACATCTATTGGTTAGAGGACACATCCCTGGCTGTTTCTCTATTGTTGCATGTTTTTCAACACGAAGGGATTAATCGAGATTTAAAATATATTTTAATTAAGAGGAAATGACTTTTAACATCAATTTATACAAAACTAACTCTAAACTCTTTACGTCTACTCATTTTTATTGTTAGTTATTTTAAATATTGATTATAGTAAAGCTTTATAAGAAAAAACCAATATTAAAAAGGCTTGTACATTTTAAATTAATTTTTTAAAAAATTTTATTGATTTTTTTTTAAAGAAGATTTTGTTAAAAGACATATTATTTTATTTCATGTAATTAAAACATTCAGAACTTTTCATTCCACTGGAAGGACTAAATGAAACTCGTGGGGTAAAAGTAATTTCAAATATAATTTAAAGAAGAATTCGAAACATTTACAAATTTAAAAGATCTATTATACGTTAAAACTCCTGAGTTCCTGTGAAATATTTGAAAAATATTTCAATTTCTATCAAAATATTTGAAAAATATTTCAAATTCTATAAAATATTTCAATTCAATTCCCATTTTTATTTGTACATAGCTTGATATCAAGTTCTACTGATGAACGTCATGAGTAGTCCAACGAAATGGATGATAAGGAGGACATTATCTTCTAGAAGTAATTTTAGGGGTAATTATTCCACATTTCTGTGTTTTACAGAAGGAAATTTGCAAAATCCCACAAGACAGGCTAAATGTCGATGCAAAACACTCTACATAAACTATCGAAAAGTTATCGCTCTCTTTGAAAAGCAATGTCTGCATTGGACGCTGCCAGTGGATTCTAGCGAAAATTCCTGCATCTAGTTCAGTTAGTTTCACTGAGTTACGAATAGTGTTTTGTATTCTTTTGATGTGAATAAAATTATTTTACTCTTCATAATAACTTACTATTTTGCAAGTATAATGACGTTGAATAAAATTTATTTATTAAATAAATGCAACATAATTCCGTCAAATCTGACAAGTAGAAAACTCGACAAATAAGTGGAAGACTATTGAAAAATACAATGCTAATTTGCATATGATTTTCTATTTAAATTTGACGAATTATGTTGAGGGAATCGGAAAAAGTGTAATTAAACATCTGTCCCCCTGTTGGATTTTAATTTTAAAATTGAAACAAAAAGCCTATCTATTAGCTAAAAGCATTGGATCTGGCAACCACAGAGAATTCAAGTAAGACTTATTTGCAGACCAATGACATTAAGTTGTATATAGATAAAAGAGCAAGGGTTTTTTTCAATGCAAAACAAACCATATAGTGTTGTAGCAATTAAAAGCATCCCACTGCAATTTAAATTTTCAGTTAGATATATGGAAAAAACCCGTAGTTTAAAATAAAATTTATTTATTTACAAATGAACTTGCTCAAAGAAATACAAAAATTTTTCAGTCTAAAAGGCTGATATGATATAAAATGACATCCACTTATTTTTAAATAAAAATTATTCTTTCAACTCATTCAAATTGCATACAGACTGTTTTAAAACAAGTTGAAAAAAAAAAAAAAAAAAAAGAATGGCTGGTACAATAGTTAATCCAATATTCTAGATAATACCCATATAAAGGAAAATTTGTTCATACTACAAACAAATAACGATAAGTTGAAACTAAAATGTTTTGAAGATATGATTATAAAACCACTTATGAATGGTTTGTAAACATTAAAAGCGTGAAATTTTCACAAGATGGACTCATAACTAAATTCACTGCAAAGCACTAAGAATACAACGGTATTAAAGGACCATACAGATCAGATCTGTCAAATTTATTTTAGAAATATCGTATTTATAATGTTGCAACGAGTGAAATTTTTGACATTTTGGTCATTCAGATTGTACAGAAAGCAAAACAGCATTTACACAGCTACACAGTGGACATAAAAAAAGTTGAGACTTTGATGTAAGCCTGAAGCATAGTAGTTCATCAGGTTTCGACTTTATGTCAGAATTCATGTGTTGTAGCCACTAATGACTGTCACGTCATTCGCTGTGCAATTGTAGTTCAAATGTGTTTCCTCGACGAAAAGTTTCAATAAAGCTTTCTGTAAAAAGAAGAAGAATTCTGTTTTTAATAACAATAATCTTGTCTCAAATAAATGGTTCTAAAGGAGGCATTCTGTCTTTCAAGGAAATGCAGCAGGTTGTATACGAGGTGAGGAAGTGATTGTACTGTTTAGAGGAGGTGCCACAGAGGCCTTTCACATATAGGATTACCATAGTTATATCACCTCTGAGATATTTGGTCTATCCTCTACAATAGTGTGTTGAAACTGTTGTAATCCTCTTCTTCCCTCCATCCCTCTTTGGATCCGTCAATTCCATGCTACTGATTAGAGATTTCACAGTTGGCTAATTCAGTATATAGACAAAGCTAACCTACTGTAAAATTCGAATATATACTAACTAAAGTTTTGCTGTCTTACTTGCGAGTTATTAAGATTCTTAATGCACATAGCAGGCAAAAACAGCTCCAGTATGAGAAACCAGTTCTATTTTATTCTCTTACGCTACTTCCAAGAAGTTTTATTTGCGATGTACATTTTTACATATGGTAGAAGTAAATATGGTAATCATTTGTATTTTTTTTTATCATGTTGCGTATATTCTACATACATCAAATCTATAGAAATGCTTGTGTTGTAGATTTGTAACCTGACTGGGTAAGTAAAAACAAGACTAAAATTATTTTTTAGTTTTAAATATTTTTACTTTTTTCAGCTTAATTTATTTTTTAAAAATAGTTTTACGTTTTCTTGCTGCATAAGATTAACAAAAAAAAAATTGTGATTAAGTGTTAGAACACCTTTGTAAAAACCAGTAAAAAATTTTATTCTGGGTATCTTTTTAGTTATGATCACTTTACATATTCCTTATATGTTCTACTGCCAATCAAAGTTAACTTGAAAAAGACATGCTAGTTACGTTGTTTAAATATTTCATTATATTGATCATAACTGGAAATCACTTGCTTTATTTTTTGCACAATAGCTATCTACTTTTTCTATTAAAAATTTTCACTAGATCTCATTGTTGTCATCATGACATTTTGCTTTATACTAAAAAAACTGTTCACATACATATAAACACTTTTTCTTCAATGTTTATACCTTAAAGTTAAACCAGTTAAAAGGTTTGAAAAAATAGAAGATTTTACTTTAGACCAAGTTCTTCTTAAATTCTTTTAGATAAATAATTCAAGTCATTAGTTATTTATGAAATCTCTCTTTTAAATATCACTTATAATCTTAGCTTAAAATTATTCATTTACATGGGATAAAAACTTAAAAAGGTTTTTTAAAATTGATTCATTATTAGAGCATATTATTCATTATTAGAGATATTATTAGAGCATATTATTGATTCAGCATATTATTGATATCATTGATTCATTATTGATTCATTATAGAATTGATTCATTCATTAGAGCATACTTTTGATGCAATAATTTATCTTAACCCTGCTCTAAATATAGATCAGAATAACTTTTTTTGGATAGAGAATAATTGATTCTTGTTGAGTTTTTAAGACATTATTGGATTCAATTTGTCTCTCGTGAGAAAAAAAAACAATCAAAATACTCAAACAAGCAAGTAGTAGCTGGTATTTTCTAAAACTGTAATTTAGAGCTCAAGAAACTATATTTATAACTATAGTTAAAATTATATTTAAAACTATAGTTTAGAGCTTTAGACACTATAGTTTAAAGCTCAAGTTCCAGTTACTTACGATGCACTAAAACCACACTTTTACACATCGAGAAATTTCTTAATTGTCATTGCCCATTTCAGAAACAGGTAACAAAGTGCATTAAGCATGGCAATCATAGTCTCAGATCTCCAATTATCTCTTACTATTTTTTTAAAATTTTATTTATGTGTTTTAACAAATATTGCTCATACCGATATTTTATCTGAACTAAATCTTCTGTAATGTTAAAGAGTCTATAAATTTAAAGAGAGAGTTTTATGCAATATGAATCCCATTATAACACAACATTAATTTTACGAAGAGCATTCCTTATAACACTTTAGGAAAAAAAGTTAAGATTTAAGCTAACGTTCGAAAAAGAAGAACGCTTGATTGTAGAATCCGAAGAAAAAAATATTAAACAAATTTATAAGGATTTTATACAAAAAGATACTTTTAATTGACTTAATAATTTTATTTTTATCAAATTATTCCTATTAAGTTACATAAAATATAAGAAATGTAATTAAAAATAATTAAAGTTTTAGTTATGATAATGAAGCTTATAGGAGCTTTCTTATCATATCTGCATTGATTTGCATTTTCTATTTATGTTTTGAATATTTCATTAACATAAAAATTAAAGCTAATAATTCAATTTTACATGATAGTTTAGATATGTAAAATTTTAATGTTAGCTGCGACTTTATTCTTAATCATCAACAGCCTTTACATAGAAGAACACAATACAGTCCAACATAAATTGAGCACGTAAAATCAACCATAATGAAGCGAAATTATATTTGCTTGAGATGTAAGGCAGACATCATCGAATTTATATTTTGCAATGTTCCCCAATTAGCTCAATAAAAGTCTCTGATAAGTCTTTTGTGTCTGAATCAGTCGAAAACGACATTCCTTTTCCAAAAGTAAAATAGGGTGACTGTGTGGAAGTATTTAATATTCAGTGCGTAAAATCAGATGGCTTTCAGGAGCATTTTATCCTAATCATTAGGAATTATATCAAACGAATTATAATCTGTGAAGCGAAAATGGCATGTCTTAGGAAACATGCCGAAAATGAAAACGACCGTGAGAGGCAAACTGGCAAAAATGGGCTCGTTTCATTAGCTCCAGATGAATCCGGAAATGTGAAAGAGGAATAATCAGGAAAAAGAAATAATTTGGAAACGCAATGAAATAGAAGAATGAAATGAACTTCCAAATATGTCAGGAACAGAATAATGTTCATTTTCGCACGATTTGAAACTTGACATATTATTCATATTGAAAATTATTTATTTTTTCTTTTATCTCATTATGCTTTACTGTAATGTTAATATCAGAAACTTTCACTACACATAAAATGTGCAGCTTTAGAATTTGTCTTAAAATTTGTAAAATAAACTTTAAATAGTGTATAACATATTTTGTTTTAGAAAATGACCAACAAAATTTGAACAGTTTTAAATTAAATAACTCATTTTCTATTAGTTATGTAGTACTTCAAAGTAAATCTGTTGAACTTTATACTTTTATACATATATTTTATTATTTTATATCTATATTTATACCTGCTTTATTTCGATGCTTGCACTACAATGAAATAATAATGTAGTTCGGTTTCCGTTTATATATTTGAATACATAAATAAAGAAGAAAAACCATAAATTAAATTAACACTTTTTTAACTGTAATTATAAATAATGACATTTGAAGTGTTTTATGCCAGTATTTACAATTAAAAGCAATTTTACGTACTTTTTAAATTAATTTTATTATATATATATATATTATTGTAATATATCTAAATTAACCATTTTGCTTATTAACTTTAAAATTTAACTCAACTTGTAAAAATATATTTATTTTAAATTAGAAAGATAATAAGAATAATCCAGCATAAAATAATTAAAAAAATAAGAAAATAATGTACCCCACACTGATAAGAAGTTGATAAGAAGATGATGATAAGAAGTTGTAAGTAATGTACAACATATGATTGTAAATGATATGCAACGTAACATGATGTACATACTGGAAAATAAAACACTATTTTATACAGTATTTTATATATTTTTTATTTATTATAAATTATAGTTCTATTAGTTCGAAGTGTGTACTATAAATGTAAATAGTATTATAGTAATATTCCCCAACTCGATACAAACAACCTCAAGAGTTTAAAATTCAATCTTTGAATATGAGTTTAAATAAAAAATTTCCAGCTGTAAATGGTTTTCAAAGATTTACTGCAAATTTTATTCTTCAAATAGAATAACATAGAAAGAAATGCATTTATATAAAACAATGAAAAAAGTTCATAATAATTTACAATCATTTTTTACAGAAAATTAACGTTGAGAAAAATAGTTCAAAATATGTGTTTCTGGCTGAAATTTTAAATTAAAATTTCCATTTAAATAATTAAAAATCTAAAGTTTCTTTAATCAAAACACTTTTATACACGATTTCAAAACTTAAAAATAAATAACAAATGTAGGGTGCTGAGACCTTGATTGCACATAAAAAACAAGCTGTTGGTGGTTGACGATAGTTTTCCATTGGATCAAGTTGGAGTTTTTTTAGGGTAGTTGAATTTGAGGGTTGAATATGGTTCTTCCGGTAACTGCCTGAAGCAGACGAAATCAGTGACCTAAATTTTCGTTGTCCGTTCTCACATTCCCCAGGATTTACAAAGATGAGGGACCGGAACAGCTGCCGATTTCAATTCAACAAGACAGTCTAACCTTCCCCCCAGAAAAAAAGATCAGTGAGAATGGATTTAGGCTGTGGTGGAACGCCAAAATGCCCAGCTGAATATTGCAACGGGAAGGAAAGGATTGACCTACTTGTTGAAGAGCAAAATAAGGGAACATTTCCGTTTGTCTACTTTTAACTGTAATGCATTCAAATAATTTGGAAAGGGGGATATTTTTTATGCCCTTTTAATCATTCTGTGCTTCTATGTCAAGGTTCCGGGAACACATTTGTCGAACACGAAAAGTTACATTTTAACGTGGATAAAAAAACTTGATTCAAATTTGTGCCTAGTTTTTATCGTTCAACAATATCCTTTCTGTGTCAGATCTGGGATAAGATTTTTGAAGAAGTGACGCTTCCTATTTCTTAAAACAGTTTTGACTTCCTTGTGTGGTGCACTGAAATGTTCAACTGTGGTAACTGAAAGACAAAAACGGATAAATCTTGATTTGTGAAAAAGTAGAACAAGTACGATTTTATTTGACAAGCAAAACCACATAAAGCAGATAATTTACTGTATTATCTCTTGGAATTTATTTCATTAAAAATGATTGTGTTTGTGGAAGACCATATTATGCCCCTGGAATTCTACGTAATTCTACAAATCCCAATGTGTGGAAAATTGTGGAAAATTTTTATTATTTAAATTTTTCCTTGTGACCTAAATATTTAAATTAAATCTGATGTGATTCATCTGCTGGCAACCTGTTTTAACAAATATGATATATTTATACTTTAATTTATATCATCAATTTAGTGCAATGTGGATTACCATAACCTAAATGAATATTTTAATATGAATAATTTTTTTCATTAAATTTTTAATGGATACCATACCACGATTTCAAGAAGGTGTACCTATTAAAATGAAGGGTAAGTACTCATATATATTAGAAAAGTATTATTTTAATTTAATATCAATTGTGAAACAATAAGAAACATTAAGAAAAACAACCGTTGGAAAAAGGATTCATTTTGTAAGATTGTTTCATTTCATTATTAAAATGTGCTGCAATTCATTTGAATCAGTTATTAAGAAATCTTGAATTTAACAAAGCTGAAGTATGAGTTAAACCAGATGAATGGCTTTATAAATATAACGTTGATTAATTTTGTCAGTTTACGATAGAGTTTCTGAGATACTATGTCTCCAGAGAACAAGATAGTTTTACAAACTTGAAAAATGTGTAAATAGTACGAAAGGCGAGAAAATATAAGTTCTTCTGAAACTAAGCAGGGATCATCTTCGAAAATTATCATTAGTGACTGTTAGTCCGTTCGCACAGCTAGTAGGTTGAACCTTTTAACTTCTCTCTTAATGAATCCGAAATTCTAAACTCAGCGAGATACTGTCATTTTCACATTGCACTTATCGATTCGCGAGTTTGTCTTATCCGTGAACTTTCAAGAATTGTTCATACACAATAGAAGAGAGTTGTCGATGCGGAGGACACTCGTGGTGTTTTTATTTTTGTTTTCCCCTTTACTAAAAGGACCATTTTAGCGACGCTCTCGATAGGGAGGTCCCAAATATTATTGAATATTTGTTCGTTGAAACTCACCGTAACATTAGCATATGTTCTGACGAAACAAATGATGACGCTTTGAATTAAAGGTAAGCACAATACATAGAATAACATTAGGAACATGAAAGTGATGAAAGATAAGCGGAAAGAAATCGAATTTATTTTGTTGTCTAAGGAAGAGATAAGCATATATTTCGGAATCAAAGTTGAGGAACAGAATTGTCAGTGTCAGGCAGCTGTGTCGGTAGGCTTGTCACCTATTATATCTTGATACTGGAATTGTCATCATCAAAGTAGTATTTTTCAAGAGCGGAATGTATGTAATGAAGAAAGAATAGATAAATAGATTCATTTATGGAGTTATGCATTGAATTCAATTAAAACATCTAGATTAAAGATATATTATAATACAATTTCGTTCTTAAAGACACGGAGTTTTTATCATATTTTCTGAAATGCTATCAAATACGCAATAGCATTTATCACAATTTTCACATTAATAAATGTGTGAGTATATTATTTCATAGAATCGTAAATGTTATCTTTTTCTCAGAATAATCAATGACAACTAATTTCAAACATTCAATGCAAGGTTCATTTAATAAAGCTTAATTATAAACAGAATAAAGCAAAATCATAAACATTGAATCGTAAGCAAACTTTAGCATAATGTAAATGCAAATTGTGATTCCAAATTACTAACGGTATATTGAAATATTTTTTTTCTACAGTATTAATTTAATCCAAACTTTTAGAGGATAGATGCCAAAGCAGTATTTAATGAAAAGCAGATCTAAGCCAGAGAATTAACTATGAATATAAGGAAATTAAATAAGAAAGGGGAAATGAAATTAATAGAAATTAACTATAAGAAATTTAAATCAACAATTACACATAACAAAGGAAAATTAAATTAACAATTAAAAATAGTAGTTATATAAACACAGGCCACCGACTTTATTTAATTTTATGAAACTCGTATAGTTTTAATTTTTTAATTATGATTTCCAGATTTTTTTTTTTTTTTTTTTTATTGTAACTTTTCTAGTTTTTTTTTAATGAAATAGTCGAAAGTCCTGTTGGTGTTGGTCCAAAATGGTTTTGAATCTTAAAAACGGTTTTGAGACCAAAGTGGTTTTGGTTCAAAATGGCCCAAATGGCTACCTGAAATGAGATGTTGGCCTAATTATGAAGCTAGTAATTGTTTAAGATAAAATTATTGATATAAAAGTCTTTACTGTTATTAAAATTAACCTACCTAGTCATAATTATAACTTACATGTACAAATACTTTACATTAAGAATTCTGTTCCTTTATTTTTTTTCGAAATGTTTGTTTTGTCTTTAATTAATTGTTATTACAGAATTCTAATTAAGATATATGATAAATATTTTCTTCGAGATTAAAATCTGACAAAACTCTGCATCCGACTCGAATATTATAAGTTTCATTTGTAAGACTACTGAATACTCAAGGTCACAAAACAACTCGTGTAGAGCCGCAGAACCACTATTGTGGCAAATTGTCTTCGGTGGTAAAGTTCACCTGTCTCTCGGAATAACGAAAGTTTCATAACTCAATCCTATGTTACTCGCATCAAAAGAAATTTTTTTATCACTTACATAAAACGGCTATAAGATTTATCAATATTATTTCAAAACCTTTGTTATATATTACATATTACGTATTACTTTGAGAAAGAAAGGATCATTCATTATTTTAATTATTCATATCCATTTAAGTTTGTTTTGTTGCAAAATGCAATAATTAATTTCCTAAAATTACATATATAATTCGATAAAATTCATCTAAAGTAAGACAAATTCAACTAAGAATTCAAATTCAACTCAACTATCAAATTCATCTAAGTAAAGTAAGGAAACCCACCATTAATAAAATCAGTTTAGGAAAATAAAATCTTTTTTTAAGTAACGTTGAATAAGCATTATTTAGACTTAAATTATCTATGTTGAACAACAATTATTCTGTGGTAATTTATTTAAATTTATTTCAGACTAGAATAGAAACAAAGTCATAAAATGTAAAAAATATTTAATTTAAGCAGACAAATAGTTTTGGTTAAAATGTAGTTATTTTTTTAATCTAATTATTATTGAACTTCTTAATTCAGAAATGTTTACTCTTAATCTTCAGAACTTCTTAATTCAGGTTTTAGAGAAAAAAATATATATTTGAAGGAAATTCGTTTATTTTTAAGAATATAAAATTTACCTTTGACTTCAAGATTATATAAAATCCTTTCTACATTTTATTAAACTAAAATGCAACTTTAATTAGTAATATTGCTGTTGTATGTAAGAAAACTTTTACCTATGACTACAGTCAACAAGATTTTCAATGCTTCTTTTTTATTACTTAATCAAGAAAAACTATTTTTGTTTCAGATTTACATTCTTTATTTGATCTTAGAAGGATTCTTTATGTTGCATTTTATTTGTACTTTCTTAAATATCCTACAAGTCTTGCATGCTTTGAGAAATTTTCTCATATGTGAATAATTAGTACTTCAAAGTATATGAAAAATTATTTCAGTTAATATTTTTATTTAATTTAATAACAAAATTTAGAAAAATCATCAAAATTGCCTATTTTATTGTTTTTTTATTATTAAATATAACAAATTTACAAAAAAAAAAAAAATATTAAGAATAGTTATAAAAATGTTTTAGTCAAATTAATCATGCTTTAGTCTTTTGGAAACATTTATGCACAGATACAAATATAAAATCATTAAAAGTAAAAGAAAATCGATCAATATCAAAAAGATTTTATAGAATGTTATTGAATATTTTTCTGGAATAAATATACTTATTTTTATTAATGAAATAATCTTTAAAAATTCAAGAAAAAAAATTAATTTTATAGAATGTACTATTGATCATGAATTCACTACCAGATTGAATTTTCGTGTTCATCTAATTAATTAAATTCTGCTATAATTTATAATTTCACTTAACAAAGATAACCAATTGAATGTTTTTATTGTTTTTCTTTAAATAACTTTATCATTATTAATTGCATATCAAAGACAGGGATATATAAAAATAATATTTGTAAAAAAAATTAATATACTATTTAATTACAAATAATGCTTTAATCCGGATCCTTTAAAATTTAAGAAAATAAAATAAAGACTTTGCATAGTTTTTTGATAATTTCTTTAGAAATTCCTTCTATATTCACTAAAAATTCTGTGTTTTCATCTATAAAATATTTTTTATTCCCACATAGGAAAATAAAATTACTTTAAATGAAAATTTTATATAGACATAAACGAAATTAAAACCTAATTATTGAATAATTTTAAAAAACTGAATTCCTCCTCTGAAACGATAAAAATAATGCCCTTTAAAGTCACTTTTTTAGTGTATGAATTCCCGAAAAAAGATATATTCTTCATTCATTTTCTCACAATCGTAACTGCCTAAAAGATGTGCAATTTCAAAGTTTCGAAAAGCACTTTTATATATTTCTACTTTAAAAATTATTTCAATAATACTGATTGTTTAAATATCGAATCATTTACAAAAAAAAATTTCATAATTTAGATAAATATACAACTAAGAAATGCACTTTAAAAAAATTCTAATTGAATGAAAATCATCAAAAAAGTTCAGTTAAAATTACAAGTATTTTTATACTGAACAACACCTTTTTATAAAACATTTGAAATTCTTTCATAAGAGTTTATACTTTTTGAATTTCGGATTGTATAGTATTATTGTAAGAATTCATATTATAAGAAATAATAATACAAACTATATATCATTACACTAAAATATGAAAAATGAATTAATACGATTATGTGATTTAGTATTTTTTGTAAACTTTTAATTAATTAAACACAATTTATGTAATTTAAAAGAATTTGGGGATTTTTTGATTATATAATTAGAAAAGAACTTTGTAAGTAACTGCAATAATTTAATTTTGTAATAAAATAAAAATTTTTAAGAATCAAAAACTATAATTATATTTTATTAAGAAATATTAGTCTTAATTGAATGTTTTCTTTTTAATAACAAATCTATATAATTTAATAATATCTTAAAAATAAAATACAAAAATGATAAATTCTAAAATATAATTCGAAAATTGACCCTAGAAATACAGAGTTAACACATGTTTATTTGACAAAACTGCATACAGACATAAAGATGAAGTATGGCCAATTGTTTTCAATAAAAAACGGGAAAAGAAGATAAAAACTGAGTATCTTGCGAGTTTAAAACCACAAAAAAAAGTTTGAATCATGGTAAAACTACTATTTCTACATATTGCTCACCTCGTATATTGCTAGAATACAAATCGATTTTATAAAGTCAAATATCTTCAGAAAAGAATAGCGGTCACAATATTTCATCTGTAATTGTTTTGCATTTTTAGAATTACAGAAGAAATGTTTTAGGTTCCTCCTATATATACTGAAAAGTGAAAATAGTTCGGTTAATGTTTGTAAATGTTTGTATTTACTTTTTAAAATTTTTTGTGTTTACAAATGTTAATTTTAAATTTTACACTTTCTCACTTATACTGTATTGTTATGAACATCAGAATGAATAATAGATTGAATATTAATTTATTAAATTAGAAAGTTTGTGTAGTACTTAAAATACTTTGTAATACATACAGTAAATCATAGCATTGATTTCGCATAAAGTTTTTATAATTTACATCATTTCCAAAGGTGGAAAAATTGTAATATTCCTTTTAACCAATTATTAGTATGTTAAAATCGATAAATGTTTTTAAATTTTTCATTTTAATTCTAAAATAAATGTTATAATACACTTCTAATCACAATTTTAATTTAAAACTGTCCTTCAATTTAAATAAAATTTTATAATTAAATTAAAACCCTCAAAAACTTATTGTTTCTCTCTTCTTTCAATTAATTTAATGTCAAAATCAAATTCGATTCATTTATTTAATAAAATAAATCTAACCATCCAATTAAAGTAATTAGTGCTCTTTTAATATGCATGGTTTGTGAAATATCTAGTAGTTAGAGTTGTTTTAGAAAAGCATATTTTATTTTTCAAATTTTAATTAAGTAAGTCAGTGATTTCAGCTTATTTCAAAATAGGTAAATCATTTATTACATCTATTAATAGATATTTGTAATTTCTGAAGGGAAATACATTTTACTTTAACACATTTCCCTTATTTTTAACTATTTTTAGAGAAAATTAACGGAAAACTTTGTAGTTCTTTTTTTTAAACTTGGCCATACGTTCGTGCATCCCAAAAAGTAATTTAAAAAGAGCATCAATTTCTAGACTATAATATGTCCTAATAGAAGGTTTCAAATTAGAATTATCCTGAAACTCCTTGTTCTATCTTTGTTTCTCCTAATTCTAGAAAGGTCGGTTCTAGAAATACCTTGAAAAATACAACAAAAAATAAATGAAAAATAAAATGGAATTATTGAGAATGTTTATTTATTCATTTGAATATTTACTTAATGATTTTAAATTCCTTCTAATTTATACTCATAATAAACTTAGATTTTCGGCATACATTAGTGAATACAAAGTTTCACCGATATACAAAAAATAAGCTTTATTGAATATAAATTCTTAAGATAATTATTGATTCTTAATAATAACAGCAGTTTTCTTTGAAAGTTATGTAAATCAATTTTTGATAAAATGTTAGTTAATGATAACAATGAATGCAATCTGCTATGAGCTTTTTATCTATAAACAGTTCTAAAAAAGAATCTTCAAAATTTTCATCATTTTGTCAACATAAATTTTCATAGTTAATGAAATTATAAACATAATTACTTTGAAAATGATGTAAGTCCACTTTCCACAAAGACATAATATTTAATTCAAAAATTATGCTATATAATTTCTCTACATCAATTTTACATGTATGGTAACTCTGTTAATGACATAAAAATTTTCTTTCGTTCACTGGAATTTTGTTGTTTGCTTCAGAATCATCATCAAAGAAGGACTCCATAACTAGAGTTGAAAACGAATTAGTATTCTGTTTGTTCACCATATACAATGCTGTATAAAACTTCATTTGATGAAAATGCTGAGTTTAAAACACTAGATTTAATCCACAGATGAGAAAGATCACTAAAATTTGAAAATATAATAATAACACCTTTATACCATAATGCCAGGCCCATAACATCCGAAAAATTCAACGATATGATGTATCTATTACCTGATATTCCTCCAATACATCGTAACCATTTTCAAAAACTTTCTTATAATGATAACAATTAAAAAAGGCACATATTAATATAAAGTTGTAATCAAAGTAATTAAAATGGCATTACCTGAAGAAATATTGAAAAAAGCCTTTTTTTAACACATTTATTGAAAGTTTCATAAAAAATTGGTTTGATTCAATTAAAATGCCTTATTTAATGTCGCATAAATGTATGATTTTCACATTTTGTAGAAATCCATTTCAGGCATAAATTTCTTTTAACTAATAATTTAAAAACTATCAGATTATAAACTTATTATTATGTTATTAAGTTTATAATGATCATTATTATCATTTTAAACGATCACATTATATCAAATTAAACATTATTATCATTTTAATACTTAAAAAACATAAAATGAGCTTATTAACATATACCAATATTTTTCAAACCATTCAAATTCACACCCTCAAATATCTCCATGCAATATAAAATGTATTTACACCATTTTCAAAGAAAACGGCTCAAATAAAAACTATTTAATTATTCACCGTGTGAATGCTCTGCCATATCGAAATAACTTGTTCTTTTTTGTGTGAAAAAAGAAATTTTGAAAAAGTGCTTTTGAAACTAATTTAAGTGTTATTTTTGCCTGAATAATTCAGTTAATGAAAGAGAATATGAATTTGCTAATACACTATCTTTGAAATCTTTGCCTAATTTATTAGTTTTAGTATAAAGGTATGAAAATTAATAATCTATATTTAAGTATCCCTTGCACATCTATAAATAAACCAACTTTTCCAAAGATTAGGTACAATCGTATTCTTTTGATTCATATTATAATCAACAGCTATCGAACAACGTACTTATAGGTTTATTAAATTAACAACTCGAAATAATTTGAATAATATTTTAAATCATTCGGAATCAATTCTTAAGTTTATCTTTATAATAACTATGAAAAGTAAATATCTCGTTTAAAACAGTTCAAACAGAAATTTTCTTTCATTCTAAATTAAAAGCAGATAGTTTCAGTAAACTGCTGCATACAGTGTGTCAAGATAATCTCATGAAATACCACATTTTAAGTTTTCGGCAGTAGATACGATTTCAAAATGT
This sequence comes from Caerostris darwini, assembly GCA_021605075.1. NCBI lineage: Eukaryota > Metazoa > Arthropoda > Arachnida > Araneae > Araneidae > Caerostris > Caerostris darwini. The sequence continues at coordinate 124,074 of BPLQ01015338.1, forward strand.
AATATGAAATACATTCCAAAGTAAACGAAAATCATTTAAAATCGCTATTCAATGGGAGCTTAAATATTTGTTTAATTAAGATATTTTTGCAGATAAATCATAAAAGAGCTTTACAGGAGAAATTTTCAATCATATTCATTTGAAATTAAGACGCATTCTCTAAATTTCTTAGAGAATAAACATTCTGATCAAATACATTTTCTTCTGAAATATATTTTGTGAAAACTTCGAAAATGAAGTTCAATATTTTTCAACTTTTACAAACTATTAGTTTTTTAGATTATCTAGTATGATTTCTTCCAAAAAAAGTCTTAAGAATAAATCAAAGTTTTCTTTAAAAATGGGATTCCTTTGTTTTGCAAAATTGTTTTTGAAAATAATTCACCAGTTATTCGTTCAATAGTTATTTAAAATCATATAATAATTATTTAAAATCATTTAATAGCTATTATATCTGTATTTCAAAATTTATTTTTAATTCTAAAGATTCTACTGTAATCTAATTAATTATTCTACTTAACTTATTTTCTTTTTAAGAAATAATCGTTTGACGAACTAAAATAATAACTGCATTATAAAGATAAAATAACAGTATTATACCAAATTGTATGAATTTAGTTATTTTTAATAAGCAAGTTATTAAAATTTTATCTTTAGTGAAAAGATCGAAAATATTTCATTTATCAATAAAGCCATTTTTTTACCAGTTCTTATTTTTGAATATGGCTGTGTAGGATAGTATATTTATTGCTTTTATAAAGGTTTTTATGAACTTTATATTTTTGAAAATGATTCCTCCTGACCAACATTTTTTGAAATATTAAAATTCCTTTCACTTATAATGTACGTCTGAAAAATTAAATAATAATTTTGAAAAGTTTATTATTGATATTTCTTACTACAGAAGTCAATTTATGTTTTTAAAGTCATTTCAAAGGTTTATTATATTAGAAATGAATTTTAGAATCTATCTTCATAATATGTATGTTTACTCTCCTTTTCGCCAAGAACTCTTTTGTCCATGAACAGGTATCAAATGTTGCCACATAAACACTCCCTTAGACGGTTTCATTTCCAAGGATCCTTCGCAGAATGGCGACGCTCAAAGATTAGGCTTAGTCGTTAAAGACAAACGATAGGCATACAATATTGATACAACTATGGAAAAATACACAAAATTTTCGTCTTACAGTTGCATTGCACAGAAAAATCAAATTCTGTAATATGTTTGCAAAACGGATGAAAGACTTATGCAATTCGAATCATGCTGAGATATGGATTCAAACATTTACTCAAATGCATTTATTTTAACATAACTCATTCTAACAGCGTAATAAATTGCTACCAATCCCTTTTTTGAAATTCTCTATGTCTAAACACTAATTATTTATGTCCTCACTAACACTAACAACTAATAACACTAAAAACTTATGCCTAACACATCAAAATTATTAAAGAATTTTAGTGTTTACAAGCTGAGGAGAGAACACTTATATCTTGTCCCATTTCCTTTGGATTGACATTTTCAAATTTGTTTAGAGATAATTTTTGAGGAAAATGAGAACACCACGTTGAATTTTATTTTTTTAATAATAGGAAGCATATACAAAAGAAAATTACACTTTTTCTTAAAAATTATCCTTTTACTATAATAACATCAACTATTGGATTTCTTGCATAGTTTCCCTAAATGTCAAAATTACAACTGCTATGTAAATTTAACAGCACATTTAATTTAATTTTTAAATTCTCTGTGTCTAAACACATTTAAATTAATAAAGAATTTAAATCTTTACAAGCTGAGGCGAGAATACTTATATCTTGTCCAATTTTCTTTGGATTGACATTTTTAAATTCGATTAAAGATATTCTTGCTTGGTTCTTTCAAGGAAAATAAGAGCACCACAATGAATTTTATTTCTTTAATAATACGAAGCATAAACGAAAAAAAAATTACACTTTTTTCTTAAAAATTATCCTTTTACTAGAATGTCATCAACTATTGGGTATCTTGATAGTTTAATTAAATTTCAAAGTTACAACAACTATATAAATCTAACAGTGCTTTTTACTTTCATTTGATAGCATCATTTTATGAATTTTACTACTTTGAAATATTTGCAGGAATCCTAATAATATGAGTTATGGTTTTAAACTTCCTTTTTGTATAAAATAATGGGCCTAAAGGAAAAAGATTACCTAAAACCTCATACACAATCTATTCCATAATAAACGTTATGAATTACAAAATACATCCTATAGTTTCTGCTTATAAATAATTTCATGAACATTATTTAAAATTTATATAATCTCATAAACTGCCTTGTTATTTTATTATACGTCAGAAAAGCAAGTACAAATGCTATTTGTCTCTAAGACGATATAGTAATCAGACCATTCTAACACTAGTATAGTTGTAGTAGTAGAGTAACAATGGTTCTCATTTAATGTTTAAATCACTAAAAAAATTTAATTAATTTTAAATCATTTTTTAATAAATCTTATATAATTAAAATATTTAAATTTGTACTTTCCTCTTTAAAATCTTAAGAAGTATGCAATATAAATTTATTAAAATTATAAAGTGTTTTTAAATTGTTATTTACTTTGTTTCTTAAGAAATGTTTTAATTCAACTTATAAGATGTTTACTATAAGAAAGGACGTGTTTAAATAAATCTTATTTATTGAAATCATCATTGAAAACTATTCTGAAGAATTTTTATGAGCAAATATATATTTTTCTTTTTCAAAAACTTCATCAATTTTTAAATAATTTTATTTTTTCTTTGAAGAATACAAACAAAACGCTCACGAAAACTTTAGATAACTTAAACATCCTGAATTTACTATCGTCTTATACATATTCCTTTTTTATAGTAACTGAAGCTTTACAAATACTATGCTGGACCCAAACAAATATTTCTCTAATAATGCCGTATGCCCATGCAAAATATATTGAAAAGTTCTTTCTTTTGTAACATGTTTTATATATGAATAAATTGTATAAAATTAGAAAACATAAAAATATGATAAAATTATTGAATGTATGCTGTTGTTATCCAAATTGGGTCAATTAAAATAATTTAACTTATTCACTATTCTTAATAAAATTTTATTGTTTTTTCTTATAAACCTAAGCGATTTGCAAAAAATTTTATTTGATGTCACTTGCAATCTAAGAACAATTTCAAATATAAGAAAATCCTAAAACAATGTAAAGCAAAGCAACTGTTTATCTTAAATATTATGTTATTAAAAAATTTAGAATAACTCATCAATGATAAATTTTAATCAAAAGGATTGATAAAAATTTTAACTAACAAATTATGTTAAAAAGATTCCTTTATAAAATGTCAACTTAAGTACTCGCAATATTTTCTACAATATTATAATTTGTATTTGATTAGATAACTACCATTTTGTACAAAATCCTCTATGAATCATAATAGGATACAGTTACTATTGGAAGATCTTGAAAAAAAAATTTTTTTATAAAATTAAAAGCAATATATTTTTAAATGAAGAAAAAGAAAAATGTCATCTAAAATCTGAATGTAAACAGTTTGGAAACAGACATGATAAAGACATGTAACAATATTTATTAAAAATTGTTTTTAAATGGAATTAAAGTAATAAGTATAACAAAATTTTTTTACTCATAGCTGCTAATTTTTACAGAAGGAAAAACAAAATTTTTTAAAAATTAACTAGTTCTGTAAAAGATCTTTTATTGAAGAACTTAAAAAAATTAATAATGTTAAGCTTATTTAAAGTAATAAAAGTATTATCACTCTCTTAATAATACGATGACATTTATTTTTAAACATATTTAACTTTTTTCACTTAAGCAAGAAATGTCGTTGAAAATTCTATTCCTATATTTTATATATTTGTTGAGATTTTGTAATTCAAACATTCTCAAAAACTTTTGATGCCCCAGAGCAGCAGGGTTTAATTCTATTCTAAAAAGTTAAAATAAGTTCACTATCAGTTTTTATATGAATAAGGCTTAACATAAATTTTAGAATTTGAATTTTTTACATATATTATCATACTCAGAAATTCTTCCAACTTTTCCCATTTTTTTTTCTTTAAAGCAAAACAATACATCACAACCGATGCTTTTAGGTTATAATTTCTAGAATTAGAATGATTTTATTACTATTCCCATTCCAAATCATTTTTTTTCCTGACAAAAATTTTCAATTACGAAAATTTTGTATGAGAAACTGTTGTATTTAAAATTGTGAAAAGCAATTAATTTGCCACGTAAAATAGTATAATGATAACATTTTCTTTAAAAAAAGGCAAAACGAAACTTCCTTGTAGAAATTTCAAATGTAAACAAAAAAAATATTTCTATCTCATTTCTCGTGATAGGATCATTTCGTCTTCATGATAGGTTCTAAAATAAGTGTTATACAAGAATACATTGTTATTAAAGAATACGTCTAACATAAGGAAGGCAGTTTGTAAACACATATCTTTTACAAAAGGTAAATTATTTTCATTTACCAATTCAAAATAAAAGGCAAAAAGTGGCTGGAGAAACTAGAAAAATTCTTAAAATAGTGAGATAAATCTTTAATTTACCGTATTAAGGCAATGGTAAGAAATCAGAATAAGAATGTAAACGAAATATTAAGGCTAATAAAATATTCAAATAATGAAAACCTTTTATAAATTAATAGGAAAAAAGTATGTTACATAGTAATAAGTATGTTAAAAAAGTAAGTACATTAAAAAAGAATTAAAAGATATGGAAACAATGTGGTTATAAGCTACGAAAAGGAATTGAATATCACACTATATTCAATTTTTAAAAATCTGAAACAGAAGTTTGCCTACCTTGCATCTTTTTCTTTGAAGCAAAGCAATACATTATTGCTGCTGATGTTTTTAAGCTGTAATTTCAAGAATTTGTACATATTTTTGTGAATGTACATAGTTTGTGCATCTTTTTTCGATAAACACTTTTGTCACTCTAGTAAATTTAATTTCTAAAATTTGAATTCAGAGATATGTTTCCATGTTTGTAGATTTTTGTGAAATTCAATAGATTTGCATTGAATCGTTGGATTTGTGCAATGTTTTCCACAACTTATTCGAATAATATGGTTTTAATTATGTATAAAATATTTCATGCATATTTTTATAAAACTTCAAATTGCATTAAATTAAATAGCAAAAATATGATTTACTGTATTTGGAAATAAGTATGCTACAAATTTTATATACATATTTGGATTATTTTTTTTAATATATAAGCACTGAAAATAATTTAATTTTACTTAAGCGTTTCATTGGATACAAATAAAAAATCGATACAAAAATTTTTATAATTCTGTAAAAATACCGAATTTGTGATTTGATTAAATAAGTGACGATTATGTCGATATGAAAATGAAATTATTAGACATAATGCAGATCTTACGAGGAATTTAACATTTCTTGATTATATTATAATTTTAAAAAACATGATTATTTAAAAATTAATGTTTATTTTTTTCCTTCAAAATATTTTCATATACGAATATCATACTAAATTTTAACAAAGGAAGCATTATACTTCACCAAATATGTTACTTATTCTTAATGCTTTGATAATATGAAAAGAATTAAATGTATTAATGACTGTATTTTTCATATTTGTCAAAAATAAGGACCTCTGATGTTTGAAATTTTTTATTTTAGTTTGTAAAGGAAAATAAAATTTAAAAAATTCCTAAAATGACAAGAATTTGGAAATTTTTAATCATTAAATAAAAGCTACTGAAAAAATTTATAAAAGTTCTGAAATTTTTAAAGTTGTGATATGTAACTAAAACCTTAAGTGTGAAAAATGTTGTTTAAAAAATAACCCCAAAAGAAAAATTAGTTTGTTTTGAAACTTAATGCAGAATAATTGAAAATATGCATGATGTATTTATGCATAGATGTTATGTAAAAAGTTATTTGTTTTTGAAATAAAATAATGAAACTATAAAATGGAGTTTTTAGACATCTCCTTTTTTGTAACAAAAATCATATTGATAAGTTCTGTTCTTAGATGAGTAAAATAAGTTAATAATAAAAAACATTGAAACAATACTTATAATTTATTTCAAGTATTTTCTTACTGTTTGTTTATTACTAATATCCTGAAATATTTTTCTATTTTCTAAACAACAAGAAACATTCTACTAACAAGGTTTCTATAGAACAATTTGTAGAAGAAAACATAAATAAATCAGTTTTATGTACAATCATTGTTTAAAAACTAAACTTTATAGTAGAATTTTAATATTATGTTATGAAAATAAGGGAGTTTAGCAGTTAGACTTTTAAACGTAACCTTTTGTTCTTTAGATTTCGTAACATTTATTATAAAGTATTAATTTTTACTAAACATGATTTTTTTTTAAAATCCTTATATATTACATTATTATCTGAAACTTATTTATACTTAGATTATATATATAATAAATGGTTATTATTTAGATTACGCTTAGATTATATTTATAATCTAAGTATAATCTAGATTATTCTTAATAGTATAATAATATATTCTTATATAATATATTCCTCATAGATACTATTAATCATAGATAATAGTTAATAATATATTAAATATAATTATTATAATAGTTATATAAATATATATTATACTTCATTATTCTTATATACTATAATAATAGTATATTCTTCAAAGTATACTTAATAGTATACTTAGATCTAAGTATAATCTTAGATTATGTATTATATATATATTTGAATTATTATATAATATAACTTATTTATACTTCTATATTATATATTTGAAACTTATTTTATTTTAAGTCTTTATCATTTTAAAATCCAACAAACACACAATCCATAGCAGAAGCAAATCAGTAGTAGATTTGAAATAATATAACAGAATGCCATATATATATATATATATATATATATATATATATATAGCTAGCCAACGGCCGTACCATGCTGAATATACCGGTTCTCGTTAGATCACCGAAGTTAAGCATCATTGGGCGCGGTCAGTACTTGGGTGGGTGACCACCTAGGAACACTGCGTGCCGTTGGCAAATTTGGGACCTGAATGGCCGAGTGTCTAGCGCTCTGGCGCTCGGTGTCACAGGTTTCGGGTTCGAATCCCGGCGGTGCCATGGATGTTTGTAGTGGTTCGGAATCCACTTTAAGCCGTAGGTCCCGGTCTCCTATGACTGTAAGAGCGTCACGGAGCAAAAGTCAGGCTTCTACCTACGGGTGCTCCATCACAACAGAAGCTGCTTCCTTCCCCTTCAATCATGAGTCCATATGGGCTTGTGGGCTTGGCCAGCTAAGTGGGATAAGAAACAACAAACATATATATATATATGGCGTGAGTGACGTTGAAAAGAAAGTTAAAATCTATTATTTTAAATTATTTCTTGAGAAACAAAGTCAACTTTTAAGATTATTTAGTATCGTTGGCATGTGTTATTATAAATTCTTCTCAAATACAATTGACGTATAAAATTATTTAAAGGAAAATATTTTTATTTGTTTTTTAATTAATAAAATTAATTTCCCAAAAATTATCTGAATACATTAAAAGTTAACACAAATTTTGAATAATTCAGTCATATTTTTATTATTTCACAGTCACTATTTTATTAACTTTAGAATAATAACATGCTTTTATATAAATATATTTTTACACAAAATTTAATGAAAATAATTTGTTGCATAATAATCTGTGTAATCTTCCATCAATAATGCTAGTTAAGATTTAAATTTAATGAAATTAAAAATTAATTTTTATTTCACGTTATTCTATTAGTATTAAAAAGTACTTAATTGCTTAATTTCATAGAAATATTTTGCAATGTTATTTTATGAAAATAAGAATAAGAATAAAATAACTTTTTTGAAATTTCTAGATTTACCTCTGTGAAATTTTTTTATCAACTATAAATTCTTTTTACTGAAAAAAAAATTTAATTTGCAATTCAATTATTCATATTTTTATTATGATAATTAAATAAATTACCCAAATAATACGGAGTAGAAAACTTAAAATTATTTCAAAAGTATAACTAAACATATCGTCGATATCGTTAACATATTTAATGTTTTGCTTATAATTAAATTTTTCTCCTTTCTATAATTTTTTAGATATTCTGTCCTTACAGATTTATTTCTAAATTATTAAGTTTTATTTCTGTTTCGTAGCTCATAGTAATATTATCAAAGATTAATCACATTTTCAAAGCATTAAAAACTAAATATTAATTGCTTCTAATGCTTTAGAATTCTATATTGAAGGTATTAAAATGATTTTTTTATAATACAAAAAACAATAATTATTTAAGTCAGCCACACTTATATTTACACATTGGCATGGTTTTAATATTTCATTAAAAGTTTTTGTGGCATTTCTATTTCATGGTATTAAAAAATATTTGTTTTATTTCTTTTCTGCACCGTACAGCAGATGTATAAAAATGTACGGCTCTTAAAATTGATATCATAAGAAAAATATGAAACAATTTTGAAACTAATAACAGATAAGATTTATATTCATTTAATGACAAGCAGATTAAGAAACATATATTATCATTTTTGAAATATATTTATATGCTTTCATTTTAAAAGCAATGTTTTTGTGAATACTTTGTACTGTTTAGAAAGCAAAATTGTTGATTATGTGTTTTTGCTGAAAATTCATATTGTTGTGTATCATTATAGTTAACATAATAGTAAAACTTACAGTGAAATCAATTTTAGTTAAGATAAGAACTCACACTTTGCAGAATAAGCTTGTTAAATAAACTATCAATAAATGAACATTAAATGCTTTAAAAACACATTTTATTCTTTGTAATATTTTTAAATTATTAAAACAAGTATTTAAATGTATCTTTTTCAAATATATATGCATTTCGATGCAGTTGCCATTAGTGAACAATATAATGTAGATTTCTTTAAAAAGAAAAGCAATTAAAATTTCCAGAAAAGAAACGCCATTTTCTCATCCCCATCCGTCAGGTCTAGTTTTCCTACAATAACACTAACAAAACATTATTTTTTTATTGTCTGATGATTTTAATGGTAAATATTTTAAATGCTTTCAATAAAATAATTATGTATACTAACAAAAAGGAAAAGGAAATGTGTTTTTGCATAAAAAATATTTTAGCAAAAATGTTTTACCGATAACTGGATCCATTTCCTCACATTTTTAGTATCCAGCAAAAGAATCATTATTATTCATAGTATTTCATATTAGTTTGACGTTACATAATTATATTAAATGCTTGAGAGATAGGAGTTAGTTAATAGCTAATAACTATTACATGAGCATAATAGCATTTATTTTATAAAATAATGGCATTTTGCCACTTTATTGAGTCATATTTGTGTAAATAATTTCCATAAATAGTAATCTGTGATGAATAATTTTTCATTATTATTATTCTGCAATTTTTTAAAAGACCTAGGACAAAACCTACCATAACTAGTTATAAAATGTAATTTTTATTCAGATTAAACAATTATATGGCAGTTATTAGATTTCGTGAAAGATTCTATGAAAATTTCTATTTCGGAAATTTCAAAATGTTAACTAATAATTAAAAGTTCATGAATATGTTATTCACATTGAAAGGCATTTCACATATTTATATTTTTTGACATTCAAATCATTAATGAAAAACAATACTATTATAACATAAATCAAGAATATATTATTCAACTACCGCTTATTTATATGCTCATATCTGCGCTGTTTACCAAAGGACTTTATTTATATTTAAGTTTTCCCATGTAATTCAGTGTAGCTACTTTTACTTATACAGTTTTCTCTCAATTGGGCATGAATTTTTTCTAGATGTAGATTAATTTCCCGCTTTTATTTTGGATTTAGGTGTTTTAAGTTGTCACTTATTTTACAGTAAAATTTATATTACGAAATATATCTTTCATTTAGCAAAACAACATACTTTTATTACAAACCAATTGACATTTATTAATAGACAGCTTTAGGATCTACTAACGATTTTCTTGATGTTCCAAAGACAATTTTAAAAAAGATAGTTAAGGGTACAAAAAATTTTACTTGTTGCTTAATTTTTATTATTTTATTTTGCATCAACACACATTGAAAATGTAACTGTCTTAGAGTAAAATAGCATATTTTTCATGGAAATCATTTGAAACTTATCATCATTCAATGCCATTTCATGAAGAATGCGTTATCATTTCAATATCCATTAAATATAACTTCTTCCAAGTTCAAAGCAAACTTATATGGGGTTTCATAACTGCAGTTTTTTATTGTACAGTACCACTAATATTAGAAACCTTTCATGTTGGAAAATCACATACTTTTATATAGGAATCATTTGACACTTATCACTACACAATCCAGACATCTAATCAAGGACACATTAATATTTTGATGACCATTCACAAAGAGTGTTAATAATCCAAACAAATTTGCATGGAGTTTCACAACTGCCCTTTACTAGATCATAATAAAGAGAAAGGCCGATTATTATCAAAATACAACAAATGTGGTAATATTGAAAGTGATTCATCGCTTTTCTCGCTGTTGAGAAAACTATTATTGAATGTCTAGCTCTAATGGTAAGATACTGCTCGGGTTTCTCTTATGTAAAAGTAACTAATTAAACGCTTTTGATCAACAAAGCAAAGCAATAAAGCATCACGCATCTCGATGGTTTCTTCTTAGGAGCAATAGGAATTTCAACATTTAATCAACTCATGCTGTTTAATATTTTCCTATTCAAATCCCCGCTTGAACAAAAGCAGGGGGTGTAGAAAGTAATTATGTTCATTCTCGCGTGCTTTTCCACGGTGTTTTACAATGCTCCGTTTCATTTTGCATGTGAACTTTTAAACATTATTTTTACAAACAGAGGAAATGCTCGCCTACAAATTAGAATTCAGTTCATTTTGTTTCTGGGTTTCTGATAATGGATGAGATGCATCGGTAATGTGCAGAGATTAAAACTTTTGTCCAACTGACACCATGTATTCATCTGATCGGGCATGTTTATAGAAATCCGTTTCTTAAGATCTCCCCAAATTCAAATCTCGCAACTTTTGTTTCTTACTAAAATCCTTGGCTACAAATTAAACTGAATATTTGTTAATTGGATAGTTGTGAACTGAGTATATTTTTACACACGAGTTAATTCTCTGCATGTTAAGTATATTCTACTATATAAATGTTCTTGAAGAATTTAATTGAAAAAGATCAAAATGGGTGAAACTGGAAAAATACGATCCAAGAATTTGAATATATGAGCTTTAATTCACATTAAAATCCAACAAGTGTTAAAGTGATTTACTGAATATATACAAACTGAATGACCTATCTTTGCTTCCTTAGAAACCTTATTTATTTTACAGTTATTTGTGCTAATTTCCTAATACTATGAAAGACAAAGTAAAATTAAAAGTAGAGCTTCCCGCCTTCTACTTTTTAAATGTCTCCAGTTTTCAAATTCACCCACGCTCTTAAATAATCATTTTAAAATTGTTATTAATAATGGAAATATCATTATAAAACTTCTTTTATTAAAATCACCATCGTTAACCTTTTTTTTAAACAGACCTAACGGAATTCTTGATTTTTATATCAATTTGCTCATCTGTCAAGATGGCAAATAAAATACTGAGAAAAGAAAAAATTCATATTTTTATATTACATTCAAAATAATTGCTTTCATTATTCCAATTAACTTCTTTAATAAAAAATTTTGAGAATTGAAAAAATAAATGTCATCTAATATACATAAATAGTTTTCTGGTTTTCAATAACAAATAGGAGAAATCAAAAGTATATAAAAGGTTGTCTAAATATATTTAAATTAACTATATATGAAAATATAACCCTTCACACCCTTTTTAACTAAATTAATAACTGTATAACTATAACTCTTCGCGCATTTTGTTTGTTAACATGTTATGCCATTATTCTTATCCTATTTTTTATTTTGGAAATTTAAACCTTCGTAAATTGTTGTATTTTAAATATTGTTATATTTCCAAATTAAAGTATTACTCTCTTTGTCTTAATATTTAAATTAATTAGTTTTATACAAATTTTATTTAAAACAATAATTTTAAAAATCCAAATAGTATATTTTTGAAACGATAGAAGCTTTGCTGGAATGCTTAATTTCAGGTTCTTTAGAAAACTATGCTTTGCATGTAATAAATAAGATCTGAACATTTTCAGCACTTTATTATACAAGATAGCCTTTTTATATTTTATTTATTAAAATAAATATAAATAAATTGAATATTTAATGAAAATGAAAATTAAATAATATTTTTTCATATAAATGTAAGAGCTAAAGTGTATTAAAAATATTTTTAATTACATATTCATTTTATTAAGAAGGAGTTTATTAAATGGATGCTACAATAAAGATGTAAGTTACATTTTTAGAAACCGGAAAATGGCTTTTCAAAAATTTAATATTTCGTGATTTAATTAGAGTTGCAACAGAAGAAATTAGTGTTAGAACAGTTCAGCTCAAAAACATAATTATTTTTTCAGACTCCCTGTCAGCCATCCAAGCTATGGAATAATGTCACTGAATCAAAAATTATTGACCCCTGCAAAATAACTCTTGATCTTCTAACTTCTAAAGAAATGACTGTTGCTTTGCAGTGGATCCCATCTCATGTAGGAATAGTTGGAAATGAATGGGCAGATAAATAAGCTAAAAAGGGAACTGAAATTTCACAGTCAAATAATGGTGATATGCCATTTTCATCAATTAAAATAGTTATCACAAAATAATATGGGGGAAAATTATAACATCAAATTATAAGAAGAAAACTAAGAAAGAAGTGGAGGGACTCGATTTGTAAAATCTCAGACTCCACTAAATCCATCGCAGTAGCGTCTTTCCACCTGGATACTGGATATGATTGTCTTGCTAAACATCTACACAGCATTGGTATATATAACAGTCCTTTGTACACTTGGTGAAACCAGAACTCTGGGATGGACAAAGATCATTTGTTATGTTGTTCTTCATTGAATGAAGAAAAACTTATACAGCAGATATTGGCTGACTAGGGAGTTGATGCAATTGGCATCCAGTGACCGACTTTCTTTAATCTTTTATTATTTATCCTTTAGTCACAGTTTTTATGTAATTATTGTCATTATTATGAGTTACTGTTTTGCTCTGTTTTGCTGTTTTGTTTTCCATCTTTATTCTCCAATCTCATGCATCTGTGATGCATGGGACTCAATAATGTAAAATCAAGTGCTTTCGCAATAAAAAAAATGTTTCGTAATTTCCCTATAACTATATTAGAAAAATATTGTTTTAAATTTTCGTATTTGAAATACTAACAACTTCTTAATATTATGATCATGAGCATAATATAAATATTTAAATTTTTCTAGGTAGAATATTTTTTTTAACATGCCTGAATATGATGTAAATTTGTCTTGCTTTCTTTCTCAAAAATATGTTCATTATATTATTCACTCTAATTGCATATTAACACTTCAAGTTTGTACAATGTTTTTTTTTTATATTTAATTTTTTAAAGTGTTTAAAACTGCTATGTTTCTTAAATTTCCCTTTTACAGATATTGAGAAAAAAACAGTATTACCTCAATTAATATAATTTCTAATTGTTAAAAATACCGTAAGTAAGTAAAAATAAAGAGATACTAATGCATACTTACATTTCTCTCAAATTTAATCTGCCAGAAAATTATTATCAGATGTGAAATATTACCGAAAAATAATTAATAATTTTAAAAAATTCAGATCCAGAAATGTCAGTTTTGAATAAATTTGATGATTTTTCCAATTTTACATGAATATTTTCTGATTACAAAAAGCTAATCTATTTAAAAAAACAGCAAATCTTAAAGAATTGCACCTTTAAAATTATTTTTAGCTATTATTCTTTAAACTATTTTAATGTAGAGATCATTAATAGTTATTGCTTAGTATTGCAATTAGTAATTAAAAATTCAGCAAAAAATATTGCAGTGTCCATTAAATGTATTTCATAACAACTTGAAAAATCTTAGGAAATGATATAAAATTGCATGTAAATACAAATGTTTCCTTTTTTTTTATTTTAGTCCCTAAAATCTTGTAACATATTTTAGGCAAGCCAAAATTTTATTTAAATAATTCGATTGTGATGATATTTATTGATTTTTTCTTATTATTCAATTTGAAAAACTTTTAATTTTTAACATTTACATCTAAATATATAAACTATGATTGAAGATAAAAATTGAAATGTATAACAATAATAAGCGATTATTAATTACTTATTAAGTGAAAATATTTTATAGGTACAAGAATTCAATATTGGAAAAAAATTATGTTTCATTAATTAATTACAATGCACGTAAATTTTGTGAATTGACATATACAATAATGCTGTAGGCTCTGCACTAAAAATCGCTTATAATCTTCCTTCTTTTCAACTTGTTTCTGAAACCTGTAAAATAATCATCTTTTGTACAACATCTAAATAGCCTACTAGAGTTTACTATGGTTAAAATGAATTTTAAAGTTTATAAATTTATATGCTTTTTTTATGCTAAATGTTCCAAAGATGTGCAATTTTATTTACGTTACAATCTTAAGAAAGCTCACTCTTGTATAATTTTTAAGCATGCTTTTGTTTATGAGATTCTAAAGGCGTATCTTTTACATAACGTCAAGGTACTTAGATCTTCCAATCTTTATAATTCTACATATAAATTAATTATTTATGAATTATTATAAGTTTCTTGTAAACATTAACATTTTTTCAAAAGTTTTTATGCTATATTATTATTATTTTTTGAAATCCAACAAATTTCAAAAAGCATTAACTTATTCAAATTTTAATAATACTTGTTAATTAAAAACATGTAAATATTTGATAAGTACCCATACTTGTGTATTAAGATGTTATCATTATTTTGGATTACATTTTTTTCCATTGCTATGCATACAGAAACTTCGATTTCTTCCTTTTTGGATAATTTATTTCAATGATATGTAAACAAAGATTTTTATTTCATATTTTAGAAATGTCTGAAAACATTTCATAAATCGATTCCCATTATAACAAATATAATAATTTATCTTTTAAAATATTCTATGCGTATGTACTTCACCAGAAAAATATGAGCACTGTTTTGGAAACTAAAACTACATGTAGTTTCAAACTTCCATGGTGGATATAAATTTTTATTTAAAAGATCCATTAAAGCATTAAAAAATTTTAAATTTTAAATTTGATTCTTAATTTACTAATTTCATAAAGTATATATTGTAGTTTATTATGATCTTGCTCAGAAAGATTCAAAAAATATATACATTATTCATTAATCTGTAATAGAATTCAATACACAAAAATATATAATTTTTTGAAACGATTTCTATTTATTCTTTTTATTAATTTATAAATTTCTATTAAGTATTTATTATGAATTATTTCTATTAATTTCTTCACTCGTTCTATTCTTTACATTTCTATTAAGTATTTACTATTATATTATAATTAAAATTTTGTAAAACAGCTTTTTATTTAGAAACGGAAAGAAAACTATATTTGAAAACCAAAAACCAATTGCACAATTTTCCTTCATGTAAATTATTTAACCTAGACTAAATTTGTGAACTAAGTGAAAAAAATATATTTAAATTTCAGACAAAACTTCCCTTATTATCTGTTAATCTTATGCATTCATCTGGACAATAAAATACAGCCTTGTCTTTATTTAAATTTTTCGGAGTTTTATTTCTATTTAAAATTAAAAAATAAATATAGCTGGTAAAGTTTTAATCGCATGCTTTATATTTAAAATGTTAAAAAATCCTTTAAAAGATTCTTTAATGGCTTAGATACTGTTAAAAATGTGAAATAATATTTCATAATATGCAATTTGATTACTTTAATAATAACTTATCATTTTTTTCCTGGTCTTTTAGCATATTATAAAGCAGAACGATTTTATTTTTAATTCTTTCCTTTCTTATTCTACATTAAGATATGAAACTTTAAATTTAGTAAAAATATTGCTCCATGTGTTTTTCAATGGCTTTATTATTTTGTTTATTATAAAAATGTTTCACAAGAAAAATTTTAATGCAAAAATTTTATCGCTTTATAAATTTTTAATTAATAGCATTCTTTCATTCGAATCTATCTAGTTAAGAAATAAAAATTCCTGAAAAATTAAATGTTTATTTTCTAAACAGAAATTTAAAATATATATGTATATATATGCAGGCAAATTAATTATTCATTTTTTTTCTGTACTGTCTGGATGATACAGTTTAAAATTTCGTACTACTTTCTCGTTTTTGAATAACTTCATCATTTCTCCTCGCTCATAACTTTTGAAAATATATTACTGAATATAATTTCTTACTTACATTGAACTAGCTATTTAAAAAGTGTCAATGGTTCATTATGATCTTTAATTTTTGGGGGGGTACTTGTATAAGTTTTTACTTTTATTCATAGGATTTAGTATATAATTCGTAAGATACAATCAGTTTTTTTTTCTTGGGTACTTATATATAGTACATATATATGGATACCCAAGTATATACATATAGTATAGGAGGTACCCATATTTATGTACTATAGCATATATATATATATATGGGGGGGATCCACAAGATATAGATGAAAAGACATAGATTAATAGTGATGCGATTATATTTGAAAGCTTAAATTAATTTTTAATTAATTTAAAAAATTATAAATACAACATTATTATTATTCCAATTTACCCATTTGTATTTATTAAAGGCATTAAAATTGATAGTAAAGACAAATATCCTTTTTAATTAAAACAATCTGGCTGTCCAAAAAGTGTAAGAGATTATAATTTATCATAAAAATTACTTTAAAAGACTTTATTTATCATTAAAATTAAAGGCATAATGTATACCTTTTAAGGTTTCCGATTCTAGTTTTCTTTTTTTAAATAATACTCAAAAATATCTGATTATATTAGTATAAAAAGTATCGTACAAATAATTAATAATGCAAAACAACTGACAAAAAATGAAATAATAATATAAATGAAAGCAATTCATTTTCTATATTCTGATCTTCCACGTTCCATATATCTTGTTTCGTTTCAATTAATATGCAATATTTATTAATGTTTACCTAAAAAAAATTAATATTGTTATACTGAAATTAATCACTATTGATCATTGTTTCTATTGATGTCAAAAATCTAAAACTATTTAAAGAAAATGTATTCGATGAATATCTAAAAGATTATTTTAATTATCCTAATTTAGTAGATAAAGGATAGCTTTTTCACAAAACACACTTTAGAATGATTAAAAATAATTTCTTCAGAAAACGGGAAAATTTATAAGCTGCATAAAGTTAAAAAAATGTTGTTTTAGAATTGAGAATAATTAGCTTCAAAGTTTTTAAAAAGATGCTATTTTTCGCACCAGTACTGTTTTTGTATGGAAAATACTTACAGAACAAACACTTACCTAGTCGTCTGGAATACTGAACAGACTACAGAGCCGTGCTCCACTATGACGCAGTATGGTCAATTTCGCATATAAGGAAGCAATGATGTTAGTATCCTCTTTTAATTTTCTAATAGGTATTAATCTTGAACTATTTCTAAGTTCACGTAGATAGATTTTGAAATTAGATATGTGTTAAAAACAAGTTTGGAATGAATTATCAAGTTTGTAAACATCTGTAACTTATCATTTTCATGTATAATAACACAATTTGGAAATATTGAACGCATTATTTACTATCAGAATAATTTTGAATACATTTAATTTTTAATGGTTTTTGCTTATGAAAAAATTATTTTTAAGCATTTTTGCTTTCATCGATAGCTTCTTAGAATCAAGAAATTAGAAAAGAATTTAAATAATTTGTTAAATATAAAATTTATCTTTATAAACATGTAGAGAAAATTCAAATTGCAAATAGTAGATTATAAGTCAAATATGTTTAAGCTGTAAAAATAAAAATTAATAACTCAGTAAATGTTTTTATTATATTTATTTTTGAAAGTTATGATAGTTATGTAATAGTTAGATATATGTTGTAGAGTATGTTAAATAAAATTTACTCTTTATAAACAAAACTCTCATAATTACGTTAAAAATTTTGATTAATGATAAACTATTATAATAAAACTCCATATAAAACTTAAAAATTAAATTATGCAGGAATTTTATAGTTTTTCACTAATCAGTTAATTTATAATAGGACAATTTTTACACTACAAATGTTTCTACAGAATATCTTTGATAAACGCTACGAATTAAGAAATTTTTTATTACTTTAGTTTGCCTTATATATAAAAATATTTAATTTTCTATTATTTAGCTATCTAATTTAAGATTTTTCGTTGTTTTTTTTTATTAGATATTGGAAATTTATAAAATAATACATTGTCTTGTAATGGTTGAGCAGGTTTTAGTATATTGAAACAAAAAAATTAGCACATAAAGATAGAGAATAATTCAAGAGAAAAAAGAAATTGTTTCTCAAAATTTAATGCTGATAGACATTTTCTTCGTCTCTTTCAATTTAACAATTAAATTAACATGATATTGAAAAGTTTACTTATGTGTTTGTTGCATTAAAAAGTTTTTGGAGAAAAATTATATTAATAGTTCAATTTGAATTGCTTAAAATATTTAATTGATTTTATTTATAAATTTAATTACATTTTTCTAAAAATGAAGTTTTTCTTATAATTATTCTATAATTTCCAAAGAACTCGAAAATTATTTTTCTGTCTTTTTCAGTATTTTTTCGAGTTAATTCAAGAAATATTCTGAATTAATAAATTATATTACTCTATATATATATAGAAAATAAAACAAAATAATAATATACAGAAATAGAGAGTAATATATATGATATTAATCTCTATTTCTATATATTATGAAATATAACTCTCAGAACTAACTTCAATAAACTCAAATATTTTATAAAATATTATTTGTCACATTCTTTTCAAATTCCCAACTTCAGAATTTTACAAAATCAAACTATATTCTCAAAATTTGAATCTAATACTTGCTTTTTTAGGTTAAAATTTCTTAATCTATTTTAGCATTGTAAGTGACCATCAAAAGAATTAATATTGCTTATTAAGCTATTGAGTTCCTCAGTTAATGTTATAAATTTCTTAAAAGTAATATTTTTCGCTAAGTTTCTGTATCATAATTCTGGAATTTCTAAGAACTTTATTATTACAATGTTAAATAGATTCATTTAAAATTAATAACTTTTACCTCTAAAAAAATCTCTTATTGCATCATACAAACAGTAATAAATTATGTACGTGAGATAAAAAGTTCCAACAAATTATGACGAAGCCTGTGATAGGTGCATTGTACTGAAAGGGTCAAATTAATGAGCTTTTCTATCTTAAAACCAATTACTCAACCAAATACAAACTTTTAATGAACTGAAAATTCATGTCAGTTGAACGCCTGCTTATCTTGATAATACTTGAAGCTTCAGAATGTTTCGCTAATTAAACATCCTTCGAAATCTTACAAAACTAAGTTATTGGATGTTTAAAATAAAGTGTTGACAATTTATTACTTACTGAACAGTTGAAAAATTAACTAAAATTGTTTACTTAATAAAGCTTGTTAATATTTAAAGTATTTGTATATTGATGCTGTCTGAATTTAATAATTATTGGAAAATGAGAAGATTATAAATAAAACAATAGAAACGGAGATATTTCTGTTATTTCAAGAGTGCTTGAAGTTTGAAAATTGAAGCATTTTAATGAGGTATTTGAATGTTAACATTCATGCATGGCATAATTGCATTGAGAAAGTTCATTCTGTTCTCAATAATTATAATTAATACTCCCCTTACACTTTTCTTAGTAAAACTCTTGATTTACATTGACAAGACAGAATTAAAAAATTTAAATTAAAAACTCAATTGCATTTTACGACATCTAACATGGATGGATGAAATGTAAATTACACTTCTGAACATTTATTTCATCTTATTTCTTTATTAAACTTTTCAACCAACTATATTTTCAGTGATATTTCAAGCAATATGTTTTAATTAGTTAAATTCTTGAACGTTTATGGAGTTTGTGCACATATTTCATACCGCTCTCTATCATTGAATTATTCTTCATGAAATTCTGAATGAATGATAAGAACTAAAAAATATATAAATATAAAAATATATAATTTATAGTTCAATTATTATCTAACTCTCTTATAAGCCCTTTATCCAAAGAATTTTTCAGATTTGTTATACATTTGTTTCATAATTTGAAAATTTCTGACAATGCCAGACTAAACATTTACAAAAGATGTTTGTTATTTAAAAAACCTCAAATTATTAAATGTTTTTGGATGTCTTTTCATTTCTGTTTTCAAAAATTTCCAATTAAGAAATTGAACTTCTTGTATATAATTATTAAAAAATTTTTTTAAATTACCTATCACTATGTGAAATTAACTAAAATACATATCTTTAGAATACATAACATCAACTGGAAGAATTAAATATTCACAGATTATATAATTTAGTTATTTCATTATGTATAGATCTTATTCAGATGCAATAAGAAGGAAGAAATTTTATCAGCGAGCGTTTGATCTAAATCTGTTAGCTAGCTTACATTTTTCTCACTATATTTTAAAGCGAATATATTTATTAATATTTAAATTATTCAATTCCTTCTATTAGCTCACCTCTCCTTATATATATCTTGTTCAAATTTTCAATCGTTCATAAACTACTTTTTAGTCATCCACTCAAGTTCAAATACATTTTTTTTGAACTTGTAATGGATGACAATGGATGTTAATACAATTTTTTCAAATATTAATTAATTCATTAAATTTTTCATTAATTTTAGTTTTTTTTAGATTTAAGTTGCATATATCTACCAATAGATAGCGCCAGATAAACTTAAAAAAATGAATGAAAATTATTTATAACGGACTTTCTGCAACAGAGTGAAAAAAAAGTAGGAATTGACATAAAATTTTTTTTTTTTTATATTACTTGTTATTTATAGAAAATTGCTTCTCAAATGGATGTGGGCGGGAAACAGCATATATTGCATGCAATCTAAATAAAAATTAGTGATAAGTATTCAGAATTTCCTTTTCCACAGAAAAATTAATTTTACCTCTATCACATTATTTAAATATTTATCACTTTGAATAATACTTTTTAAAATAATTTAAAGTAATTATATTAATACTATACAAAACAAACATTTTGAGTGAAATGATATTAATAACAATCAATGTCAATAGCAATCAACAACATTCTTTATTTGTTATGATCCATAAGCTAGATCTATCCTTTTATGTTTCAGTTAATTTCTGTAGCTTTCAAATATGCGTTAAGTTTCAATTATTAAAAAATTATATGAATTTACGAAAATGTACTATATTATAAGTGTTTACTGATATTTATGTGAAGTTTTTGTGTTTCGATTTTTATTATTATTAAATTTTTTGTATTTTATTTATTTATTTTGTATTTCGATATATAAATGTATTTATTAATTTTATAGTTTGCTGTATACGTGTCACTATTTAAAAAAAACATTTCAGCATTTCAGTATTTTTCTTAGTAAATATTGTAATGAAATGTAGAAATAATTGACTTTTAAAAATTTGCAGTACGTATCGTAATTTGTGACTATTTATATGATCATTTGCGCAAATTTAATTTTTTCCTACAATTGCATTTATAAACAACTTAAGTTTTTTTTAAATTTAAATCTTTCATTAACAAAACAATTAATGTCAAAATGAAAAATTGTAATATAATGAGGATGATGGAATTGGGAGATATGCAAGCATTTTCTGCCATATTCTAATTCTTGCTCCTTTGCCTATATTCTAATTCTTGCAGAAACTTCAAAAAATAAATTATTAAATTATTTTCAAATATAGTAGAAGCAATTTAGGAACTATATTACAGAAGTTCTCCCTAATTTGACTTTCTGCAATATTTCCCTTCCCACTGTTTGGAGTGCCAGCCGTCCGTCTGTCAAATAATACCTTATTGGATTAGAGAAATCTCTTGGTGGTCAACGAAGCAAACACACCGTCGTTCTAGGAATTGGAAGAAAAAATTGACAAACTTTGTAGGAAAATAGGAGCTTACAGTAATTAGGATAATCTCTCTGCTTTAGTGTCCTGCGGATGTGACTGAATAATCAAGGAGTAAGATTGTAACCCAATCAACGTAAGATTAACTTCCTGCTTCCTTGAATACCATCTCATCTGCATACTGCCTTATTACCCCAACTTTTCAGCTTTGGGGCAAGCAACTTCTATTAGTTATTCGAGCGCTTTGTCCGCTTATTAGGCACTGGACCACTAGATTATGCAGAACCTCAGCTCTCGATGAAAGACATCATTAATTTTTTGAAGTCCCTTTGGAGAATTTTGCTGACAGGTGGCCGGCCATTCGAGGTGTTCTTTAAAGAAATTTGATAATGACCAAGAGGAATTAAGGCAGTAGCATTTTCAAAGATTTGGTTAAATAAAAGGAGAATTTACGTTCATGCATCATAATGTACATTAGCAACCCTATATTAGTATCTAATGCAAAATACTCGAGTTACTAATTGTTTTGTTCTTAAAATCCCTTTTTAATGAATAAAGCAATTAATCTCCTTCAAAAACATTTATGCAGTATTCATTTATTTTAAATTTATCACAGAAAAACAAGGTGTATACATTTAGTAATTTTGGGGTGTAATTAACTATTTTCGCAGAAATAAGTTCGCAATGTTATTGCAGACCCAATCTAGAGATTTTAAAATTTTCTATAAATATTAAACTACTTTACCAACAAGAGCTTATCTCACATAAAGTAGTGGATTTAAAATATGTCACTTTCTGCATGTCATAAACTCTTGCCATACTTTTCAGAAAGCTATGATTATAAGTCGGCATACTTTCTGAAGTATTTAACATTGAATAATGATCTCTATTAAAATGTGTGTGATTAGCTATACATTTCCATACCTGGTTTAAAATCCTGTTTAATTCCGAAGAATATATTTTCTAATAATAAATTTAGTAAACAGTAGGAAAATTTAATACTCATTTTAACTAAAATCTCAACTTATTTCTAAACTAAAGTTTTTAAAATCAAGTAGTTTTAAATAGTTTGATTTTAAAGTTAGACTGATTAACTGACATATTCATTTCTAATAATTTGTGTTATTTATTTAGGATTTAATAAAAATATAAAATATTGAATATATTTAATATAATCTTTCAGCTACAGGGCATTGTAAGGATATTTATTATTATTTATTTTTAATTATAACCAAATTTACCTATTGTGAATGAAAATAAGAGTACTTCAATTAGATATTTTTATTTGTTATTATCATTCAAACAGAAAATTTACCACTATATTTATCAAGAAAAACTTTCAATGTCATAATTATTTCATCGTCTTTTATTCATTATTATTATACGAGAAATTTTCTAAATCTAAATGCACAGTTTGTCACATAAGTTTTGTCACAGCTAACTTTACATAAAATAACATTAAAAATGAAGTATAAGCATTACAGACAAACAAGCAATGGTATAATCAAAAATGATTTTAATTATAATTAGTTTTTTATCTGAATATTAAAATGCTCTATATTTAGTTATTAGTAAATTCTTTTTGAAATTTTTCTTTTAAACAAAATTTCAGTTGTAAGTTAAGAGAAAAATTTTCAAATTGCAAGCTTTTTTTTTCATTATCATTTTCGTATTTATTTGAGTAAATTATTTTATAAACTTTCATTGAATGAAGGAATAGGTGAGAATTTTAGAAGTTCTTTTTTTCCTTTTCATATTTTAGTGTTTCTAAATCTGATCTTAAGAAATCATTTAACAGATTCATTAATCAGAAATCATAATAATATTTAATGATTCTATATTCTTAATTGATAATCAATAATATAGAATCATTAAATTTGCATATAGAATAATTAAATAACATTTAATGATTATAAAAAATATTAATTATTAATTAATATCATTTACTATTGTAAGAATATATTATATTAATAAGAGAGTTATTCACTATAATATTGAGAAAAATGTGTGCCATCTATGATTTTAAATTATATTCTATTAAAACTATAAAATTGATACCAGTTTCCTAAATTATTAGAATTTCATTTCATAGAAAATTATTAATTTATTGATACTTGTTAAAATAACTCTTTTGAAACTACTTTGTAAAAGAAAATGTTTCAACTCAAATGCATAAAGAATAAATATGAAAATCAAGATACTGTGTTACTGTGTGCTCTTAAAAATTAGACGAAGAAATTTTATATAATTTAAATTATAGAACAGTTCTGCTAGTTGTAGATTTAACAAACTTCTAAAATTACTCATAAATCTAAAATAAACTTGTTATTTAATCCGGAAGTAATTTCTGAAATAAAAGATGTTCAGTTATAACACTTTTCAAACACTTACAAAAATGAAATTTTTCAAAACTAAAATTTGTTTTATATTTCAAGACTTTATTCATTATAAATTCTTCTTTTGTAATGTTTATAACGATTTCATGTGACAATAATATTTAAAAATCAAGAGAGGCAAAGAGGAAATTTCAACACATGATTTCTATCTATAAACCTCTTCTAAAACAATCAAATGCCCTGAATCGACATTGATTTTTATGTGAGTGATTTAAATCATGATATAAATTTTTTATTCATGTACTTTATATTTGAAATTAACTTCAAAATTCATAATATTAATATATTTATAGTTTGTGGAATAAAATTACTATCAGAACAAATGATATTTACTATTATTTTATTTTTAAATTAATTATCAATGCATTAAATATAAATATTTTATTTAAATTTTAAATTTCGTACAATAAATAGATGCTTTGTAAATAGTACAATAATTACCCAATTAACACTAAAATTTGTAGTATTTTTTTGTATTTTTTAATACACTATATCAGTTTCTTTACAATAAAGTCCAGCATGTCATAATGAAAAATTGTATTAATAACAATTAATTAATACTAAATGTAGGTTAAATATATAATTTGTTTCTAAATTTTCAGCAAAAATAATCGCTGCTTTATATAAAATCTTTAAAATCCATTTTAAAATCCTTTAACATCATTACTTAATAAAATAAGCAGGATATTTAAAAATTTTAGATATAAGTTTATTTTAATTATTTAGCTGTATTTTGTTTTAATTTGTCATTTGTTTCATGTTTATTTTATGTACTCGTTTTCTGATTAACATGAAAGATAGTCATATTGGAAGTTAATATTACTTCTAATGTCCTTGCATGTCTAATATGCATACGTGTCGATTTCATAGTGTAAAGATGTAAACCAGTTTTGGCCAATCAAGGAAAAGACATTAATAGTTTATCAATAATATTTGTCTCGAAAATATGATGTATAGAAACAAATCTCCTCTTCAATAATAAAGTAGAAAAGGGAATGAAAATATTGATACATATATTTACATAATTATGATCGCCATCTAATTGAAAGTAAGGGACGAAAATAAATTTTTGAACAATTTTAAAATTCGCACAGTAAGTTGCTATAATGTATTTTGAATATTTTTGTGATAAATTAAAAAGTAAATGAAAGAACATTTCGCATATTCAATAAATTTCCTCTTATCAGTCTTACATTCTATGTTAAGTATATGTACTAATGTTAATTGTATGTGTGTAAAGCTAAATTCAGTTGGTTACAGCTATGGGTGCTTTTAACGATAAAATCAAACTTTATTTTCTTTATACAACTTCAATTTTTATAGCACGTTCATCATTGGAAACCTTGTTAGCTTAGATTCAAAAGTTTTTAGAGTTCAATATTGGTTTAAATATAGTGGTTTTACATTTTAATGCTTTGTTTAGGTTCATATAGTAAAGACTGATTTTTAATATCTTCTACATAAATTATTTTTTTCTTTATATTTTTTAATAATATAAATTGTAACAAATACAATATTCAATATCTAAAATCACTTAAATCGCTTGCTTGTCAGTAAGCAAATCTCTATTTAGACAAAAGAGTATAAACAAATTTATCTTTTACTTTTTAAAATGTACAATATCCTTGTAAAATATAGTTATTATAAAAGTCATGGTTACTAATACAATTATTTAAGTATGCATTGTATTTTTAATACGGCTTGACATTTTTAGATTGTTTGCATAGTATAAAAGTTATAAACGTTTTCTACTACTGATTTAACATGTAAAGTTACAAAATTAAAATAAAAAAAAAATTCACTACTAATACAGGTTTGCATTATGAATAAAACGCAAAATTAAAACTATTATGTAGTTCTAATTTTTTGCAATATTTCTTAAAAATATCTGTGATTTTATCTTAACAATACTTGGAATTCATTCTTAGATATTTAACTAATGAAAACTTTTTCAGTATCAATAAAAAGTTTTTTCAATAGAAAGAAATGTAAACGTTCGATCTAGCATTATATATTTTTTCTTTAGGAAGATGGGAAATTGGAATTTTCGGTAATTGTCCATTGTTCTTATTGACACAAAGAAATTAAATATATATATGTCCTGAGCTTGGAAAACACAAAGATAATTGTCTATCCTTTCTATCATCCTCGGCTCAACATCCCCATAGTGAGCCAAACTGTCTGCTTACTGGCAGATTTCGAGAGGAGATGTTTTTTTTCTTTTTAAAGGGGTAAGGTTGTCAGCCCTACTCCCAACTCTTCACACTGCTATTAGACAGGGACCTACGGTTTAAATTGGATTCCGAACCACTACAAACATCCATGAAGCTGCCTGTACTCGAACCCTGTGACACCGAGCGCCAGAGCGCTGATTACTCGGACCTGTCCTTTCTATAATAATTAAAATTTTTATTCGATCAGAAAAAAAAAATCATTGACCATACATTTTTTTAATTTGTCTAATTCAATTTTATTTCTTAATTTCCGGTATAAAAACTATAAATTATAAATTATTCCACAATTATTTTTACAGATCTCTTAAATAATGATTGCATCAGAAAAAAGTCTTCTTAGACAAATAAATAAACTGAAATATTTTATAAATATTTTTACCATCAAACCTATCAGTTCAGAAAACAGCATTTGAGAGTGAAAAATTTCAAAAATTTTGTCCATCATAAAGGTTTTCTATAACTTTTGTATCGAATATATAATTTATTTTTGTCACATTTACATATTCCTGAGTATAATATTTGCTTTCAATATTACAATATTTCCAACTTGTCAAACATTATTATATATACAGTTTCTGTTAGGCTAAAGGGTCTAAAATTGCATGCTATGAAACGCATTAATATTTGCAACACCATATATTATATTCAGAATTAAGATCGGACAAACCTTGGTAATATTTTTGAAGTTCCATTGCATATGTCCTCAGAAAATAAGTATTTGAAAATGATATACTTGAAAAATTCAGTCAGTATTACAACACATTTTCAAATTTCATATCTATTATTTAAAGATGGTTACCCCTTAAACTTACGTAATGCAAAAATACTGAAACAAAACTATATAGGCTTATATTTTGAATATTCATTTTAACACCTTCGTTTTCTCAACGATTTAAATTTAAAATTAAAATCACTATAGAATGGTGTAGCACAGAAATTTTTTACAATTTACTATAGAATATTAGAGCTAATTTATCATAGATTAAAATATACTAATTTATAGTAAATTTCAATAAAATCTCATAAGTATTTGAAAATGAATCCTTAAAATGAAATCCTTACTCTTTGATCATTGAGAAAAAAAGCACAGTACTGTTTAATTCTTCTACAAGTATTTCCTTTAACTAATATACCTTATTATCATCAGTTTATTTTTTATATTTAGCCTATAAAACTTTGCTATTCTTCTCCAGCAACGAGAGTTTCATAAGCATAGTATTTCCATTGTAACTTTCTTTTTCAATTCTTTATGTATAATTAGTTTTCTTCCATGTCTAATTAATTGATTTTGACCATGAATATAATTTTATTCATTACATCTTGTTACGATATGAAATCAATAACTCTTTTAATAACTTTTAATTATTATTTTTTTAACTTTAAATTAAATTTAAATTACCATAGAGGGATGTAGTACAGAAAATTTGACATGAATTTACTAGAGAATATTACAACTAATTTATCAATTCTTTATGTATTATTAGCTTCCTTCATAGTCTAACTAATAGATTCTGACCTTGAAAATAATTTCTATTCATTACATCTTGTAACGATATGCAGCCAACAACAGTTTTAACAACTTTTTAATTCTTACTTTTTTTAACTTTAAATTAATGTGGATTTATTTAAAAAGATTTTTGGACATTATTTTAAAATGTGCTATAATATATATTTCTAAAATCAAATTATTAGCATCAATACAAATTTATAGATTAATGCATACAAAAATTCTTGAATAATATTTTCAGCTTGCGCTATATGCAGTACTTTATTGTTGGAAACATTAGATATTTCTCATTAATGAATATTGAAATGTTAGTAAAAACTAATGAAGATTACATGTGTTTTCTTATATAACTTTCTATGTTTAAAGTTTTAGTTTTGGATATACTTGTTTTATTTAAGTTTAAATTCGTTTATGTGATACATATTTTTTTACAAATCTTTATTAATGTTTCCCTGGAAAAACTCAATCCCATTCATTGAGAACTCTTGTGACCATATTTATGTAAAAAATATTCAATACATATCCCTCCGCTTACAGAAACGTTTTAGTTTAAAAACTACCAGCAAACTAGAGATAAATAATATTAATAGGTTTGATAGACGAGAAAGAGATAAATACACTTCACAGCACTTAGATACTATTATTGTAATAATCATTTAAAGATAGACAAATAAATCCCCTGAAATATTTTATATATATTTTTCCATCAAACTGATTAGTTCAGAAGACAGTATTTGAGGCTGCAAAAATTTCAAAATTCTTGTTCATTTTTATAATTCTGCATCAAATATATAATTTATTTTTATCACATTTACATATTCCTTAACATTTGATTTGCTTTCCATATTCTAATATTTCCAACTTCTCAACACATTATTATATTATACTTCGTTTTTTTACTCTATTAGTACATAACGTCGTATTATATGGCGTCTCATACAAAGGTCTTAAATTGCATACTTTGAAATGCATTAATATTTACAGCACCTAGTTTATATTCAGAATAACCATCAGACAGACCTTGGTAATCTTTTTGAAGCTCCATTGCATATGGATTCAGAAAATTTTTTGTACTTGTTTTGTTTCAAAGTTTAAATTTGCTTATGTGATATATTTTTTTTTTAATTTTACTAATGATTCCCTGAAAAAACTCAATCCCATTCATACCTTTTTTTCCAATTTCAATTGAAAATTCTTGTGACCATATCTATGTAAAAACTATTGAATATATATCTCTATTTACTATAAACAAGTTTTAGTTTAAAAAATTACCAGCAAACTAGAGATAAATAATAATAATAGATTGGATAGACAAGAAAGAGATAAATGTACTTCATTACACATTGATACTATTATTGTAATAATAATTTAAAATTTTTTAATTAAATATTTTATATAACCTATCAGCAATGTTATTCGTAAAATAAGACGTTCATGCCTTTTTATTTAGCTTCTGATAATGTAGTATGTAAAAGAGCAGCTTTTTAAATAAAAGAGTGAAGTTAGTTTTTACAAATAATATTTTGTAGTCTCTTGATGTTCCATACAAGCAAATTTAAATTTGATCTGGATTAAAAAGTTACTAAAGTATGAGAGAAATTAAGAATGCAAAGCTATTATATCAACTGTGTATTTAAGTCTGGAAGAAATCTTTATTTTGAAATACCTGAGATTTTTTTGACTCAGTTTCATTATTGACAAGGGAAAAAAACTAATGATAGAATTGCTGAAAATAAATACTTGTTTAAACAATAATGTTTATATAATACACAAAATTTTTTAAATAGTTTCGCTTTTGGCTTTAACTGAAAGCAGAGTAAGGGTAGTATAAGATTTTTTTTTTTAAATTTCGAAATTAGTCTATGTTTTTGAAATAACACCATTTATCTTCAGTAATGATTACAACTAAATATAATTAAAAACCATGATAACCTTGAAATTAAATTTTCTGGCCATTTTGACAGCACTTCATTAATAAAAAGTTTAGATAACAAAGTATAAAAGTTAAAAATGTTTTCTTCTATTGACATTACGAAATCTAAAAAAGAAATTCACTACAAGATCGCATGATGAATAAAGCGCAAAATTAAAACTATTGTATAGTTCTAATCTTTTGCAATATTTTCTAAAAAACCTCTGAGATTATATCGTAACAATACTTGGAATTCATTGTTCGATATTTAACTTAAAAAACATTTTCAATATCAATAAAAAGTTTCTGTCAATAGAAAGAAATGTAATCGTTTTGTCTTCCACCATAATTTTTTTTGGGGGAGATGGGGTAGGAGAAGAAATTTGACTTTTGGGTAATTATCCTCGGTTCTTATTGACACAAAGAAATTAAATATATATTATATGTCCTAAGCTTGAAAACACAATGACATTTGCCTATCCTTTCTATAATCATCATAATTTTTATTCGATAAGAAGAAAAAAATCATTGTTCAGATATTACTCTTTCAACTTGTCTAATTCAATTTTATTTCAGTTCTATATTTAGCTTCTGTTAATGTAGTATGTAAATGAGCAGTTTTTTAAAAATTAAATTAAGTCTCTACAGATAATATTTTGTAGTATCCTGATGTTTCATACAAGCATATTTAAATTTGATGTAGATTAAAAAATTATTAAAAATATGAGATAAATTAAGAATGCGAAGTCTGTATCAACTGTGCATTTTATCTTTATTTTGAAATTCCTGTGATTTTTTTTGACTCATTTTATAGTTATTTTTATCGTAACAATACTTGGAATTTATTCTTAGATATTTAACTAATAAAAACATTTTCAGTATCATTAAAAAGTTTCTTTCAGTAGAAAGAAAGGTAACCGTTCAATATTGAATTATATATTTTTTCTATTTTGAGGAGGGGGAAATTTGACTCTTTGGTTCGACTTCGATTCTTATTGACCTGAATAAATCAAATATATATGTCCTCAGCTTGGAAAACACAATGATAATTGTCTATCTTTTCTATAATTATCATAATTTTTATGAGATGAGAAGAAAAAAAATCATTGTTTAGACATTATTTTTTAAGTTGTCTAATTAAATTTTATTTCTTAATTTCCAGTATAAGACTGTCAATTATAAATTATTCCCTAATTATTTTTGCAGATCACTTAAATAATGATTGCATCAGAAAAAAGTCTCCTTAGACAAATAAATCCCCTGAAATATTTTATAAATATTTTTTTCCATCAAGCCTATCAGTTCAGAAGACTGTATTTGAAACTGCAAAAATTTCAAAAATCTTATTCATTTTTATTATCATAAAGGTTTTCTATAACTTATGTATCGAATATATAATTTATTTTTGTGCCATTTACATATTCCTGAGTATTAGATTTGCTTTCAATATTCTAATATTTCCAACTTGTCAACACATTATTATATTATACTTCGTTTTTGCTATGCTACCGATATATCAGGGCATATAATTATGGTACAAAGTAAAATATATGGCATCTCATACAAAGGGTCTTAAATTGCATACTATGAAATGCATTAATATTTACAGTACCATACTGTATATTCAGAATTGTTTATTCAGACAGACCTTGGTAATGTTTTTGAAGCTCCATTGCATATGGATTTAGAAAATGTTTTGTATTTGTTTTGTTTCAAATTTTAAATTCGTTTATGTGATATGTTTTTTTACAAATTTTTATTAATGATTCCCTGAAAGAACTCAATCTCATTCATACTTTTTTTGTTTAAATTTTAATTGAGAATTCTTGTGACCATATCTATGTAAAACCTATTAAATATATATCTCTCCGTTTACTAGAAACTAGTTTTAGTTTAAAAACTACTAGCAAACTAGAGATAAATAATAATAATAGGTTTGATAAACAAGAAAGAGATAAATATACTTCACTACACTTTGATACTATTATTGTAATAATAATCAATCTAAAAAACTTGAATTAAATATTTTATATTATCTATCAGCATTATTATTCGTAAAATAAGGCGTTATACCTTTTTTATTTAGCTACCTTTTCTGTTAATGTAGTATGTAAATGAGGTGTATTTTTTAAAAAAAGAGTGAAGTTAGGTTTCTGCATATAATATTTTGTAGTCTTTTGATGTTCCATACAAGCATATTTAAATTTGATCTTAAAAAAAATAATGATACAGATTAAAAAACTAATTATACAGATGCTGAAAAAAATTACTTGTTTAAACAACAATATTTATATAATACACAAACTATTTTTAATGGTTTTGATTTTGGCTTGAACTGAAAGTAGAGTAAGGCATTTATAAGTTTTTGTTTTTTTTTAAATTTCGAAATCTGTCTATGTTTTCGAAATAACATAATTTATCTTCAATAATTATCACAACTAACTTATATATTTAAGTACAGTGAGGACCTTGAAATTAAATTTTCTGGCGATTTTGACACAATTTCGTTAATAAAAATTTCAGATAATTTTAAACTCATTTCTATAAATAAAATACAAATTTAAATCAATTAAGATAATTTTCAAAACAAAATATTATTTAAGTAAAGAATAATAGCTTATATCTGTTTCTGAAATTACATTAAATTTCAATAAAATACATTATAAGAAATATTTTTACAATATGCAATAGGTGTGAAAGAAACTGATAATATCAAAATTTTAAAGTAAATAAATTTGTCATTACATTTCAACTTTGGTCTCTAATATTGTCTTTATAATCGGATCTTTATGATCTCACCATACATCAATATATTTTTATAATCTGATCTTTACAATAGTTTACTTGCAAACTTTTTGCACAACATGGTGAAATGCTGAATATACATATACCTTGAGATAGCATGTGTTTTCAATAAAAATTTAGATTTATAACCTTGTAATGCTTTAACCTCTCGAATGTTTAGGATTATAATGCATTGTTTCATAACAGATTATCATTAGAAATATATCAGTTTGCTACTAAAAATTCCTTGATAATAATTTATTTTTATCTCTTTTTATCAATTCATACTATCTTAACTTTTAATCCATATTTAAAATTTCAGGAATTAGTTATATTTCAACTTTAGTCTCTAATTTCATCTTTATATTATTTCATTTCTAATTTCATCATTTATAATCAAATCTTTGTGATCTCAACATACATCAATACAGTTTTATAATCTGATCTTTACACTTGTTTGTTTGCAAACTGCTTGTACAACGTGGTGAAATGCTGTTAATATAAAACTGCAGATATTTCATAACTGATTATACATATACCTTGAGATAGCATGCATTTTCAATAAAAATTTAGATTTAGTAACCTTATAATGTTTAACCTCTCTATTAGATGCATTGTTTAGGATTATAATGCAGTGTTTCTTAACAGATTATCATTAGAAATATATCATATTGTAACTAAAAATGCCTTAATAATAATTTATTTTTATCTCTTTTTATTTATTCATACTATCTTAATTTTTAATTCATATTTAAAATTTCAGAAATTAATTAGAAATTAATTATACACTACATATTTTTATGAAATTTCTGGAAAAATCTTATAAAATGTAAATAAATAATTAATAAAAGTAAAGAAAGAGAAAGATTTTAAAAGGAATACGAATAAAAGCAAACTAATTTAAATATTTACAAACAAAAGCAAAAACTATCACATAATGTTTCATTTTCAGAGAGAATACAAATAACTAATAATGCAAGATTAGGTTCACAAGTATTTGTAACGACTCATTACTTAATCATGAACTGGCTTGAAATAGTTCGTGAAAATTTTAGTATTTGGCCCATGGATATAAAAATACAAAAATATAATTATATTTTTTACTTTCTTCTGTTCATTCCCGTTGTCTTCTATATAGACAGATTGCGAAAACGTATGTGTTTTTAAAAGTGGTGCTCAGTGGGCTGGATAAATTTTTGTTTGTTATTTTACCATTAGTTCTAAAATTATAAAACAGCATTTAAAAAATAGATTCTTGATTTATATATTTTATTTAAAAATTTTGATAGATTTTTTTGTTTCAAAGTGAAAACGTGGAAAAAAAGACTTGTGCTTCCTGTATGTATCCAAAAATTTATAAATACTTATATCTTAAAAATTTCCGTTTACTTAAACGCATTGATGTAAAAGATAATTTAAGTTTTTATTGCAAAAATGTCATGATATTACTGCCAATCATTACCTAAAAAAATTATAAGCATTGTGTTATGTGATAACAAGTGTTTTTTAACGTATTCAGTTGACTGATTATTTTTACGTTTAAAAACATTTAACAAAGAGTCTAAAGATTGAGTTAGATTTTTGCAAATAATATTTTGTAGTCTCTTTATGTTCCATAGAAGCATATTTAAATTTGATCTAGATTAAAAAGTTATTAAAAATATGAGAAAACTCAAGAATGCAAAGCTATTATATCAACTGTGCATTTTAGTCAGGAAAGAATCTTTATTTTGAAATTCCTGAGGTATATTTGACTCAGTTTCATTTAAAAAAATTAATGATGCAGATTAAAAAAGCTAATGATACATTAGCTGATGATACAGATGATTATTTGATTAAACAAAAATTATATAATACACAAAATTTTTTTAATGATTTCGCTTTTGGCTTGGACTGAAAGAAAAGTAAGGCTTTTATAAGATTTTTTTAATTTCAGAATTAGTCTATATTTTAGAAGTAATACCATTTATCTTCAATAATAATCCCAACTAACTTACATATTTAAGAATCGCGATAACCTTGAAATTAAATTTTCTGGTCATTTTGACACCACTTTATTAGAAAAAAATAAGTAGTGAGTTACACTTAGTCGTGAACTAGCATGAAGTAGTTCGTGAAAATTTTAATATTTAGCCAATGAATATTAAAATACTAAAATATAATTCTATTTTTTACTTTCTTCTTTTCATTCACGAGTCATTGAGTTAGGTTTCTGCAACTAATATTTTGTAGTCCCTTGATGCTCCATGCAAGTATATTTAAGTTTGATCTAGATTAAAAAGTTATTAAAAATATGAGAAAGATGAAGAATGTAAAGCTATTATATCAACTGTGTATTTTAATCAGATAAGAATCTTTATTTTGAAATTCCTGAGATATATTTTACTCAGTTTCATTAAAAAAAAATTAATGACACAGATTCTGAAAGAAAATACTTGTTTAAACAAAAATTATATAAATCTTTAAAAATTACATGTTTTTAAAGATTTCGCTTTTGGCTTGGACTGAAAGAAGAGTAAGGCATTTATAAGATTTTTTTAATTTCAAAATTAGCCTATATTTCCGAAATAATACCATTTATCTTCAATAATAATTCCAACTAACTTATATATTTAAGAACCTCGATAACCTTGAAATTAAATTTTCTAGCCATTTTGACATCATTTTATTAAAAAAAATATAAGTAGTGAGTGACGAATCACTATTTAGTCATGAACTGGCATGAGGTAGTTGGGGAAAATTTTAATATTTGGCCCATGAATATAAAAATACAAAAATATAAATCTATTTTTAAATTTCTTCTTTTCATTCACGTTGTCTTCTATATAGACAGATTGCGAAAACTTATGGGTTTTTAAGAGTGCTGCTCAGTGAGTGCACTAAATTTTTATTTTTTATTTTAAGATTAGTTCTAAAATTAAAAAAAACAGCTTTTAAAAAACACATTTCTTTTTATTTAAAAATTTTGTTAGAATTTTTTTTCCATTCGAAATTATTCCAACTTGAAAATGGTGGAAAAAAAAAATTCCACTTCCTGTATGTATCCAAAAATTTAACCATACTTTTATCTTAAAAAATTCCGTTTAGTTAAACGTAATGATGGAAAAGATAATTTAAATTTTTATTGTAAGAAGTCATGATAATACTGCCAAGCATTACCGTAGAATAATTATAAACATTGTGTTAAATGATAAATGTTTTTTTTAACTTATTCAGTTAATTGATTATAATTATGTTTAAAAACACTTTACTAAGAGCCTAAGTTTTTTTCTTTGATAATTTTGTGCAAACTAATTCAGAATAATAATTTTGAAAATTAAAACAGTTTTGAATAATTTATTTTGTAAAATATGTTATAAAATCTGAAAAAAATGACGACGAATTAATCGAATCCAATTTAAAAAATTAATTATATCTTTCCAGAAATATAAAAAACCCTCACACAACGATTAAATATTATTTTTTACCATTCAATACGACGTGTTTAGTGTAGTATTCCTAAATATTTCGCGCCGGCTTATTTGAAACAACACGAAAAGCTCCCAACGAAATCCGAAACTGAGTCAACAATACCATTCTAATAAAAATTATCTCTAAGCATCATCATTTGGCGATATATCACATCACCAGAAGACGTGTTATGCACTGAATTTGTTATTTAAGTCGCCTATGACCATTTCTCTGTAACTGATCCCGCCATTCTGGAAACCACAACAAACTTCAGATATTCAATTCGAGCAGCCTCTTTCTCATTGTTTCAGTAGTGGAGCTTTGCGAAAGGAATAATTATTTTCCTTTATAGTCTGTCTCTGTACAGAAAGGAATTCTACGGTAGCCATTTTTGCGATTAAGACATAGCCAATAGTCTCTCGGAGACCTTTTGCCAATGTCGCAGGCGGGATTTATGAGTCTTTCTATCGCTGCGAAGCTTGTTAATCGGTGAGCCTACGGCCATTGTTTTGAGAAACTTGAGTGCCGAGCGCTCCAGAGATGCCGAAATTCACGGAAGACTATACTGAAATATTACTTATCTTGCTTTTGCCCGAAATCTCGAGATCACTTAATACATTCTCGTAGAAATGCATTCAAAATATTTTTCCCTTTTAAGTTTCAAGGCTCAGTTCTACGTTTCGAAATGCTTTGAAATATTTAGTCTATCAATTGTTATTCATTTTGTCGTTAATCACATTTTAGAATAAGATTCCAGTGAGTTTAGCAAACACACTTTTGCAAATTTTTCAAGGGTTGGTAAAAAATAAAAATTGCACGCTCCTTTCTTTTCCCAAGAGATGAAATAACATGTAGCATCCAGGTAAACGTTGTACAGCATTATAGAGAAAAATTGACTGGATTTTGTTATTTTTCTATCCATTAAAAATATTATTACTATAACCAACAAATAAATGGCAAATTTCATTTTACAATTTTCAGCGTCTGCATTCTTTTTCCATTGCATTTAAATCAAAAACTGTCATGAAATTCACAAATTAACTCAATTTTGTAAGAGGAAAGTATTTTTAACAATCACCTTAACTTGTATAATTATTTTTCTATCAGCAAATTCTACGAAATCCCCAAGTGAGCTTTAACTACTTAAATACAAAATTACACTCATTCAATTCTCAGCTAGTTATAATTACTTTCTGGCGTAACTATTACTTACTTAGTCTGGAATGATTACATTTTGGATGACAATAGTATATTTCTCTACATATATATTGAAAATAGCTGACTATCGCAAGTAATATCAGAAAAAGGTTACAAGTCATAATATGCACTTTATAACATGGTATTTTAGTTCAACACACATACAAAAATTAATTTTATATTATTGTATTTTTTTTGTTATTAATATTAATCTTTTTAAAACAGGAATGAAGTTCCTGCTTTATGTATGATACTTCAAAATTCTTTCTGAAAATTACGTTGTTACTAAAAATGTATGTTAAAAAAATAATAAAGTTTAATAGATTTCTGATTTGCAAGCACTTTTTTATATTAAAATACTTCCAGTTAAATTTTTCAAGGGTTGGCAAAAAATTAAAAATGCATGTTCCTTTCTTTTCTAAAGAAATGAAATAACATGTAACATCCAGGTAAACATTCTACATCATTTTAGAGAAAAATTAATTTTTTTTTTTTCATTTTTCTATTCATTCAAAATAATATTATTATCACCAATAAATAAATCGAAAATTTCATTTTACAATTTTCAATGTCTGTATTCTTTATCAGTTAGTTGTGTAAGAGGAAAGCTTTTTAACAATCACCTTAACTTGTATAATTATTTTTCCATCTGTAAATTCTAGAAAATCCCCATGTGCTCGTTAAGTACCTAAATACAAAATTACACTCATTCAATTCCAGCAAATTATAATTACTTTCTGGCCTAACTATTACTTACTTAGTCTGGAATGAATACATTTTGGACGACAATCATATATTTCTCTGCATATATATTGAAAAATATCTGACTATCGCAAGTATTACTTAAAAACAGTTGCAAGTCTCAGTATGTCACTATATAACATGGTATGTAAGTTATACATGCAAAAATTAATTTTATAAATGGCACATTTTCCGAAAACATTTACTAAAATAATAAAGGTAATAGGGGATTATAATCAGTTATTAGTTATTAAAATTAATCTTCTTTAAACAGGAATGAAGTTCATGCGTTATGTATGATACTCCAAAATTTTTTCTGAAAATTACTTTGTTACTAAAACTATATTTTCAAAAAATAATAAAGTTTAATAGATTTCTGATTTGCGCGCAATTTTTTATATTAAATTACTTTCAGTTAAATTTTTCAATGGTTGGTAAAAAATAAAAATTGCATGCTTCTTTCTTTTCTAAAGAGATGAGATAACATGCAACATCCAGGTAAACATTGTACAGCATTATAGAGAAAAATTGAATGGATTTTCTTATTTTTCTATCCATTAAAAATATTATTACTATAACCAATCAATAAATCGAAAATTTCATTTTAGAAACTTTCAAAGTCTGCATTCTTTTTCCATTATATTTTAAATCAAAAACTGCCATCTTGAAATTTAAACATTATATCAGCTGTGTAAAAGGAAAGTATTTTTAAAAATCTCCTTAACTCGTATAATTATTTTTCCATCAGCAAAGTCCAGAAAATCCCCATGTGCGCGTTAACTACCAAAACACAAAATTACACTCATTCAATTCTCAGAAAGTTATAATTAGTTTCTAGCCTAACTATTACTTACTCAGTCTGGAATGATTACATTTTGGGTGACAATAGTATATTTCTCTACATATATATTGAAAAATAGCTGACTATCGCAAGTAATATTAAAAAAAGGTTACAAGTCATAATATGTCACTTTATAACATGGTATTTTAGTTCAACACACATATAAAAATTAATTTTATATCATTGTATTTTTTTGTTATTAAAATTAATCTTTTTAAAACAAGAATGAAGTCCCTGCTTTTTATATGGTACTTCAAAATTCTTTCTGAAAATTACTTTGTTACTAAATCTATATTTTCAAAAAATAATAAAGTTTAATAGATTTCTGATTTGCGAGCAATTTTTTATTTTAAATTACTTTCAGTTAAATTTTTCAAGGGTTGGTAAAAAATAAAAATTGTATGCTTCTTTCTTTTCTGAAGAGATGAGATAACATGTAACATACAGATAAACATTCTACATCATTGAGAAAAATTGAATTTTTTTTATTTTTCTATTCATTAAAAATACTATTATTATAATGAATAATTAAATTGAAAATTTCATTTTACAATTTTCAATTTCAGCATTCTTTTTTCATTGTATTTATTGAACGATTTAGATCAAAAGCTGCCATGAAATTCACAAATTAGATCAGTTGTGTAGGAGGAAAGTATTTTTAACAATCACCTTAACTTGTATAATTATTTTTCCATAAGCAAATTCTAGAAAATCCCCATGTGCGCTATAGCTACCTAAACACAAAATTACACTCATTCAATTCTCAGCAAGTTATAATTACTTTCTAGCCTAACTATTACTTACTTAATCTGGAATCTTTCGGAAGACAATCGTATATTTCTTTACATATATATTGAAAAATAGCTGACTATCGAAAGTAATATTAAAACAAAAGGTTTTAAATCTTAATATGTCATTTTATAACATGGTATTTAAGTTCAACATACATATAAAAATTAATTTTTTAATTGGCATATTTTCCAAAAAGGTTAACTAAATTAATAAAAGCAATATGCAATTATAATTAATTATTAGTTATTAAAATTAATCTTCTTAAAACAGTAATGAAGTTCTTGCTTTATGTATGTTCAAAATTTTTTTTGAAAATTGCTTAGTTACTAAAATTATATTTTCAAAAAATAAAAAAATTTAACAGATTTCTGATTTGCAAGCAATTTCTTCATATTAAATTATTTTAAGTTAAATTTAAGTTAAGATTAAAATATTTACAATTTTATTTTACTTTCTATAACAGTTATCTTACATTACTCATAATTTAACCATAAATCGCAATATTTATTTTATAAATTTTGGTTCAATATATGAATAATAGTTTTATTAATTTAAAGTATTTTGTCATACAATTTTTATATCATCCGTTGTCCTGATACTAAGTTGAGTTTAATGAACTATGTTCATGTTTTAGAATGGATTTAATGCTTCACTTTATCGGTCCTTTGTTATTCATCAGGATCTTCTTTAATTAAATGTTATTCATTCTTATCAATTAAAGTTTAACAGCAAAATATTTTAATTACAAAATTTTCATCGATATTTTAAAACTGGCATTGTTTTTTATTTATTTACTTATAATCATCATCATTGGCATAACAGCCCCATTATGGGCCAAGACCGTCTACCTACTGGCAGATTATGAAACGAGAGATGTTTTTCTTTTGAAGCGGCAGGGATGTCAGCCCTACGCCCAACGCTCAGCAGCCATATTAGACCGGGGTCTACTGTTTAAAGTGGATCCCGAACCAATAAAAGTATCCATGTCACAGCTCGGACTAGAGTCCGAAACCTGTGGCACCGAGCGCCAGAGTGCTAGTCACTCGGCCATCACGTCCTTTTTTTACTTACAAACCCAAATAAAATAATTTTAGAAATTTGATTTTTTATGGAAGGAACTCACACAGTTGCCAAACCTGATACTAAGTTGAGCACTAAATAAACTACTTATTAATTATTAGTGAGTGGGATTTCCCTTTCAATTTAAAAATGAATATTTAATTATTAATTTCTTCCCTGGAAAAAATATTTTAACTCATCAGGTGTTTCAAATTATACATATAAATATAAAAAGAAGAAAATGGACTTAAAATTAAATAATACATCACAAATTTTATTCTTTATAAAAAAATACATTCGTAGAGAAAAGAAGAAAATTATGCTAATAATAGTTTTAATGTTAGGAAACTTTTTCGGATTTTAATTCATATATTCTGGGGCGTGATGGCCGAGTGCCTAGCGCTCTGACGCTGAATACCACAGGTTTCGCATTCGAAGTGATTTGGAATCCACTTTAAAACGTAGGTCCCGGTCTTACATGATCATAAAGCGTTGCGAGAGTATTGTTACTTCGCTTCCGTAGCTGACCTTCAAGCTACAAGCATCTCCTGGGTAGTGCTAAGTGAGTAAGATCGGCGCAGCGGTTAGCTTAAGGCATAAAAGACAACTGTCTAAGTGTTTGCCAGCTGCAATAGAAAAAAAGTTCTTATATTCCAACACAAACATTCAAATTTTCTTTGTAACAAATATTTTTAAAAAATGATAAATTTCAAATATGTGTGTTTAATAATTAAAAACTCGATAGTAAATATTAATAGGTTATTAAATTAAATAAAGTTGCTGTTAAGAAATAAAAAAATCTTTATTATTATATTTTGCTCCTTTCCCCCAAAATATACTTTTTTTGTAATATTTTATTTAAAAATGTCATGTTTCCTGTTTTAGTTTATTTTTTATTTTATTATTTTTTTGAAGTCACTTCAAAAATTTAAAAGAGTTAGGGTGACACAGATATCAAAATCAGGTTAGGAGGGAGAAAGAAGTACAAA
Source organism: Caerostris darwini (assembly GCA_021605075.1). Lineage (NCBI taxonomy): Eukaryota > Metazoa > Arthropoda > Arachnida > Araneae > Araneidae > Caerostris > Caerostris darwini. The sequence continues at coordinate 166,084 of BPLQ01015338.1, forward strand.
AGAACATCCGGGGTTCCGTTCACTTCAACAACCATGCGAAATACTGCCACCTGGTGTCAAAGGGAGAAACTATTCAAGTGAAAACTAATGATCGAAGGAATAAATTTCATCGGCTTGCGTGTATAAAAATAGATACTCAGAAAAGAAGAAGAAGCAGAAATTGACATCAATAATAATTATATGACAAATTAGACTTCGAAAGATATTTAAAATATTTAATTTCTTAACAACTATCAATTAGTTGTGTTTAAAACCATAAACAAGAAGTTGGAGGAAAATTAGTTTTAGAAAATTGTGATTTTATTCAGAAATGGCAAAGGACACTTCATTTTGTTTCTGAATGATTAAAATTGTGTAACAAAATGGAGCACTAAACTTTAAACTGAAAAACAAATGATATTAATCAATTGCAATTTATTTTCAATGTGTTAAGTTTTAATACGATGCTAATAATTCAAGCCTTTGTGTTTTAAAACTTATGATTTTACAAATTGTTTACAATCGTGAATATATTTATTTTTAACATACATTATCAAATAAATCCAGTATTTAAAATTTTATTTTTATACATAAGAATACAACTCTCGTGTTTAAACATCTGTTTATAAAAATGTACAGGAGTTTTAAAAATCTACTTTTTTTAATTTATGAAAATTATACTGCGAAGAAAATTAACTGCAACTGTCCATAACCTTGTGATAAAGCAATATAAATTTAAAGTAGCGTATTAAAATTAATTCATTTATTTTCAAACCCTAATATAATTCTTTAAAAATTATGAATCATATATCAGAAGCCGTATTTTAGATCATTTGATCAATCTATGCTTTTTAGATCTTAAAGCAATTGTGTTAAAACCGATTTGCAGCTTGGACATAAAAGTATCTCTTTTCTTTCTGAAGCAGTTGTGTAATTGTCAAGAAAACGTCTTCTCGCAATCGGCTCTCATAGATGAGTATTTGATTATCCCATAGAAATGTAACACCTTCTGATAGAAGTGAGCACCCAGCCCTCGAAATGTCAACCGCAAACTCATATTGCGAGTGTTTACCACTGCAGAAGGGTCGAATTTTATTCGCAGTGTAGTGCTTCCCATTCCCTCATCGGGATTCATTATACGCGACCTACCAACCCTGGTGGTGTAAAAGTTGTCGCCTTGATGATATCAATTAATCGATCTCATTTAGTCCACTCTATCCCCTCCAGTGCATATGAAAGGGATGGTCCAGGCGGCTGCAAATGGCATTCAAAAAAAGAAAGCAGCTATTCCTCCTCAGCTATTCTTGGTGGCGTTACATGGCCGAGAAGACCCCTGAAAGCAGCCCTAATATAAGATGCCATGTGTTTATTTGCTCTTTAATGGCCAGCACGTTTTATGAAAACCATCTGTGTGACCCAATCTAATTAGCGCGCAAGCGGCGAGCATCGATTTTCTTCATGCAACAGCAAAGGCAACTGAAATTCATTAGCAAACTCCCTCGCATCCTCTCGGATCAAAGGAGAACGTCTACGTGAACGTATTTGCAAATTCAATAATGACCGCAAATGCATTCGCAGGGAGGTGGTCTCCACGGGAGGTACTCCCGAGGTCCTGTCTCGGCGATCGATGCAAAAGTTTGGTTCCTTTTAAAACTCCTCCCCACACATCTCCAACATAAATCACCCGTTCATCCCCTGGACTACGGCTCCAAGGAAACTTCCCATTGGTCAGTAACGTCCGAGCAAGGTTCTTTGGTCGAATATGAAAAGGCCCCTCCCATCTGACCGGGGCCCCACCAATCCTTACTTTATCATCGGAGGGGGTCACATTTTTGCCTACCTTCAACTGCACTTTCTTGTCCTGAAGGTTTCGGCCCGCGCGCGCATTCCAGCTGACCGAATCGATACAGCCATTGATGCAAATTGCTCAAACTCTTTTTCCTGTTTCCGGTCAAATTGGGATAAATACCTTTGAAAGTTGGTCCCCGACCGATAGCTTAATGATTTGTTTGCAAAATGTTTGCTAATTTCAAACACCGTCCGTATTGACGATGCTTGCTAAAATTCTTTGGCGAAGTGTCATTAATAGTAGAAACCAACTCGAGTTCGAAGAATGGCTGTCCAACCCATTCGAGCCCAACTTAAAATGATAAGCGTCAAGAAATTGCTTGTTCCTGACAACAACCCTTCTAAATTGAGATTTTCAGAGAATGCCTTTGGTGTGCCGAAAAACTATTTTTGATTGGCTGTTATTCTCTCCCTCGGTTTCAAATGTTGGCGTATTTACTCGCCACTGACCATTTCAAAATATTCATCGAAGTTAAGCAATTAAAGTCCAGAATCTTATCAACTTACATTCCTGTAAACAACTTCCTGATTATTCCTCCGAAATTAGTTTCCTGCAATACAAAAGAAATGTAAACTACACTTTTTAATTCAAGAATTAAAAATTGATTTTTCGTATGATGGTTTATTTATATCCTATAAATAGTATTATTGATATCTTACAAAAACACGTGCATAAATATAAAAACACAAACAAAAATCAGTAAAAAAAAATGGCAGATCAAATACAAATATGCAAAAAAAAGAAGGAAAACAGGTATATTCTGGACTGTGAGTCTGTTTTAAGTACAATAAAATAACAAAAATGTTTTTTTTATAGAATCTCATTCTAATTAATGGCGTTTTTACATGCTTGAGAGATTTAAAAGTATGTGCACGAAAAATACTATTACTGTATTTTACATTTATTTAATTCTTCATAATTAATTTTCATGAATTTAAGATTTATTTAATGAAAAATATTAAAACTCCATAGGTTTCACTAATGTATTGCTCAATCTGTTATACAAATTAAAAAATAGTATAGCACATAATGAATTTTTCTACTGGTCTAAATTTGGTAAAATTTGACTAACTTTTTAATTTGGAATTTATTTTAAGTTCGATACATTAATATTATGAGAGCTTTTTCTTTTAGTTATTAAAATGTTTAATATTGCAGACAAATGCAAAACATGCATTTCAAATTCAAGTTTATTTCAAATTCATGTGTAGATTGTATAAGAAAGATTATCAGAAAATTGAAGAAATAAAATATTGTTAATGAAAAAAAAATATATATCCTAATATAAAAAAAGTAATTTTTAATACATCATAAAATCATTAATTTATTATTGATTTCCATACATGGTTTTTTGTGTTTTTAAATAAAGTACACCAACGAAGTTGCAATTAAAATAACCTTTTTATTCTATTATTAGACAAAGCTTCATGTCCTTTATCTTTATTTTGATGAGCAAAAATCTTTATTTAGAATTTAAGTGAAAAACGAATTTTAATATAAAATGAATCTACTGATTATAAAAATGCTTAAGAGATTAAATTAAACAATTTTCAATAATTTTCCTTTTTTGTAAATTATTTTTATCAAATTTTAATTTTCGTGAAAGTATTTTTCATTTTTACTTTTATTTACTTACACCGAATTTTAAACTAATACAAGAGTTATTATTTATTTTTGAGTTAAATGATAAATCATTCATTTTTAAAAGTGATTTAAAAGATATTTAAATAATAATAAATTTAATAATAGCAAATTTAAAGGTAAACTATAAGAATTAACTGAATATTCAGTAACATAAATATTATCCTAGTGTATTTAAAAAGATGTTCCTGTAATTTTCTTTGTTACTTAATAGATTATGATTCGAACAAGTTTTTTCTTTTTTTTTTTTTTTAAAGATAAATAAAAGTCTACAAAATATATAAAAAAAATAAGTATATACCAAAAAAAAGTCTTTAGTCTTTGAAAATTTTCTTTTATATTTATGTGTGAGTTTCCATTATATGAAATAGGAAAAGCAACCACTTCGTGCACATTTCTTTCAGGATTTTTTAGTTACTTTCCAATTAAAACAATATCTATAATTAACAATTGAAAGTTATGGCAAGATTAATTAAAACATAATTACTATTAAAATAAATGTTATCTAGTAAAATGTATAAAAGCCAATAAGAGGATTATAAAGCAATGTATTTTATCTACAGAAATGTTATAATTAGAAATAGGATTACATATCTAACCAATTTATTAATAAGTATTTAGTATTAAATTGGTATAATAAGTATTTAGTATAATAACACTTTAATAAGTGTTTAGTTTGTAATTCACTGGAATTTGGCGACGACAAAGAGCTGTTCATGGTAATTATAACAATATGAAGTGAGCCATTAAGTTATTATAAAGTTAATAAAAATCAATTAGTACTAATGTAATTTAGTAATAGTTTGATGTTATAGTAAAACTTATATGTTTTAAATTTATTAAATTAATAATTTTATCAAATTACGTTACGTGTCTTTTTCTGCTGTAATTAGTTATTTAAAAACTCTTCTCCTCTAAGATACTTGTAAAAGTAGTAGGATTTTCAACCAACTTGGTGATTTAAATTAAAGAAATAATTTTATTTATATACATAAAGTACACATCCCATACACTCAAAAAATATATTACACTCAAGAAATACATGACACTCAAAATATTTATGCATATAACTCAAAAGATATGTATGTCCCTCAAAATATTTATAAATATCATTCAAAAACTTTTTTTCACATCAAAATTATTATTTAAAACTATTATGAAATTAAAAACTCATTTTTCAGCATTTGTTAGTATTTCAAAGCATTATTTCATTTCTTTTTAAATGTAACAAAACTAATCTTCATAATTCTTCTTCCAAAGAAAAAAAATATTCAATGTAAACATTCTAAAAGTTTAAAGACAATCGAATTGTTTAATTTTAGTTTAAAAAATACAGGTGAATTAGTAATAAAAATAAAAATATAACAAAATAATATTAATAAAAATAAAAATAATATTAAGCATTCAATTATTTTAACTTCAAGAATAGCTTTAAACATTAGTTAAGGAATTTAATTAGAATGAATTCAATACATGAATAAATGAATTTAATTCAGAAACAATAATAAGACAAGCAGGAAAAGTTTTAATCCATTATATTCCAGACAAATTTTTCTGTATAACAGGATAATTTTTAAATACTTACTGCGAGAATTTATTCTTGATTTGTTTTCTAATTTATCATCTAATCTTAATCTAATTCAATCTGATTTTGAAAACTACTTTGAAGGAAATTTGACAGTTACAAAGAAATTCCTTTAAGAATAAATGTGTAAGAGTACAAAATAATATGATAAATATCCAATATAAAAAATTTAATATTTCACCTGAAAATACTGTAAGGGATAATACACAGTTAAAAATATTATTCATTAATGTACTTAAATACATAACTCTTTTTTTAACAGGTATATACGAAAACATTCTTTTAAACAGCAACTGATATTAACTTCTATCGAAATTGAATAAATAATTACTTTTATTTTCAAATTCAATGTTGAATTTTTTTTTTTTTTTTTTTTTTTTTTTTTTTTTTTGAAAAAACATTAAAATAGAACAGTGAGAGATTAAAAAAGTAGAGGATAAATTTAAGTTCTTTAAATAAATATAAAAAAATAAAGGCTTCTAATTTATATTAATAGGTTCAAATTCAGTAACTAATTAATATTAAATATTTAATTAATTAAATAATTAAATAAAGAAATCTATTGCATTTGGATGTATACTTTGAATAATTAGGTTAAAATTAAATTAAATAAATAATTAGTCTAAAAAAACATCAAAAATCTTTTTTGAAAAAAATTTTTTTTTAAATATATTAAATAGAATTTAGGGGGATTATAAAGTATATCAAGGCTATATAAAAAGTTATAAACAGTTAAATGTAAAAGCAAGATTTAGAATAGTTATAGTAATTATTAATAATCAATCGATATAGGCGGTGACTCATGATTTTGGCTTGGAAATTCTATATGTTAATTACTTTATTAATAATTTTTACATTGCACAAATACGTAAAAGGGAGAACATTGAAACTAACAAGTGCATTACAAAAAATAAAAATTTAATTTCTAAAAGAAATTACATAAAATTATAAATTAAAATTCAATCTTCTTTTCTCTTTTGCTAGCTCATCGATTACATCATTTATGTGATTTAATATTTCGATGAATATTTAATAATACTAAACCAGGAAAAATGTTTAATCAACAAAATCAGGCGCTATAATAAAATTATCACTGATTGGAAAATCTAATAAATATTTAACAGAAAACAATAGGGCCTAAGTGGAAATTGGCCACATTTTTGAAAACTCGCTCACATTTCACTTATGGGCTTGGGGGCTCAAGCCCGCCAGCCTCGTACCTGAGTACATGCCTGGATATATATGTTTACAATATATGAATTCAATAAGCAATTATATTTATAATGATTTCAATAGAAAGTTATCATTTTTAGGATTTAAAAAAAAAATTATCACACATTCAATTAACACGAAAAATTTCATAATGTAAAAGTAATGCTTATGTAATTTTAATTAAGAAATGGCATTATTTTTTAATCAGCCATTAAAATTTGATTATCTGATCTTAGTTATAAGAATAAGAATTGTTTATTTGATTAATAATTATGCAAAATTTCTTTTAATTATTATTTTGTTGTCTAATAATTTCAAATAAGGCTAAAGTAATTATCATTTTCGAAAAAAATATTTAAAATTAAATTTTCTTAAACATCTTATAATCAAATCATTCATTATTTTTATAAGAGATTCGAAATGAAAGAAAAAAATTAAAGCGCGAATGAACTAAATTTGCAAAAATTATTTTAATAAAAGAGACATTTTTTTCGCAATATTTAAAATTTTTTCTTTCCTCTTCTCCTCACCTAGGGCTATATACTCCTCTACCAGTTAGAAAGAAATATCGGTGGGCCTCGAGTATATCACAAACTGCCCACTGATGATGGAGGGCAATGCTTTCCGGGAAGATTATTAAGGGTAACTGCCTCTCATTTGAGTGTCTTTATGGGATAGAAAACAAGATTGTCTGACTATAGATGCGAGACGGTTTTCCCACACACAGTCACCATTGAGTCTCCTCGTTTCTGAAAGCAGCGACTACAACAATGCCGTCTACGGATTCGAACTTCAGCCCTTCAGCACACTAGTTACGCATGTTGCCACAGGACCATGGGAAATTTTTTTTAACTAATGTGCAATTTAAACAAATGTAATAAAACATTTTCTATTTTTTTCTACATTAAGTTCATTACATTTATCAACGAACAATGATTCTAAAAATCCGAGTAAAATAATTTAACAAAACATTTGTATTTATACGAAAGTCGAAAATATTGTATTATTTTTAAATTTATGCAATGTTTAAATTTAAAAAAATTAAATATAAGTTCACCCTATGTATATCATATTGCTTTAATCCTTACGAAATATTTTTGAAGACCGGACTGAATTGAGAAAAGCTGAACCCAAAGTCTCTGCGTCAATGCCTATAGAAATACCATAAATCAGTAGGCTGGAAAGTTTTTTTGTTGCATTAAAGTATAGGAGAAGAGTAAGCCTCTATATACTGCTTTATGGCTGTACATTTCAAATTTTAATGGTAATGTTAGTACAAGAAAGCAATCCCAAGGTTACACACTAAGTAATATTTATTCTACGATATTTTGCCATTCTAATAAAGAGGATTTCATATCAAAATACCCGGAATTGTATAACAACTTTATGTTTTTAAAATCCTTTTTCAGAGAAAAAATTTTAATAGATCGTTCATGCAATATTTTATATATGAATTATATTTATGCTTATACATTAATTTCGAAATGTTAGCTAAATATATTTTATCAATTAAAATTTTTTTAATTTATAAATGTTGCACTTATTTTCACAATACACAACTTTTAAAAACAAAATCATCAAAAACCGCACAAATGGAAACATAGTAAATATCAAACGAGTTACAAAAGGCTGAAAAACTTTAACCAGCATTTGCATACCACTAACAGCTCATATAATTTGGAAATCGTGTAATTTCATATAATTTATATAATTTGGAAATCGTGTAATTTCATATAATTTATATAATTTGGAAATCATGTAATTTCATATAATTTATTTAATTTGGAAATCGTATAATTTCATATAATTCATATCATTTGCAAATCGGTCGTTCAAGTAATTTGCTATATCCCGTTATTTGATATAATTTGCAAATTGTACGTATATTTAATTTTCATATCAAATATTCATATAACTTGACAATCGTAAGCTTGAAAAATTGATTAAATATTAGATGAGAAACGTATTTAATATATATATACTTTTTAATACTCTGAAAATGATTACCAAAAGTTAAAAAAAAAAGCAATATTTAAAACCATTTTTTTCCAATTATCTCAATTTCTTTTATGAAATAGTTAATGAATCAACTTTAATCGTTCCTCATGTGACATTTCATTAAAAGATATTTATATTGAATATTGAAAAGAGTTTTACTTACTTAATAGTATATATGTATATATATATATATATATATATATACACTCTGGCTATTCTTTTGAGAGAAAACAGTTTAATACTATAGTTTCATTTGTAAGACATAACACACGCATTTTTTTTTTAAATCTAAACACAATAATTTATATGAATCCTTAATAATTTTCCTTATTGAATAGTATATATCTATTTTGGCTATTCAACACAACTCTTTTGCGGTTTGGTTTGTCGCTCTACGGTCATTTTGTGCACATTTTAAAATTATTAGACCATTTCCTACAGTTTAATGTGGTTTCTGAATCACTAACAAACCTCCATGCCCCTCCAGGATTCGAACCTGAAGTATCAAAGGTCAGAGCGCTAGTCAATGGGACATCAGGTCACCAGTTCTTTTGAGAGAAAACAGCTTAATACTATTAGTTTCATCTATAATACATAATAACATTTTTTTATTCTTAAAAGTATGTTCAAGTTTAATTTATTAAAAATATATATGCAATATTTTTATAGCGAAAAACAATTTCCTTTTATTTTAACCGTTAAAAAGTCTTTATCCAACAATTAATTGCAATGAAACATAGAATTAACAGAACATTAAATGTATCATTTTGTATATTTTAGTAAATCAATTCGATAATTTATTTAAAGTAGGTACAGTTTTAAAAAACCGACTAAATATTTATCCATAAAAATTCATCATTAAATTATTGAAGTTGTCAGTCTATTTTATTTCTTTAAACGAGAATTTTTTTAAATGAAGAACAAATTGCGTTTTTGTTGAATTATGTCCTGATGAATTATCTAAGAATCAGCTAATCATGCGTGTTTTTTTGTAAATAACATCTTCAAAACTTTCTGATGTAAAACAAAATAATTATGAATTTTTTTTGCGATGCCTTTCATGTATTTCGAATCACTTTTTGTTTGACTTAAAATATTGTTTAAGCGAATGTAATTTTTATATTTTGCTTTGTAAGCCACTTTTGTATTTTTATGAGATCATAAGTATAATATGTAAATTTGTAGAAAAGTTCAAACATTCACTTTTTGTTTTGTTTTCGATAGTCAAATTTATTATTTTATGAGCTGATTTAACAGACTAAATATTTAACCATAAAATATCATCAATGAATTTTTAAAGTTGTCAGTACATTTTATTTCTATAGATGAAAATTTTTTTAAATGAAAAACAAACTGCGTTTTTGTTGAATTATGTTTCATTCATTTTACATTAACGGCAATTCATTGAATCAGAAAAAAAATTTGGAAAACGATAAAAATATGAAAATATATATGTTAAGAGTTAATGGTGAATTATAAATAAAAAGACTTCATGCATTCAGAGTAAATATATTCTCTACATTTTTCACAAACGAACAGAGTTAATTTTAATTTGTCATGACACTTTACAGGAATTTTTCAATTCCTATTTTTAAGAATGGTCCGTATGGTCTTTTAGTCAGTTATTACATATCAATATTGCTGTTTTCCAGTGTAAGGAATTTGTTGAAATCATTTGCCACTCCAAAGACAGTGGCTTTTAGCAGAGTATGTAGTAGATTCAGATTTACCATGGTTTACCATGAGGTTCTTACTGCATTACACCCACATACTGACATCATAATGTGCAACAAATTCTCCCATGGTTGGCTTCTGGGCTACCCACGTTAAACTTTTTATGGTAAATCATGAATAAAAAGACTGCATTCAATCTGGATAAACATATTCTTGACATTTTTCAAAAACGTACGGAGTTAATTTTATTTTGTCATGGCAATTTTACAGGAATTCTTCATTTGCTTAAAAAAAAAAAAAAAAAAATTTATACTGCTAAAGTCAGGGGTGGCCAACCCACGGCCCGCCTTGAATATTTTTCCGGCCCGTGAGATTTATTACACTTTTACAAAATGTATTTATTTTTTAAAAGCCAAAGTAGTGAAAATCAATGTATTAAAAAAATACATTATGTGTACATTCATATATTCAAATATTAACTGTCGAAATTATGAGAAAAAATTAACTTTTATTTTAAAATAATATTCTTGCTAATATAGGACAGATATTGCCGGTTTTATTTATGAGTTTACAATTATGTGTTCGCAGAATAATTAAATTATATTTTGCGAACTCCTGATGAGTGGAGAAAAAAATATAGCACTGGTAAAATAAATATTTTTTAATGTTTTCGTTTTTTTATTTCATTTATATTTATATATTTTTTATATTTCATTTTTAGTGTTATATATTTCTTTACAGTGTGTGTTTAGTATCATTATTATTATATTATCTATGTTTATATGTAATTATAAAAGTAAACACAATAATAATAACTCATGATGTTTCAATTTTTCACTCCAAAAAAATGTCTATAGTGGGTCTAAATCTAATATGGGGTATATAATTTTATATGCGACCCGCAGAGTTAGGATGCATTTCCACAGTGGCCCGCAAGATCATTTAGTTGCCCCCCTGGTCTAAGTTATTTCAAAGCATTATTATGTTATTTTCAAATGTAGGGCATTTTGACTTGAAGTCATTTGACACTACAGTAGCAGTAACAGAACATGAAACAGCTGTAACAAAATATGTAATAGATTCAGCTCTACCCAGGGTGCACATGGCTTGCTTGCTACATTGCACCCAGATTTTGTTACCATTAGAACAAACACTCTCAAGGTTGGTATTTGGTGTACTATCTTCCCAATCTCTTTGAACCTTATGGAGAGACTTTTCGCCCTGTGGATTTATCATGCCTAATCTTGGTTAGACATGGAAGCCTTCTGTTCGGCATCACTTGCCAGGTTTCAAACAAAATTCGATTAGTTTGGAATCCCAACGCGCTATCTACCATATCGTTCTAGCCTCAGCAATTTTATCAAGGAAAATAAAATATTAGTACTACTAATTAAACTGGAGAAAAAGTAATGCTTATATACAGTGAGTAATGTTTATATGCATGGAATATAACATTAGTAATTCTTATATACATATATATTTATGTACAAATATTAATAGTGATTACAATCATATAATTAACTTTCGTAATTGTGAATTTTTTAATAAATTTTCGTTATTAGATTTTAATATATTCAGATAAACACTTAAATTTAAAAAGTAAAAATTTTTAATTAAGTAAAGTTTAAAAACTTTAACTTAGGTATGTCAATATCTCGGCCGACGTAAATTCCTATAATTATGGGCTTCATTCCTTATCATTTATTTTATTTCTAGGATTCTTCAGATATAGTTTTTTTTCTTTTTATCCCGCAATCATGAACGGACTTTTTTATATATTAATTACATTATTGAATGATTATAGCGTTATAAATAAATTAATGACAGCAAAAAGATATCTGGATAATTCAAATGTATTCGAAGAAACTTTAAAATTAAACTAGACTTTCAAAATAACAATTATCTATAAATCTTCGAAATATTAATTCATTATTGTCCTTCTGGGATGATTACATTTTGTAATAGCTATTATTTTACCATACTGAATATTTCTGAAAAATTTCTGTGCCACCTATGACATTGAAATAAATCACAATTAAACTTAACGGCAATTCGAATTTAAAAATAATCTAAAATAAATAATAATTTTTAATATAAAATTTAATAATAAATTTAATTAAATTTAGTAATAACTTTTATTATCTAAATAAAGTAAAGATTCTAAAAATATCTTACCAATCTCGAGTCGAATTTTTTACATTATTTTGGTGTTTAGAAGTGCTTGTATATTTATACAAGCCTTTAAAAGTTTTTAATACGAAATATCTTTTTATAGTTGAAAAATAAGAATTTCCTAAGATTAGTCTGAATAAATAAAATTTTAATGCTTTAATTGAACACTTTCATAATTTACTTTTCCAGAGCATAAAAAAAATTCAAGAATTTTCTCTAAAAGGAACTATTTCATAAAAATAAATATGCTCAAATGAATGAACTTTTGAATTCGCAGCAAATTTTAATTTTGTTTTTAAACAATAATATATAAATAGTTTTTGCAAGCTGTTAGTATCTTATTTCTATGTTGTTAAAATCATTGTTGGTTTAGTAAAATAATAAGTAATAGCCGAATCCTTGTTTCAAGCAATAAAATGTAAGCATAATATCTTTATTAATAAAAAAATTTATCATTTATTATCAAAGTTTTTATCTTTTTATAGTAAAATAGCTGGCTTTGGCTGGCTTTTATATTACTTGTTTATTCTAATCTATTTATAAGAAGTGAACTTCTGGTAGAAATTTTTAGCGCATAAGTTCTTGAATTACAATTTGAATAAGTTAAATTAATATCTGAATAAATAAACAATAAAAAATCTTATATTAAATAATATAATATATTTAAACTTATATTTAGTTTAAAACTAAACTTATATTTAGTTATATAAATAAGCTTATATTTAACGAATTTGAAATTTATTTAAAGAATGTATAGAAATACAGTTGTCAATGCATGTTTCAATTCCAATCCCAAATATAAAAGACAGTGAACGTTTTATTTTAAATCATTCCTTCATTTGGAAAATTTAACATTTTTTTAACAACATATATAACAACAATTCTAAATTTAACATTTTTTTTTCTTGTTTATTAAACTAAAAATTATTCTTGGGTGTTTTCGTTTTACTTTTCTTATAAAATCTACATTTGTTTATTTCAAAAAAAAAAATCTGTCTGGAAATTTGTTTTAAAAAATTCATATAGAAAACAAATTTTTTCCGATGATAATAATTTGATTTTAGATATTGTTTAATTCATTTATTTGTCTTTTATGACATATTTTAGTTATTTTTTCATTATCACTGAGTTACTGAATCATGAAAACTTTTTTTATCAATAAATTCTCCTATAGAAAATTAAGTCGTGCTTATGCATAATTTTTTCCGATTTAAATACTAATTGGTAGATAAATAAACATTTATATAAAAATAAAAATATCTTAACGCATGTGATAAATTTTGTTAGATTTCAAATGCATTTATTAGCATACTGCATATTGCATTTATTAGCATACTGCATATTACATTTATTAGCATACTGCATATTACATTTATTAGCATACTGCATATTGCATATCTCATAGACTACTACTAAAATAAATATTCAATAAACCTGAAGAAAAAAACATTTTTACTTAAATTTTATTCATTTATAATTTTTTAGTTCATTTTAGGATATTTTCTTAACTACATATAATATCAATCTCAGCGCTTCAATTATTTTATATTGAATGATATCGTACATTTGGAAAGTGCGATTGTTTAATACAGTTTCAGCATATTTTCTTTTAGCTTTACACTGAAATTAGTTCGAAAAATATGTCTGCTATTTTCTGCTTCTTAAACAGAAAAATGAAAAGTTGCAGTATTCTTTTATAAAAATAGTTTATCATAAAACAAAAAAAAACAAAATATCGTAAAAAATATGAAATAACATTTTAAAATTTCTTAAATGTGTAGCTAGAGATTTTTTAAAAATTCAAGAAGCAAACCTTAAAAATTAATCAGTTTGGATAGTAAAGTTCAAACAGTGAAGACATTGGTGTTCATATGGCATCAAATTCATATGAGTTAGATATCACATAAATAATATTTTTTAAATATTGTTGTCCATTCTTTAGATACAATCAGATGGCTAATTTGAATATGTGGAAGTAGTTTGAATATTATAAAAGAAATTTCTCACATTGTACGTTAAAAAAATTAAAAAATGCATTTTATTGCGTGGTTATTCAACTTTGGTTACCCAGTTTGAAAATTTGAACTAATACCAAAGGTCAAGATAATCTAACAAATTGTTTAATAATGTAATAATGATCTGGCAAGATAACATGAGACATGGCACGATTTTTGAATGCACGTTGAACGAAGATACATCCTAACCCACTTTCTTTCACTAATATTCCTTGATTTTTACTAGTTTTGATATTAAAGTAACTTTGTATACTAAAAATAATGCAATGATAGCATGACCATTTTTCCCTCAACACTAAAGGCATTAATAACAAAATTGTCAGCAATATTAGATGCTGTACTTAGCCATCAAAATATTTTACGTTTCAAAGCCACAAGAAAAAATATCATATATCTCTATGGTCTTAATTTCATATTTCTTAGTGGAGAAGTAAGTTCGATATTAGATGACAAGAAATACATATCAGTAAAATGGAATTAAATCATAGATTTTCAGTGGAATTTGCTTAAAAAATATATCTTAATTTTATGGAGTAAATATTCAATTTAAAATATATTCATAGTAATAATATTTTTTGGAAAATAATATTTGAATGAAAATTTCAGTGTGTAAAAATTTTAGCTGTAAATTACAAATAAGAACCTATATTTTAATCCTAATATCTTCTCGTTTCATATTTTTTTTACTATAATACTTGTTTACCAATCTGAAAATAAAAAGACCAATGAAATTAAAATGAAGTTGTTAAAAGGCAAGATTCTATAGAAATTGTATTTAGCAATAAATTGGCATTGAATAAGTGGACAAATTATTAGTTGAAATTTTTTTATTTCTGGAAATTTTTTTTAATTTAATTATTTTTGATAAAATTACTTGACATATTGTTTAACATAAAAAAATATTTTTAATTATCCCTTTGTTTTATAAAATTTTGGAAAAATCTTAAATTTTAACAAGATTAAAGATTTTATTAATTTCCATTACAAAATAATTTCTGCAAAATATTTATCTTAAAAAAATTTGCAAAACTATTTAAGTTTTCATTGTAAAGTTGTCCATTCTATTTGCATGACGATATTGTAAATGCAATATTTTCTTTATTATTGTTATTACTATGAGAACAAGATTCCGTTTCATTCCAAGTGCTCATACGATTTATCTTTATTTTGCATTTAAAAAATCTGCTTTGTATAATCATCTGCAGTGAATGGTGGGATAGCTCTTGATGCAGAAAGAAGTTCTTGACAATTTCTCTTTGTTTCGAATTTAGCTTTGTTCATTGCATGAAATATTTAACTTTGTCCTGGTTGTCGATTTTCAGATCTACATGAATTCTATGACCAGATATTTAACCATTCATGTGGGTTATCATTCATTTTTTTTAATTCTATAACTGATAATTTGGACTGTTTAGATTTCTTGTGCAGATGAAACTTTGCCATTGCTTGGTAAAATACAATCTTACATAAGATTTCTCTTGTTTTTGTTTTAAATACTATAAACTTATCACAATATTCCTCAGCTGCATTGTACTCCCCATCATAATCCTCTTGTATACAGATTTTTTCTTGTAGAAGTCATAAAAGCACACATAAAAATTTAATCCAGTTTTAAAGTTCCAAATGAATTTATATATAAAAATTATTATGTTATTATCAGACTACTTTAACATCAAATAAATCAATTAACAAAGAAAAAGGAAACCTGAATACAATTTAAAACTACTTAAAGGATTTATGTTTAGATTTATCTGTAAATATCCGCTAAAGAGTCTTTATTTTTTAATTCATTGAATTGCGATTTTTTTATTTTTGTGACAAAAAAGCACAGGCAAAAACTAAATATTCTACTTACTAAATATTCTAAAAAAATAATCTAAATAATTAATAAAGATATCTCAATAATTAATAAAAGAATCTATACAATAAAAATATCACAATGATTCTCAAATTGTGAAATGTTTGAAAGTGTTGAAATATGTACATATTTCCCATAGAAACATGAAAGTCAATTAGAAGAATCATCAAGAAAAAAAATCAAATATACTTTTTATCAAAAGCAATAATTATTAACTTAAAAATTCTTCATAATTATTCTTTTTATGGTTATTAGAAGAGCATTGTCATAGTCATCATTCAACGTTCGCCACATTTAAAAATTCTTTGTAGAAATTTCGGATACATGTTGATAAAGAGTTCTTGATTTTAACTCAATAAAAAGGGATTCTTTTCATAAAGATGTACTTATTTGAGTATAATAAAACAAAAGAAAAATTATGAGATCGATTAAAATAAAAAATTCTCATGAAATTGTACAAATAAATTCTACGTATAATGATTTACAGTTATGTAGAAAATTTAGCTTTAGAAAAAAGAAATTTAGCATATATAAATGGATTTCTTAAAGACAATAAAAAAGGTATCTCATAAGTGCTTTAGCAGTATAATGAAGTTTTTGAAGAAAAAATATAATTTTAACAAATACGAAGAGAGATAAAAAGTAATCAATTTTTACTAAAATTAAAAATAAGAAATATGCATCAATAATACAAATTATAAATCCAAAATTCAGTTCATTTGTTTAGGGAACACATATACTCAATACTTATTAAATTATCCTTTTATTTTAATACTTTTAATTTCAATGTTGAATTTAATTTAAATATATATTTGATGCTGCATTCCTTTCAATTCAAAAGTTTGCAAACATTATCTGTAAAGTATCTATGAATAAACAAATCCAATTTTCCAGTGAAGTTTTGATAATATAAATCTCCAATTTTAATATTTCCTTCAGTCTTTTTTTAAAACCTTTTAAAAGATGAAGATCAGCAGGAATTACATATTTTTATGAATTTGAACCTATAGTTAGCATAAATTTTATTCGAATGATTTACTTTCTGGATATTTTATTAATTTTACATTAACAATTTTTGTACTATTTCATTAATTAAGTGGTTTTTTTTCTTTCTAATGCAGCTGGCAAACACAGACACCTTGGTGATTAATTAAGTGTAATTTATACAAAATTTTAAGGAAAATAAAGATTATTTTTATGAAGTGGGATGTATTAAATAAAGAACAATTTGAGAAGCCTAAGAGGACCGCATATATTAAATTCTAACATGAAACATTCCCAAATATCCACAATATGAACCACGTACAATAGTTATATGCATCACACCATGTCATACTTTTTTAATCTCTCATAAACATCTCCTTTTTAAAGCATTATTGGGATCCTCCTCAAATAAAAACATATTTAACCAAACATAATTAAAAAACAATTATTTAATTCTTTCTATAAAAAATGAAGCATTTAAAGATTAAACAAAGATTGTAAAGAATGGAAAGGCTCTATTTTCAAAAATGGTGTAACATCGAATGCAGAACCTCTTTAAAAAACATTCTTAGTTAATACTTCGATTTTTATGGATTTCAATGGATCGATTTTTAAGTATTGAAGAAAATGCACTCTCCATTTTTTATAAAGGAAATTAAGATCTTTAACAATCTTTAAATTAAAAGCAGGACTTCTTCATCGATATATATTCTAAACGTACACAAAGAAAGCCCTTAAATTTACTTTAATGAGGTATACATTCTTTGTACTAATACTCATACATTCTGAAAAAGAAAGAGATTATTATCAAAGTGATCATACGCTTTTTACTTAAAAAGTAAATTATTAATTCCCTGTAAAAATAATAAATAATTGATGTGAAATTCATGATATAAAATTCTTTAATGAAAATTCATGAAAAATAATTGAAACTTCTGCCCATTTCACAAATTTTTAGTTTCTAAATTCGTATTTATATGAAGAATCTCCATCCATACACTGATACATAAAGATTTTACTTGCATCAAATAAATGATGCATGAATTTGGAGGTGAATTTTGACTTACAAGTGATACATGATGTAAGGAAGCAATAAATGAATAAAAAAAAATAGATACAAATAAAGGAAACAGAACAAAGCAATAAAAACTAAAAAATCAAAAATAAAATTTTTTAATTTAAATTTAAATTTGTATTCTAATTAATCAATGTGGATAAAGAAGGAGGAGCAGTAAGCGGATAGTTAAGCTTGATGAACTGTGAATCTAGAATATTTTTTATATCTATATTATTTTTTTATTAATTTTTTTAATTAATAAAAAAATAATATGTCTTTAGATCTAGAAAATTGTAGATATTATTTTTATTATTTTATATTATTTTAATTCTTTTTTTTTATTGATCTAAGACATATTGTTTATAGACATATTATTTTTTTCCTCAAAGTTTCAATTTATTAATTCACATTTTTGTGTAACAAATAACGAATAACTTTCTTAAATCATATTTTCAGAAACTTTAAAAAAAAGTTGGACTCTTTGCTTTGAAGTTATTCACACTAAATAGTAGATCTGCACAGCATATTCTATTTTGAGTACATCACGGTGTCCGGCTACACTACCTTCCCAAGATGGAAAAGGGCAATGGGATAAAAAATAATTTCAACAAATGAAAAAGAACTGTTTTGTGAAATTACAAGGTATGGAATGAAGTAAAGAAGTAAAGATCTCGGAGTTCAAAAGCATATTTCGGATGAAATATTTATCTTTAAAAATGTACCAAACAAACTTGAATTAACGAGAAAGTATATTCAGTTTGAAAAGAAGTAAAATAAGGTAAAAAAATAAGGATAAAGAAGTAAAAGAAATAAGGATACCAACCGAAATCAAGCAGAATGTACTTCAGCCCTCGGCGTGTGCACCCTAAATATCGCCGCGTGTGTTACAAATCAGGCGTGGCGAATAATCTCAAGGTCAAAAGCCAGACTTTTTGAAATCAATTTCCCAGTAATTGATTTAAGAAAAGTGTTTGTCATTAAATACACTGAAATCTGAAATTAGAATTATGTTATTCAATATTAATAATTTTACATTGCAATTATAAGAAGTACTTTAAAAAACCATTTTATCAACAAAAGTGCATCATAAAATTGAAGTGAACCCTATTAAAGTTGCAATGCATTTGTTTGAAAATTTAGTAGTTAGAAAAATATTTTTTAAGATTAACTTTCATAATTAAATTACACTCGAATAATATTAGCTGTTTACTTTCAAAAAACTTAGAAATGATAACTTTGTAAATATGCGTAACGTATTATATATAAAAAATATATAAAGTCAATAATATAAAATTAATGCATACTAGAATTTTAAAGAATAAGAGAATTTGAAACGAAAAAGAGATTTCTGAGCTTCAAGCAGTAAATCTTATAAGGCGAATAACCTCAAGGTCAAAAGCCAGACTTTTTGAAATCAATTTCTGAAAAATTGATTTAAGAAAACTATTTGTTATTAGATACACAAAATTTAGAAATTAGAATTGTTCAGATTATGTTATTCAATATTAATTATTTTAATTAAGATATTTGTTTTACATTGCAAATATAAGAAGTATTTTAAAAGGCCATTTCATCCAAAAAAAGTACAACATAAAATTTAAGTGAAGCCAACTAAAGTTACAATGCATTTGTTTGAAAATGTAGTATAAAAGAATATTTTTAAGATTAACTTCCATAATTAACTTATACTCAAATAATATTATCTGTTTATTTTCAAAACACTCAGAAATGATAACTTTGCAAATATGCATAACCTATTATATACAAAAAATATAAAAAATCGATAATATAAAATTAATGTATACTAGAATTTCAAAGAATAAGTGAATTTGAAAAGAAAACAGATATTTGAGCTTCAAACAAGAAGCTAAAACAAATAATGTATTTATATCATATTTATATGATATATAGATTATCGCAATTTGTATCAAGAAGCAAAAATTATTATTTAAAAAATATTTAACAACAGTTTCATAAAATATCATGATTTCAGCGTGTTGGGTTTCAGTTTTGTCATTATTGGCAGAAGAACATATTCTGCGAGTTCAAATACGTTTAATTGAAAAGCTCTCAAGTAAAATATCAACAAGCACTTCAAAATTACTTTGGGGTAAACAATATAGCTTTATTAAGTTCTGATGATTTCCTTCTCATGTGACATGTTTTCTTCTCATCATCATCTTAAAACTTCTAAGAATTATCCTTCTTGGAATTATTGTTATACATATTATTTTCTCCATTTTAATGAAGACCATACTTAGTTTCTTTAATTGAGTGGAAGTCTAAAACACGAAAAATATTCTTAAATATAAGTTGGTTAATGAATATTCAATAAATAATGGAGAATTAATAAATAATAAAAAATAATAATAATCAAAATAAATAAGTTAGTTCTGATCAATATTAAATAATTCATTTGCAAATGACAATTTAATAAATAATGGATAATTATTAAATAATAAATAAATAATAATTAATATAAATAAGTTAGTTCTTATCAATGCTGATAAGGAAATTTGTATAAGATAATATAGTATAAAATTTCATATGAAAAAAATTAATTTATTTGCATTATTTGTATTTCCATTTTATGCCCTTGTGCATATATGTGATCAACTTACTTATATTAAATGCTGGTATATATTGGCACTTTTAATGTTATATCATATTTATATTTATTCCAGTAGCACTCAAATTGCTACAACTGGGATCCTTATCAAGAAAAATATTCTAATTCTTTTTCCCGATTCTTATCCTTTATTAAACCAAATGCAACAGTATCTTTGCATGCAATTCAGTTTATTTTCTATTAATGAAAACAAATGACATGCACTTTACTTAAAATTACAGTTATTTAAAATATTAGAGTCTAAAAAATTAGTTAAATTACTGGACATTAGCAATTACATGCATTGGAACTAAGCGATAAACAATTAAAGAATTTCTTTCTGTAAAAAAACAAAACAAATTTTAAGTTACAAAGTTCAATGTAATGGAACGATGGCTATAAAACCAAATTTTTCTAAGTATCATGTAATATCAGAAGACTCTTTAAAAATCTTTGGTCTTGAACTTAGTCTTCATAGTTATCACAGCAGAAAGACCACTCTTGCATAAATTCACGTAAAAGAATCAGAATTTATAACGCTTTTTGACTTGAAAATTTAAACATCCTCGCTAATAAGATCCAAACTTTAGACAAAAACATTAATAATTAAGGATGTTTATGTTTATGTTTAATGAATTACTGAAGTATTTTTTCTCAGATATTCTACTGATGAATAAATGCTTTTTACTCAAAAATACTTATATGTATAACAGAAAATTAGATAGCTATTTTTATTTTTTCTTAAAATGTTATAATAATTATATATATATATATATATATGTGTGTGTGTGTGTGTGTGTGTGTGTGTGTGTGTGTGTGTGTGTGTGTGCATGTATGTATGGGTGTATGTTAGTATTTGTAAAAAAGATATAGATAATGACAAAGATATTACTTCTTTATCCCTATCTACTTTGCTTTAGAAGTAGCATACCATAAGTTGAAATTAGCTTATGTAATCGTATGTATTTCAAGGTCAGTTTAAATGTTAATTTAAAACTGCTTGAATTCATACCATTGCTTCTTTCATTTATACAGTTGCATAATGAGTGCATTTTTTGCAACACTCAGTTAGGCAATTAGGCAAGCATGAACTAATTTAATTACTTTTTGAGTAAGATTTTTTAAATAAGGAGTAATGTAGTAATTTTCAATTTTAAACTGTGTTTAGTTCAATATTATTAAATAAGCATTTTCTTTTAATAAACACATTTTTTTCATCTACAAATTGATAGCAGTTGAGAGATCTCATCTGTTATATTTGAAGAAATAATGTTCAAGTAATATAATAAATATTTTTGAAAGTGAAGATAAATTAAATAAGAATTTGAGGGAAGTTAGGATTATTTTTATTTTCTAACTCTATTTCAATTTAGTTTATTTGAATTTTTAAAATTTTTTATGAAAACAGTACATGAATATATTTATACTACAGCCAGTTAAAAAAAGTTACTTCCTAAATTTACTCTACTTCACTCCACACATTAACCTCATACCAAACCCATACCAGTTAAAAAGGTTAGGGTGATGATAATATTATAAAAATGAAAAATTGAAAAAAAGAAAAAAAATTCCTATTATAGAATTACATGAATACATTGAAGCTCATACCAAACCATACCATATTAACCTCATACCAAACCCATACCAGTTAAAAAGGTTAGGGTGATGATAATATTATAAAAATGAAAAATTGAAAAAAAGAAAAAAAATTCCTATTATAGAATTGCATGAATACATTGAATCTTAAGATGGAAAAAATGGAAGTACACTGAATTACTAACATAAATATAAGGAAAATGAAAAGTATACAATACATAAAGAATAAACAATGTAAAGATAAATGTAATGTAATTTGTAAATGCTGCATGGTATGTCACGTACAAATATTGTAAATACGGTCAATCTATGGAGTATGAAAAAACAAAAAGCTATTGTTTAAAATGAAAAAATGACCCAAAAGAATTCAGTAAATATTTCAAGGGCAAATGGTTTTCTTGGTATGATTAATTGTATATTTTATTCTATGAAGCTTATTGAATTGTTTGTTTTCCATCTGGTCCATTAGTATCTGGTATGATTAATTGTTGTTTAATCTTTAAAATTTATTAAATTGGTTATTTTTCCATCTGGTTCATGAGTATCTGGTATGATTAATTGTTTATTTTATTCTATAAAATTTATTAAATCGGTTATTTTCTATCAGGTCCATTAGTTGTAATGCAATATAAATTTCTGTGGCCAGTGAGAAAGCAAAAATTACATTATTTTACATTTTTTATTATTGAATAAATATTTAATAAAAGAAATTTTTCTATTGAACCTAGCAAAGAAATAAAATTCATCACTAAAGCTGATAACAAGAAATGGCTTAGATATTTTAATGAGTTTTTTACAATTTAAGAAACCTTAAATTTTGTATTGCAAGGCTTATATATTTGTTGTTTAAGTTAAGATCCATTTTTAATTTATAAAGTGACTTGATTAATTTCAATGAATTAAATTACAATTGTATAATGACTTCACGCATATATATTTAAATATTTCAACTAGATAAATATTCAGAAACGTATTTTAATCTCTTAGTATTCATATTTCTGTTTTTCGTATTAGTACAAGCCAAGATTAATTTGACCTTGATTTTTAAACAACATACCTTTATTTTACTTTATTCCACATCTCACCCTCGTATCCAGAGCTATGTAGCCTCCAACCAGCTAAAATGGTGAATCGAAATACTTAACTAGATCTAACAATTGAACATTATTGCACTAAAAAAGTTTTATGAATTTACTGTCCAAAATAATTTGAGTTGGAGATGGAATATAAACTTCTATTTTATTGCCCATTGGAATATAGAAGTTCTATCCATCCTTACCATTTAAACTCATCTTCTGTATTGTCCCTACTTAAAATAACTTTAAGACGTACTTGCTTACCTAAAATTAATCTGAACTTCATCGGCATAAATGCAGAAATAAACCTTTTTTTTTTCTAGTTTATATTGTTGTGTTTTCTTTTTAAGGGAAAATCCAGGAAAAACAACATCTGAAATTTCAGAGAAATTAAGTGAAAATTAAGCAAAAGAAGAACAGTTGAACATAATATGTGTATTTATGAAGTAATAATTGTAAGTATATCTTATTTGAGAACTAAAGGTAAAATATATAAAAAAATTTGTGACAAAATAATTAATTAAATGATGAATAATTAGGCTTATAATTTATTTAAAATCTTTAAAATACTTAGATTCTAATACATTACACTCTTCATTTCAATTTCATCTAAAATTTCTTCAAATATTTTTATTGCCAGTATGAAAAAGTAATTCTTACACCTATGTGCGTAGAAAATCTTATAGAGCTTTCCTGTATTAAAAGTATTATAAGAGTTTAATATTATTGTTTTCTTTTGTTAATATTATCATTATTATTATTATTATTATTGCTTATGTTTCATAAAGGTGCCCAGCTGTTATTCAAATTGTATACTACCATCAATATTATTAACATTCTGCATTAAAATATATTAGATTTTTTTTATTTTCTTTTGAATATATATTATTAAAATTATAACTGTCCTATTAAAATATTTAAACATTTTACCCTTTTATTTATTTAGTAATCAAATACTTAATCTTATTAAGCTAAACATAAGAAGCCTCTTTAAAATTTGAAAGACTATTTCATCCACAAGTTAAGTGACTAAATTAGTAAAATTAAATTAAAACTTGAGTTCATATATAAGACATACTTTTGATATAAGTTAACGCATTTATGATGTATTTGTTATTTACAAATTTAGAAAGTAAGTCAACAATAATATAAATCAGATGCTATTAATTATGATGGATAATAAAATAAATAAATTAACTATAATAAATAGTAAAATAAATAAATTATTTATAATAAATAGTTTATTAGTTATAACTCTAAATTTTAAGCGTAATCACACAAGCATTTTACGTAAATATAAAGTTGAGTTTCTTTTTATGTGGCATACAATCTTCACTGAAATCACTTATTAAACATTGCATAGAACGACCGAACATACATTGAAAATGTGTGATATATTGAATAATTTCCTAACATAAAAACTAACATTAAATATAATCAATACGTTAAAACATTAATACTCTAAAAATTCAAGAAAACTAAAAAATTTTGTAGTTTTACTTAAAATAATTTTTTTCTTCATCAGAATTACTGTAACATTCACCAGCAAGAAATATGCAATACATCATACGTGTATGATAAAGGTTCTTTATAAACATCGTAATTAGATGCTAACATATTTATCTGACAAAGAAAAAGTATACTTAAATTTTGCCAAAATAATTTTAAAAAATTTATACTACTTGTGATATCCAGAAGTATAGTTATTCAGTTCAAGAATAGAACTTAAACACTTGCCCTTAATTTTGTTATTAAATCTAAATTTATTTTCTTTTCGGGTTTATATTTCCAGGGAAGGCGATTTTTTTCTTCCATTTCACTAAATTCTTCTTAGTCTTAGACAATATCTAAACTTGTACTAATTACCTCTATCATTAAAGGTACTCACGAAGCTAGCTGTAATTTTATATATTTAATAGCTAGCAGAAATTCAGAATTTTTCTCAAATGTTAACCCCTAAAAATAAGCGCAAAAGCAGGTTTGTATATATAATTAATTTAGAAATAAATGTATAAGTTTAGAAATAAAATTAAACTTTGAAATGCTCTAATTTAATATAAATTAATTTTCATGTTGTACTTTGTCAAATATTATCAAAATATTATTTTCTTCTAAGGTTCTATCTTATATGACTCCTTCTGAACAGCATTAAATTAAAAGTAACAGTAATCAATATGAATAGATTCCCTTTGGAGATGCAGATTGGTTTGGTTTGGTTTGTCACTCTACGGGCTTTTTTGCACACTTTAGGCTAATTAGACAGGGACCTACAGTTTAACGTGAATTCCAAACCACTAACATACATCTATGCCACTGCCAGAATTCGAATCTTGCAGATGTATAAGGTGATAAGCTATAGATAAAAAATTATATTTGAACATATACACATTGTATTTATGATACATTTTTATGTTTTATAACCCTAAATACTGATCATTATTTCTTTCATATTTCCAAAAGATTCATTTCCCCATCTTACTCACTTCATTAGCACAGTATCGAATATATTTCAGAATTCCTTTTCCATTTTGTAAACAGTCTCCTTTTCTCTTGAATTCTGTATCGAGAGTATGTGCAAAATCCCAATATCCTAATCGTTTCTTTACTCTTTAGAAGAATTCAATCTTTTAAAACTTAAACTGCGTCAGTTATTCTTTCTCAGAATATTAATCAGGAGTTGATGATGAATAACGATGAATAAACTATGTGTCAAGTGTGTTTACTCCACGGCTTTAAGGACGAATATTTATGTAATAACTAAAAATTATTTAATTCTTTATTCGATTACATAATAATCATTTTACACTGACAACAATTCAGCGAGATAAAAATCATAAAAAGTATGTATGTCCAAAAACGACAATATCAACATAGTAATCAATGAGATTTAATGGTAAATTACGAATGAAAAAATTCATTGATTTTGAATATACCTTTTCTTTACATTTTTCAATAATGTAGCAGTTCTTAAACAATTTTTGTCCTTTCATATTGAAGTATTTTTGAGTTCTTATATTTTACGACGATGGCTTACACAGATTAATGTTATAATATTTACAAAAATATTATGTAGAATAAATTATAATCAATGCTGATATACGACAATTTCTTTGTTTTCATTGCTGAAAGATTTATAATAGTTATTCTACAGATTTGTTTTAATAGTATTT
The DNA here is from genome assembly GCA_021605075.1 of Caerostris darwini. Classification (NCBI taxonomy): domain Eukaryota; kingdom Metazoa; phylum Arthropoda; class Arachnida; order Araneae; family Araneidae; genus Caerostris; species Caerostris darwini. The sequence goes on from BPLQ01015338.1 coordinate 192,558, forward strand.
GTTTTAATAATTTCTTTGTTTTCATTGCTGAAAGATTTATAATAGTTATTCTACAGATTTGTTTTAATAGTTTTAATTTAATAAAATTAAAATTCGTACACTTTCAATTTATCGCGAGTAAATATGTTGTTTTCCATGAACTGACATGAATAAGTAAAACACGGTTATATGCATATCCGTAATGCCACAAATATAAAATCTATTGAAAGTAAAAAAGTAGTGATTTGACCCGTATTATCGATTATTTCCAATAAGTTGTCTGCTATCTCTTCTACAACCAATAAATTTCAAATCTTGTAAGAAAGTAATGCAGATTCTATTTTATAAATGTCTCAGTGTCTGAATGAAAAGGAAAATAAAATTAACTTCTTCAGGGACAAATATTTTAATTACAGAAAATATATACAATTATTTTTCTTGTTTTCATTATTTAAAAAACAATAAATTAACAGCAAAAATGATGCTTATATACGAGACAGTTGAGCTCTAGTGTATTAGAACTACGGAACGAAAGATTTCATATATTTAAGACAAGCATGTTCCACATAGAGTGAGTTTGTATCAATATATAGTATCATAACTATCATGATATTCACATCATAACAATCTTGACAGTATCATAACAATCCTGACAGTATCATAACAATCATGATATTTTTGAATTCCGATAATTTAGTATATGATCTATACAATCTAATTTATAATACTTACAAAATGATATTATTACATAGAAAATAACTTTATCAACGCTGACATACAACAAGCTCTTTGTTAAGAGATTATGCAGTATCAAGTTCTTGAACAATTTTTTTCGATAAGGATTTTTTTTTATTTAAAAATAACAAGCATGCACTTATCTGTAATGATTACTGAAGGGATTAAGATCTCTTAAATTTTTCCTTTATATATTCTCTTATGGCCATGTTTTGTATTTAAAATCAACAAATACAACCAGTTATTTGTAAATACAATAGATGTATGCATAGAGAAAAAAAATATTGATTTGATGTAAGTATTCGAGTAAATTATTACTTGAACTTACTTGACTTGAAAACAAACACCCTAAATGTGTAAGAACATTTCAAAAAGTATTTTTATTACTTAATATCAGATTTTAATTACAATATATAAAGGAAAAAGATCTAATAAAGACAAAAAAATGCTGAAGAATTTATTGAAAGAAGAGAATTTTTATAAATAACTGATTAAATTTATATCATACAGTTATTAGTTTTGTTACTGTCTTTTTATAGTAAGAACGAAGAAAATAAATAAATAATTTTTCTTTTTCTTTATTGGTAAGACTTTATTATACTATTGACGTCAGGTAAAATCATTTATCCTCAGTATAGATATATGATATAAAACCTGTTTTATAAAATGAAACTGTATCAGAAATGCACTAAAATAAATAATATTACTCAAGCTAACCTAAAATATAGCCAAAAAGTTTTTTTATTAATTTGTTCATCTGGTTCAATAAGAAAAATTCATTTCATTTAATTAAAATTTCTAAATTAGTAAAATTTCATATAACACTGGTATATAAAATTGTACTAATTAATTTCATAGGGTACTGTCTACTTACAAACGTATTTTATTCATTTTTTTTTTATATTATTAAATTAGAAAATAACAAGATAGTAAAATATTAAATATCGTTTATTTACCCAAACCTATGATGAATTTTTGTTTACAAAATTCTTCTTCTAACTTTTTGGTACATATTGATAAAATAAGTATTATTTATGTGTTACTGCACATTTTTTTACAAATAAATGGGCCATCCCCTCGTAATGTAAAAATCAGTAAAAAAATAAAGTTCATAAAATTTTTAGTTGTAATCTGATATATTATTTTCATATAATAAATTTTACATATAGCAAAAGATTTGAAATTATTTAAATGTACTAAAATTTAGAAGAAAGTTTTTACATGGTGGGTTATAAACAGTGTTTTACATTTTAAGTAAAGGAGAGTTACTTTTTCTGTAAAATCTTGGAAAAATTCTTTTAGACTATATTTTTTAGGAAATTCATAACATCACTTAATTTATTAACTGACTACTTTTGTAAGATATAAAATTTATGTTTATCAATGTTGATCATTTTTATGCAATTCTTTTATATGTTAATTTAATCCCAGAAATTAAATTTTTCTTTCAAAATAAATAAATTTTAATACATATAATTTATTAATTTAAAACATCTATTATTTTAGAGTTAATTATTAAATTTAATTTAATTTATCGGCTCATTGGACTGTGACTAATGTAATGACAATTTTTGTAGTATAATTATGAAATTATTTAATTCATTAGTCTTACATGTTCTTTTTTTAATCTAAAATCTTTAACAAAATAGCTATATTTGGCTAATAGTTCCGAATAAAATATAGTCTATAGGTGAGAATGAAATGATTATTTGATGAAAAAGTATGGTACAGTATTTGAAATCAACGAACATACTTTTTTGAAATTGATGTTTCCAGTAAAAACTCAGTCGATGTTTTTGAAAAATCAAAAAAAATTTTAAGAATGAAAATTAATTATTTAGATTAAGAAAGTTCATTTTAAAATTTGTTATTCAGTTTTCACTTGCCTTCCCTTGATGGGTTATGTTAGTAAGTTCTACTAATTTACCAAATTTAATCAAGATGTAAAACAGACACCAAATTAATGGAAATATAGAATACTAAAATGAAGGCATATTCATGAAATGAGATATTATGGATGCTTTGATGATAATAATAATAAGAAATCTAAGATAAAAAATTTCTCAAAAACAAAGCCTAATATTATTAGATGGTTGTCTAAAAGTGCATATAATAACTAGATTTTTAATTTGGTATTGGAAATAATTAACAATAAAAATTTGTTTAAGCCGAGTTTTTTTTTTTTTTTTTTTTTTTTCAATAATAATGATGTCAGCTCTGAACATAGATTTGGGATTAAAACAAATTTTACATAAAAGATCAATTCATCAGATTGAAACAAAGAAGATGTTTCACAGCTCATGATTGTGTTCTTGAATGCTTAACGAAAATATATAATTTATTTGATATATTAAATAAAAATTGTGTTCTGAATGAATTAATGATATCTTTCACTGATGGAAACTTATTCATAATTTATTGTTTATTTCAACAAAATGTTGCATTAACCAAGCCCAGAATTTTATTTATTATTAAAGAAAAAAGCAAGTAATTACATACGTTAATCCTTTTCTACTAATTTTTCATATTTTTCTGTGTATTTTAACTATATAGCTACATACACATATGATATATATAGGGAAAGGTGGAGCACTCTGGTTTATGTATTATTATTTTTTATTATTATATTTTTTTTTTCCTACTGGAATGAAAATATCAATTTGCCTGAAAAAAATTTAAAAGTTCCTTGATTATCTAGTAAATTTTTATTTTTCTGATTGTCTAGTAAATTTCTATTTGCAAAATTTTCAATACTTAAATGAACAATCAAACATTTTATGTGTTGCCTTGAAGACTACCACACTACCTCGGATAGCATGATCTACTTTTTGGGACATCTTGTTCTAATCATAGTAAGCAATTGGAATGGGGGGGAATTAAAGGGATAAAAATAAAATAAATTAAAGTGATAAAAATAAAATAAATTAATGTGATAAAAATAAAATAAATTAAAGTGATAAAAATGAAATAAATTAAAGTGATAAAAATAAAATAAATTAAAGAGATTTTTTATGTAATTAAACATAATATTTAGGTGTACGTGTTAATATCTATACACTAAATTAGGCATTTAAATGTTACACTTTTTAAATCAAACAAAAGACTTCAAAAAGTTATTATGAAATCAATCAAATAAGAAACAGTAAATATAAAATTTTGAAGATTATAAATTCACAAAAATATTTTAAAGATTCTTTCTATTTCTTTTTTACAAGAGGAACTATACAATATTCGTTGATATCAACAATGGATTTTTCTCTTAGTTTCTAAAAAAAAAATTATTTTGTCTTATATTTTTGCATCAGCTATATAGCGAGTTCTCATCATTTTTTAAGTAACAATTTATTTAATTCAGCGCATTTTTATTTATTGTTATATGTTTCAAAACTTTAACCTATTTTTGAAATTGTAATTTTTACATATTTTAACTTCAAAATTTTTCATTGTTATTAGAACATTATTCAATTCCTTCTATTAGCTCACACTCTCCCTATATATATCTTGTTCAAATTTTCAATCGTTCATAAAATACTTTTTCTTTATCCACTCAAATTCAAATACATTTTTTTAACTTGTAGTGGATGACATTGGATGTTAATACAGTTTTTTCAAATATTAATTCAGTAATTATATTTAATTAATTAATTATATTTCTTTTAGATTTAAGTTGCATATATCTACCAATAGAAGGCGCCAGATAAACTTAAAAAAATGAATGAATATTATTTATAAAGGACTTTCTGCAATATAGTGAAAAAAAAGTAGGAATTGACTTTAAAAATTTTTTTTTTATGTAACTTATTTTATCATTATTTTTATTTATCAGGGGTCTCATAATAGATTAACTGCACATCTTCAATAAAAACATCATTTAATTTGCCAAGGACTCTGTGATTATTTTCTTGTCTTGAGTTCCTGGTAATGACTTTTCAAGGTGCTTCATTTCTGAAATTGAAGACAATTTCAGATTTTGAAAAAATATCATCATTTTAGGCAAAAAATTATAGTGAGTCTTTGATGTTTATATAATTAAATTTTCGTAATATTCTTTTACAATCATAAGTCTTACAAATCTGTTTTTAAAAACTTAACTTTTATCAAAAAATGTAATTTTAAATTATATGAAATATTTTTTTCTGATGGCAGTAAAGTATAGACATAATTACACGTACAGTCCCAATTAAATTTTTATATGCAAATTAATCAATCTGTTAGTAAAAATGTTTATAAAACAATGAATCCTTTTTCTTAAATATATTAAAAGTGCTGAAGTTCATTTGTACAATTCCCCAAATCCATTGTACACCCCGTTTCTTTGTGTATTATACATAAATAAATATAAACAGATAGAAAAAAGATTCAGCAAATATATTTACTGGGTAAAATATTCTGTATTATTTATAAACAAATTGAGACTTTTAACTCATATTTTCTTCTTTATTTCGATAATTTAATACTTATTTTCTGTCCATAATTTTAACAGCATGTTTCCTAAACGATTGTGTTTTATCATTCAACAGATACGTTTGCTGGATAAAATATTCTGTATTGTTAATAGATAAATTGAGAATTTTACTCATATTGTTTTCTTTTTTTTATTATGATTAATTTATCAATTTCTAGGCCATAATTTCCTTAGCATGTTTCCTAAACAGTTGTGTTACATCAATCAAGGCTACGATATTGCAAAACGATTTCTGTTCGATTTAATACTGTACAAATGCACACATTTCCTTGAAAGATAGGGTCACTTCCTGTAACTTCTACTATTGACCAATGTCCAGTTACCTCAGAAAACTCCAGAGAAAGGCGATATTTGACCATCTTTGGATCAGTTAACTGTAGTGAAAATGATTTCTCTATTAACAAGCAGTGTTTCCACAGAACTAATTAATGAATGTCGCCAAAGTGCGCTCACTTCAAATTGATCATCGGTCAAATTTATCATTTATAAAGATTGTCAGGCCTCGCCTTAGCTAATTGAATATAAGACTATGTATAATAATAAGGAGAATCAGAATATTGACACATAACTCTAATAAGAGGGAAGAATTTTCTCCTTTCATAGTGATAAATTAGTAGATACTTTTCTCGAGTTCATTAATGCAGAAAAAAATTGATTGTCCCTTTCATGTAAAATGAAACAATAGTGATTTTGAATGAGGGCATTTATTTTCAAAGAATGGGAATTTATAAAAAGTTATAGTCTTTATTTTCAAAGTTTATTGAAAGTAAACAAATTCTCATATTGTTTTCGTGGATTAAAGAAATTAAAATAGGAATTCGAGAATAAAGTTCCAAAAATTTATATGCATGAGATAAAATGATTTATCGAAGAAAAATTATAAGCAAAATCAAATAAATATAGATTTTTCGTTTATTTTTTAATATTATATTCCACACTGCTCTTCAAATGTTTATAAACATCAGTTATTTGTGGAAACTTTTTTGTACCTGCTTAGTTTCATCAAAATATTTTCATTCTATTCTTAATTTGAAGTTTCTTGATACGTGTTTACTAGCTACATTTACTCAACTGATGTATGATTTAATATATACCTGTGTGTAATACTTCGAATAATATCACATGTTTGACTCATTAATATATCATATATGGCAATTCATTTATTTCCTTGAATGTATGAATAATATTTAATTTTCACAGCTAAATCAAATATTTCGATTTCAGTATATCATAGCTTTCTAAGTTCTAAGCATATTATTTCCGAGACTCTTGACTTTAAAAAAAATTAAAAGATATTTTTTTGTCACCGGGTGTTTATTTTAAATTGAATATCATGAATTTTTTTATTTTTCTTGTTTTTAATAGCGAATTAATATTCTGAGAATATTATTGTTTTAATGTTATTTTTATGAAAAGACACTATCTTTAAATTAATTACTGTCTCATTATAAAATTTAGGTGAAATCATATTTTATCTGTAAAATTCCTAATAACAGAAATTATAATTATTTTAAATTAAACATCATAAGTAAATTTTATTTTTCTCGTTTTTAATATGGACTTAATATATATATATACAAATACTGTTATTTTAATGTTATTTCTATGAAACCTTAAATTAATTACTGTCCTACTATTCACCTACAAATTCAGGTGGAATCATATTTTTCCGTAAAATATTTGATAACAAAAATTATTTTTCAAATCAACAGAACCATTATTAATATTATGCTCATTTTCAGTATCCTTTGTAATTTTTGTATTACAGGGATATCCATTAAATATGACAAAACATTTTAACAATAGATAATCCGAATCTCTATAATATTAAACACTATATGTATACTATAGGTTGTGATTATGATATATGATCCTCTAACTTTAATCGTATGAGATAATTTAAAGACGCTAACTTACTTACTGTAATTCCTATAAACCTCAGTTAAAAAAAAATTAAACTTCTTCTTATTGTTGAAAATATCAAGTAACAATTTGTTGTAGAATCTATTCCCCCTATATGTCTCTAAATTCTATTCTAAGTACTGTCTTAGGATTTAAATGGCATATAAGAGAAATCTTAAAGGCTCTGTTAGTTCTATTTTTTTAATACTGTATTAGATTTCTTAAAAGGGTTAGTATATAGGTCGATTATGATGTTTTTGTTACTTCTAATATTATAAATGCATTTCAATGAAATTCGACTTCGAAATAAATGAACATTGTTGTTGTTTTTTAAATTTATTTTCTAAAAATGTCAGAAAGCATTTTGACTATGAGCAATGAAGAATTCTAGTAAAGCTATAAAATTTTATATAATTTAGTGTTTCACTAATAAAAATTTTAATTCCAAAAACAGTAAAGTTTTAAAGTTGACAATGCTGATGAAAATTTGATAAACTTAATTATTTTCCTCATTTTTATTCTTACCAATGTGTACTGAGAATCTTTTTAAGAATTATAAGTGTTATTTCTGCAAATAGGAAAGTAAATTGCATCAAGTGTTTTATGTAGATAGTATAAAAGTGTATGCATGTAAAAGTTAGAGAAAAACTAAAAATATTTAGAGGAATTGTAACATCTTGTTTACAGGTTTGATTCAACTACATAATTCATAGTAACAGCAATAAATATTAGATATCTGTAGCCACAATATTAATTGAAGATAAAGCATACGTTTGAGATGAATTTGTTAAATTGAAAAATATATAAAATATACAATCCTATCGACTTGATTAGATTTCTGAATTTTCTTCATGTATTTACAGAAAAAGAAAATATGTTACATATTCAACAAAATAAAGATGTTTTTTGTAGTAAATAGATAATGTAACAATTTTTGCATGTAATTTAGAGGAATTTCAAACAGATATTTATTAAATTTAGAATATAAAAATTACATTTCGAAAGTCAAATTTTATTGAAATATGAAATAAGGAAAAGCTAGAATAATTTAACGCAATTAATAAAATATTTCATATTTCAATAATATTTTACTTTTTAAATATAATTTTTTTATTCTAAATTTAATAAATATTTCTTTGAAATCCTTCTTAAATACATGTAAAAATAGTTACAGACTATTAGACATATTACAGACTATAATTAAGACTGATTTTGAGAACCAATCAAAACAATAATGTCAGTTTTTCATTAAACATTAACTACAGTAATCAGAATTATATTTTTTAAATTGTGTTTATGTCTAATTTCCTGTATGAGTGTTTAAAAAATTATTTCTGAAACGGGGTCACATTTTTCAAATATTTTTTTTTATTTATGCCAATAGACCCTATTTAATATATCAATAAAATATATTTTTCTGGGGACTATTTGGTTCTTATGGTTTTAACAGTAAATGTTTTATAGGAAATAATAACATGAAGGGACAACACAGCCCCACTTAATTCATTATTATTAATTAAATTATATTGACAAACATTCAATTCATAAAACAAAAAATTTCTTAATTTCAACTACTGTCTAAAAAGAAAATCTCATTAAGATGTATAATTATTTTTTAATTAAATATTAAATGCATAAAAAGCATTTGATTTATATAGTCAGTTTTATTGAATTAGTTTTTATGAAAATTATAATGTCTTACTAAAACACAAAAAGGAAATATTACTTTCAATTTTCATTGAATCTGAGACAGTTTATATGAAAACAACATTTATTATTAGTTAATCATTTGTATGACATTTCCTGGCGAGGTTCTTTTAAACTGTTAGACATTTATTAAAGTTTATAATTTTTTTTTAAACTCAGCATTACAATTTTCTGAAAAAGGATTCCTATCTTATCCTTAATTCAAAAATCCTTTTTTATTGAAATCTTATCAAATTATGGTGTGTATTCCCCACTCAAACTGTTATGAAATCCCACATAAACTGAATTATTTTCATCATTTTTATTATTTCCAACGTGTACTGAGAATCTTTTTAAGAAAATTAGTGGTGATATTTAATTGATATATAATATTTAATTAACCAAGAAAAATTATTTGAATGAATTTGAAATTATTGGTTATCTAAATTAATAAATATGGTAAATTATTCAAAATAACCTGATATTATCAATAGTTAAACTAATAATAATTTATCAATAATAAATTATCACACATTTATTTTTTTCTTAATGACTATATTTAAAATTGATCAAATAATTTTTGAAATGCTTTGTTTAAAACTTTATTATATTTCATTTGAAAGAAGGCTGATAATTCTCATATCTTTAAATCTGCCTAATTTATTTTTTTTTTAATTTTTTCTCAATTTTAAATAATATTTATTATTTTTATTAGTAATTAAAATAAATTAAAAACAGTGATTATAACATTTAGATAACCCTAAATAACATTCGATATATAATTATTAATATTATTTGTGTCCTTAAACTAATTAATATTTATTTAGCTAAGCACATAGTAAGCTCTTTGACTTATATAGGTTTCAAATATTTGGAGATAATAGAATAAAAAATAATTTTAGAATAATTTTTAAATTTTAATTTATACAAGGGAGCAAATTTTTATCAAATAAATAGTGCTTTTGTTTTAATAATAAAAACTTAGATTTAAATATTTAATTTATTATGCATTTTAGGAAATCCTTAAATCAGAGATTTGACAAATTTAAAAACAATGTTTTTTTTAAATATACATATTTTCGAACAGAAAAAATTATCTAATTTTTTAACACCACTTTTGAAGAAACTTATTATATGTTTAAGAACGGTCAATCAGTCAATATAAAAACATCAAAGATATTTAATATTTTTAAACTCGCATTGAACTACAAAAGGAGTTGCATAACTGCGATATAGATAAATTTATATATTTCATAGTAATTAGTATAAATATTGAAGTATTCGATTAAATAATACTTAAGATAAAAAAAATTAAAAATAAACATTACGTTCAAAATGTTCTTGAGGGATAGAAGGTTGAAAGCGGAATAAATAAGACATAAAGCTATAAAATAAAAAAACAATATAGAAATTTATAAATTATTAAGTATGCAATTCTTTTTTATCACTATAAAAGATTAAGCAGCTCTTCCTTTTCCTTTCTTTTATTTATCCCCAATGCTGTTTCAACATGAAATTCATGGATCAACACAAAAGTACGTTTAAAAGTAAGTATCAATAAAAAAAATCATTTCAAATATATATGGTTTGATTTGGTTTGCGGTCTATGGTTATCTTGTGCACACGAGGGTTAAACATACCGGGACCTATAGTTTAAAGTGGATTCCGAACCACTACAAACATCCATGTCCCCGCCGACTCTCAAGTATATGTATTAAATATTTCTTTATACCTTTTATTTCCCTCGATTGTAAAAGAATCAACAAATTAAAATTATTGAATTATTTGATTAGCAGAAAAATCAAAATATTAAAACCGTTCATTTTTCATAACAACAGTATAAATAATCTTGTCTAAATCTTCAAAGAATTCTTTGGTTTAACCAATTATCAATAAAAGTTATCTCATGTTGTTCAGCATTTAAGGCATAAAGAAAAAAATAAACATATTCTTTTTATGAAAAGCTACACATACTCAATTGAATCTAGCAAAAAATGCTTTCTCAAAACCATTTTCGTTAAAATCAAATTTTTTTTCAAATTCGTTAAAATCAAAGACAATCGAAAATAAAGCTGCTTTTTATGCATTCAAGGTATATTAAATGAGGAGGGGGGGGCAAAATAATTTGACAAAAACAAAAAGAAAGTAGACAAACATACCTGTTAGCGTGTGTGTAACTGAATGCATAAGAAAGAATGGGGAGTGGTATATTGTAATAAAGAAATATTTGTAGTGATTCCAGTAGCTGCATTTCTTTATAACAAATAAAAAACAATTGAAAGAAATCATACTTGGTAATATGTGTTAACTCACTGACTGTAAGACGTGAATATATATTTTCGATTATGTTTTTCAGAAAATGATTTCACTCTTTCCGAAAAAGATGACACAGAATGAAATATTTATTTTCGTCTAATGTTGGAAATTTGATAACGGAAAATAATTTTTACAGCAATCTTGGAGCATTAGGGAATTCTTATGTTTTAGCTGGTGCCTCCATGCTAAATCGAAAATATTGGATTGTTTTTGTTTTTTCATCTGTAAAATATAAAGATGTATGAAGTATAGGGAAGTAGTATGGTGATGTAGTATAAGGAAAAAAGAATTTAGATGAAATTTTGGACAAAATATTATTTCATGAACAATCAAAATCCAATATATATATATATATATATATATATATATATATATATATATATATATATATATATATATATAGATAGATAGATAGATAGATATAGATACATATATATATAGCAAAGATTCTGTTTTACTTACAAACACACCAAGAATTTTGCAAAACGATTGACAGAATTTGGATATTTTATACACATTACCGGTATTAATAGATTTCTTGTATATAAGTTAAAAGAACTCACAAAAAATTATTACACTTTATCTTTTAAAAACTATATTTCTGTATAATGCTAATTTAAACAACTATTTCTTAAAAAATCATTTTTGAAATGATATATTTGTGTAACTATAGAAGTTTGTGTAATAAAATATGTAGGATTAAATAACTGAATGACAAAATGCAACAATATTGACGATTAGAATAAATGATTGTTTCGAAACAAAGAGCATTTACAGAACACATAATTGCAAATTTAATGTCATAAGATAATTTAATGTCATGCGTCACTGAGCAACGCACAAATTTTCTGTTGTAAGAAAATCGTCATTTCTTACTAACTATGGGACTTTGGACACAAAAATGATAATAAATATTGGCAAATGGCTCTTGTTTAGGTGATACGAAGATAGTCGATTCTTTCAGTGTTCTTGAAATATATGTGAAAAATGAAAATACGTAAATTGATATATTATAATTTGCAAATTATAATGATTTGTAAATTATATAGCAAAGTTTATAATAAGAATGTATTAAAATGTAAGTTTCATATATTCAGTTTATATGAAATGTGTAAATATTTATATGCATTGCGTATGTATGAAATTTCTGAATAACTAGGGTTTAGAAACGTAGTTCCCAAGATATTAATTTTTTTTAAAAAGTATAGCTACTGAATAAAACCTTTGATATTAATTAGTCTGAATGACTAAGGCAGGACTGCCAGGATTGCTAGTCAGGCATTTGGCATTGTAAGAATAAAAAGGTGACAGCTGTGAGATGTACGCGATGTTTAGTGTGAGAAAGAAATAATTGCAGTGAATTTGCATTTCAGTTAAATACATTGTATTTTTAGAGCTGTGATACCATGTAAGTGCATTAAATCTGCAAATAACATCGGTTATGTATGTGGAGAAGTGACATAAAATTTTCCAACACTCCTTTAGTGAAAAAGGCATATTACCTTTATTTCAGATTCCAAATTGGAAATCTGGAGAAGCCCTGCCCACATATACGTTATAATTCTTGTTCAATGAACCTTCCATGTGGGTGCGAGGCAAAAAAAGAATGACAATGCTATTTGCCATTCCAAAGATTTAGAGGGAACAAAGTACGCTAAAAATAAAGAACATTTGCAAGGAGGGAATCACGTAATTTACTGTTACTTCTGATGATCCAACATCTTGATGGATTAATCACAAAGAAAATAAATATTCGAACCCGTGGTGAAGGGTTTCTCATTCTGTAAACTCCAAATAATTTTTTTCATTGATCCAGGGGAATATCAAGAATAAATTTCATGTGATGCTCTGCAATTTTTGCCATTTAACGGGTAATATAATGATGATGCTATAAGTACACCAGTCATTTTGTCTGAAGAAGAACTGACTAACCTGGTTAGAGGTATTGAGCTGTCCAAAACTAAAGAAGAATTACTTACATCGAGAGTTACAGAAATTTACCTCAGTAATCATTACGAATGACTTCGTTTCGCTACAGTCATGAGAAATTTCTGCCTTGTTTATACTGGATGAAAACCTTATTTTCTGTTCTGACGTCAATGGTTTAATGACGACTCTCAAAATAGAACATGACCCTTTGTAACGGCAACTATTCATAAATTCATCCAAAACGAGTCTGAAGGCAGTATTTCTGCATAATGAAAATCAATTTCCACCAATTCCAGATCGGATAATGTGCTGTTTTGGAAGAAACTTATGAAAATTTGAAATATTTGTTGAACTACCTTCAATACAACAAGTACACCTGAGCTATATGTTGTGATTTGAAAGTGGTAGTTCTTCTGATGTGTCTTCAATTAGAAGATATGCAGTACAGTTGCTTTTTATGTTATTGTAACAGTAGAGCGAAGACATTGCACTGTTTTAAAAAACAATGACTTTCTAAAACAGCATATGACATATTGGAGAGAATAATGTGCAAAAATCACCATTAGTAGGGGTAAAAAAATCCTACTACAACCCTTGCACATCAACTTGACATAAAGAAACATTTTGTGAAAGTCATGGGCAAGAGTGGATCAACCTTCAAGTGCTTAAATATAAATTTCCTGCAATCAGCGAAATTAAACTGAAATAGGAAATTCTCGTCGGTCCACAGATTAGTAAGTTCTTTAAGGATGCAAATTTTGATAGCTTGCTCGAAAAAATGAGAAAGAAGCTTCAAATGCTTTTTATTCCTTATGTCAAAGAATTTCTTACCAACTGTGAAGACATAGGACTATAAAAAATTAGTGATGCTGACTGCATACAAACAATTTGGCTGCATTATGTCTTTAAAAATTCATTTCTTGCAGTATAATTTTGACATCTTTTCTGAAAAATATGGCCAGATTAGTAATGAGAATGGTGAGCATTTTCACCAGGTCATAGAAAAATAAAAAAAAATAAAAAATAGGGAAAAAATACCAGAGAAAATATCCCTCTGCAATGCTGGCATATTACAGTTACACAATTTTCAATGACGATCCTGAGAAAAGGCATAAGCGGCAATTCAAGCCACCACGTGACATAAAGGAAACAGGTACATGTTTTTGCTAACATATTGCTTCATATTAAAAACTATTAGTTCCAAATAGGAATGAGAATCAATTTCAACTTTACATTGACATATTCGTGTTGAGCAACCAAAATTAGTAATAAATGGCTATTTTAAAATATTTCATCAAAATTTGTTGCGCTGTGCAATTACTAATTTTCCTTTTCATATTTATAAATTCAATTAATATAAAAATTAAAACTACGAGCATTCTCAAATATTCTGAATTGTATAATATATAGCAAGAAAAATGCGTCTTCTTTTAATGGAAAGAAATTCGGAATTATTTTCGATCACAGATGAATAATCTAGGGCAAATAATAGATTGTTCAACATTACTTTTTAATAATGGTAATTATGAAATTATAAGGGAAATATTACAGTTAGATTATTCACATCATTCATTTATTTCAATCATGAACAATATTACTTTTTTTCCATATACAATCTGTTTTTCATCTCTCCCTGACACGTAAAGTAATAAAAAAAGAGTTAGCGTATTATTGGATGAGTTGAAAAGGAAGCTCTATTATTATGCCCATATTTCTCACAGGTAAATGCAATGTGGTTACTGAAAATTACCTTTATTAAAAGTAATATTGGTAAATTTATTATTTGTAATGTAATGTAATAAAAACAAAAGTTAGCGTACTATTGGATGAGTTGAAAAAGAAGCTGGATTATGTCCAAGAGATAAATGTATAGTAATATAAATGTATAAATAATATATGAGATAAATGCATTGTAATTACTGAAAATTACCATTATTAAAATTAATGTTGGACAATTTATTACTTGTAACGTAAAGTAATAAAAACAAGATTTAATGTACTATTGGATAAGTTGAAAAGAAGCTGTATTATTATGCCCATATTTCTGGCAGGTAAATGCATTGTGATTACTGAAAATTGAAATAATTAATCTCAAATTAAGTAAAACATATGCACTTCACATAGTTGACCAATGGAAACTTTAGCATAAAAGTGATTAAAATAAATTAAATATTCTCGAGCCCCCATCTGATATTAAAAATGGAGAAAGTTGTCGAAATCTATTCCAGTGAAATCTTAGGTCTCAAAATGTTCAATCAGAACTGCTTTCGCTGAATTTGCGTCCATCTCAACACACACTGACCTTTTCTCCAAGTACTGTGAATCAAGCTCTAAAATCCCCGTTAGCCTTTAGATACACCTGCCCGGATTATTTTCCTTTTACCATCCTAAACTAGGATTTGGAATTCTTGATCTGGCGTACGAGTTTCGATCGATGGAGCAAACTAATTATAAAACTTTCTACTTCAAAAGAATTAATTGACTTCTCCGCCATCTTATCCTGGAGGCCATTTTTCATTTTTCATCCGAATAACTCAGCGAAATGATACCTGATTCCGGGAACATCCGAAAAGTTGCAAGCATTAATCGACTCAGCTTAAATGAAAACTTATTTTTCTTTATAAATATGCTGTACTTTAAATGAAAGTCTTCCTGTATTAACGGATGGGAAGTACGGTTATCTTATTATTCCACTGAAAATGGAATTAATGAGGAAAATGTATTAAATAAATTCAGAAAAATTGCACTCAGTTTTTGATACTTTGTATTCATACTTTTTGTTTAGTATGAAAAATAATTCAAACAATTTTTTATTAATATAAATTTAAGTAAAAATTTTAAAAATTATATCATTTCAAACTATATCATTCCACTTAAACTATATATTAAATAAATTATATATATTCCACTATATATTTCACTGAAACTATCAAAAATTATATCATTCCACTGAAAATGTAATTAATGACGAAAATATGTTAAATAAATTCAGAAAAATTGCATTCAATTTTTGATATACCGTATTCTTTCTTATGGAACTTTTTGTTTTGCATGAAGAATTAAATAATATAAATTTAAGTAAAAATTATAAAAATTATATCATTTCAAACTATATCATTCCACTGAAACTATCAAAAATTATATCATTCCACTGAAAACTATCAAAATTTATAGCATTCCACTGAAACTATTAAAAATTATACCACTCCACTGGAAACTATTAAAAATTATATCATTCCACTGAAAATGTAATTAATGAGGAAAACATATAAATAAATTTTAAAAAAATTGCTTTCAATTTTTTATACCTCGCCTTCTTTCTTATGGACCTTTTTGTTTTGTATAAAAAATTAAATAATATTAATTTAAGTAAAAATAAAAAAAAGTTATATCATTTACATTAGTTGATAAAGTTATTTTTGTTTTCTTATAAAAAAATTATATATCATTTACATTAATTGATACGTTATTTTTGTCTATCGGCAAAAAGCTTTTAAGAGATTAAAACCCATTGACTATTAAAGTACTTACAGTTTATTTGCAATATATGTTTATATAAAATGAGACTGAAGGGAAATTATATTAAAGAGATCATAATAACATTTCCTTATTATTTTAGTTTATTATTTTACATTTTTATTTATTTGAAAACTGATTTTACATAATATTTTGTAATCTATATGAGAAGATGGATGCCAAATTTAGTAAAATTTGATTTAAAAAGACGGACTTTGGTGTCATGAAGATAAATTAGACACCCAAGGAAAAATGATTTTCTCTAATTTCATTTAAAAATGACTATATTTACTATCTTGTTCTCTTTTACGAATATTGATTTCAAATTTAATAAAAATTGGATGAAGCACAAGAGAGTGGTCTCAAAAGATTTTAAATTTTAACTTCTGCTCTCATGTTACTATTCACATGACTAATTAAAGTGGTCTCCCAAACTTTTTTAATAAATATCGACACACAAAAAATTTTTATCGCCTACTTAATGAAACAAAAATAGTTATCTATTTTAAGTTCGTATAAAACATTAAAAATGAATTTACAATTTGATGTGAAAATATCTGTATATAGCAAAGTTTTGTTTTAAAATACAATGCGTTTTGGAAGATCCAAGAACTGCAGATATGTAGCAGATTCAACTTTATGCAGAGCGTATCGTAGGGAGCGAGCTATACCAACATTTTGGAATCTCAATTTTGAAAAAATATTTCCAAAGGTCAGCATCTGGAAGTTCGCACTCTATTCCGGAAAAACATCTTGTAGAAAGTTTGAACACATGAAATAGTATGTAGGAAACAATAACAATAGCATATATGAAACAAAAAAAACTTTCTACAACGGATTTATCGTGCCCAGCTGCAGTATAGACATGGATAATTTCTGTTCGAAATGACTTGTTGGGATGCCCAATGAATTATACACCACACTGTTCTGGTGGTTATTATTAGATTATTTCATTTTGCATTCTGTAATCTTTAAATTATCCTATTTTACACGAAACTTTATCAAACTTCCATTACAAGGCATATTCCAAGTTCTTTCACTACTAGCCTTAAATTCTGTTATTGCAAGAGGGCAAAAATCTGCATGTTAAACAATAAAACTGTGCAACTTGTATTCCAAAAAATCATATTGGTTCTTGAATAGCCTGTAACAAATCGCTTCTTTTTCCATAAAACTACACATTGTCAAGGGAATTCTTCAAATATTTAGGTTTTTAACCTTGGACGTTTTAGAATTAGTCGTATATTCAATCTCAACCAATTAGTGGTATATTCAACACCATTAGAAAAATCCTTGAAATTAGCATACCAATGTTCGGAAAACACCATATAGACCATGTAAGGCAAGAATCCTCGCTCGGAATCCAAGTTGACTAGCAACAATGCCTCTACGGTGCATAGTTTTCAAGAAAAATGCGAAAGAAAAAGTATGACGTCACATCCAGTGCATGGCAAATAAAACTTGTCTGAATCATGTAAAGCTGTAGCTCATATAAAAAACAATGAAATTTAAGGAAATAAAAATAAAAATTTTACTACTACGTTTTAGAACAATTTTATGGGAGCAATGCGTAATGCAATTAAACAGCCATCATTGGGTTCGTGTTGGCAGAAACTATCGACAATCTATACTTAATGACATAATGAATATCGCTATATGTTTTTTGATCTACGGGTGGGGTAGTAGTAATGCATTACAAACTGCGAGGGACCATGCCTTCCGCTATCCAACCCGACGTCAATGTCATCGGCAGGTTGGATGAAAACATCCTGTTGTGTTGCTGTTATGATTACCAGATCTAACCTCTTTGCATTTTTTTCTATGAGAAATTTGGAAGAAATGGTATATCGAAGCATTGTGGTATCGTTTGCATGCTTACTTCCCTTTTGTGAGAATATCGTATCGTGTACAGTTAGCCACTGCACAGTACGCGCATGCATAACTCGATATGAATGGGAATCGTGTTGAGAACATGAACGTAAACGCTATGTCATATGCAATTTCTTCTGTGTCTGTTTCTATTAAAGATCGTTTTCCATGCACCGAATGTGACGTCAGATATGCATCATAAAGGTAACTTTCATGTATTCCTAGTGAGAATCCTGCTTGAGCAGTCTATCCTTGAAATTAGCTATAAAAAGTAGCTCAGTTTTATTTCCTACATTCAAAAATGAATTTCTATGTACTTCCCCCTCATTCAAATTCTATTATTGTAAATTTTTTTCTACGAGATTTTTTAGAAATTATAAATCAAAGAGTATACAATAATTTCAAAAAGCTATCGGTCACTTACAAGTCGCTTCCAACAGTATTCACTTTCAAAATCTTTTATAATTTCAATATATGTATCCCATTTAATATATGCTTCAATGTGATTTTTTTAGAGAAAACTATATTTCTTCTTTTTAGTATACTTTAGATATGTAGTAAATTCAATTTTAAAAAACACCGCTTTTAAGCTTAAATTACGTTAAAAAAACCCATAAAAGTATTATTACCATTAAACCCATAAATGAACCCATAAATGACCCCATAATTAAACCCATAAATGAACAAGTATTATTAAGCAATTTTTGTAAAGGTTGTAATATTTACAATAAAATTACACTTTTTTCCCAAAATAATGAAACAACTGAAACTATATTAAAAAGTTCCCAAACTTATTATGTTTTAAAAATAAAATTGATTTTTGAATCAAATCATAAGAATTAATTTTTGTTTTAGATAAAAAAATTGCATATGAAGAAATAATGGCATAAGCATATGCATAACAAATATATTGCATAAATAGAACGCAGAACAAAATACATATTCACTCAATGATTACGGTTTTATTTTTTATCCTTTTTCACAAAATGCTTAAAAGCAACTTTGCATAAACAATGGAATATACGAAAAAGTGTTGAAAAAAATTATCTGAAATTAAACTTCAAATACTATTGAAAAAATATCAAAAATTGTGCAGTCTTGATTATATTTGTTATATTTACTATACTTACCATACTACTATACTTTTACTCTCGTCAATATGGTAGTAGTTTTGATTGAATGTTCAACGAAATGAAGGATTTTTTCGAATGAAACTGTAAAATTGCTGTTTACAAAATATATTCAGATATGGTTTAGAAATTTAACATGTTTTTATGATAGAGAGAAAATTTGTTACAGCGGTTTTTTTTTTTTTTTTTTTTTTGTATTTTATATGATAGAAATAGTAACTGAGAATTCTAGATCTGACTATTCTCGGAATTATCTTCAAACTTTCTCATTTTAAATTATGATTAATAATAAAAAAAACATCTTTTTAGCTTATTTTATCGTTATTGCGAATCCTAATTCTAAAAATCATTAATAATTTTATTCTGATATCATATCTAGAAAAGTAAAAGAAATGTATATACATTTCTTTACCTTTCTAAATATGTAGACTTTTACATTTTGTCTTATTCATTATTTACTTGATATAACCGTAAATAATGTTATGTTGCTCTTTTTTAAAACTATCATCCCATGATTTTTATTTTAAAGCATTGCAAATCTCATAAATTAATATAATCGATTTGTACAGCAAAAATTTTTCCATTTATTTCATATCATTAAATTTCGCTTTTCTACTGTTCATGTAAAACATCTTCTCGCAGCAAAAAAAAAACTATGTATCTTTCAAAATCTAAAACCAAATTTCCAGAATGTTAAAGCAAAATAATTTAACATATCAGAGCATTTTTTGGCATAGACTTAAAAAATTTTTTGGTAAGTCACATTTCAAATGTATTCTTAGGCAGCCTGTTTCCATGTATCTTATAAGCTAAGCAAATTAGTTTTTACTGTATATTTTATTGTGAAATTACTAAACCTTTTGGAAGTTGTCTCATTAATTTGGGAGAAAATAAATGCATTTCTCAATGAAATCCCTTGTTTTATGCTGTTCTAAGCAATAAGAATTTTTTTATAAAAAGGTATGAAACAATTAATGGAACTATAAAATATTTCCGTGATTAAAATTGTTTTCGTTTTAAATTAAAAAATATTTACCTTTTAAATTGTTTGATTCAAAACTATCATTGACAAATTTTGCGTTTCAGATAAAAATGGAAACAATATTGTAAGAAATGTATATTAAAAAATTTCTAGAATGAATTAGAGGAATTTTATCATCTAAACACTTATTTAGTTTTCAAGCTAATCAATACATTGTTTTTATAGATATTTATTGTTGCTTGCAATTCGAAATTCTTACTTCTTTATTTTAATAATTTGACAATTTTAAATTGGAAGTTAGCACAGCAATTTTCGACCAAAGTAACTGCCAATTTTAGTACGAAGCATTTTTAAACTAGTAAAACTGTTAAAAGTTTATTTAAGATTTGTGGTTTAACGTTACAAGCAGATAAAAATTTATTGGAACAAGGGACACTTTGGATTCTGAACAGAAAATTTACTTCTTGCAATAGAAGGCATATTCTTAAAAAAAAGAAAAGAAAAAGAAGACAGTATACAAAATTTTATATTGTAAACCATATAGCTGAATTAGTTGAACAGTTTTCAACAAAAATTAATTCTAGATCTCGAACAAATTATCCAGGCTTATATCCAATCCTTATATATGGAAATCTGAAATTATTAAATTATATATGATATAAAATTATATAATTATATGGGTATTATAGTCACGTGACAAAAGAAAATTCTTCGTGAAATATGGCAACATTTATCATATTGGAACTGTGTGATATCTACACACAAGTAAAATTTTAATGTACTTGTTTTCAATGATCGCAATACTGAACGAAGAAATTAATCATTTCTGGAACATGAAACCTGAATTATATGGAAAATCTGAAGGATAAGAACTGTAGTAAAAATGTAAATATTTTGGAGGGAAATCTGAAAATTTCTATTCGAGGATTTACAATTTATTTTGCATTCAAGTCCCATCAGTATAACGATACTAAACATGACAACTTAAAGTGCTGTGTTAAATCATTTTACGCACTGCTTTGAAATTGTTAAAACTAAACTTATCAAATATGTACACTGCTAGTTGGAGAAGAAAACATGTAAGATTTCTGAAAATAGAAAGCAGTTTTGATAAACTTTTGGTTTAGTTTGTCGCTCTGCGGTCATTTGTTGCTCATTTTGTGCACACTTTAGGCTAATTAGACCGGAATCTACAGTTTAACGTAGATTCCGAAACACTAAGAAACATCCATACCACTACTCGAACCTGAAGAAGGTACCAAAGGCCAGAGTGCTAGCCAAATGGCCATTAGGCCACTGCAGTTTTGATAGAGGAAGTGAACAAATCAAATATTTTTATTTGAAAAAAACTCTTTTAACCAAATCTGAACTTATGAAAAGAATAAATTTGATGAGCAATTCTGAAAGATTAGGAACAGTTGAAATTCAGATAAACATTTTTCCAAATTTGCCCACAGTTTAAAACATTTTTTTGTTTGGAAAAAAAACATTAATTTCTTCAAATAAATATGTGTATGTTTAATGTCTTTTAAAACTAATTTTGTTATAATTGAAATAAAAATTTAAATCTGTCAGCTGTTTATTGCAATATTCCTCAGTAATGAAAATAAAAAACTCGTCTTATCTCTATTGTCTTATTATTTGTCTTATATTTATACACATATTATTATTATTTATTCAACGTAATATCATTGATTTATAATGTATAAATATCTCATGACAAAAATTGTGTAAGAACTTTATTACATTTGAGGGAAATGTAAAGAATCTGTATGTTCTGAATGTTCCAAATCTTTTATTTTTAATTTGTCATCAGTGTCTAACAATCCCATATGTGAAAATTATTTTAATATACTTACTTTTTGTATGGCTTGTTTAATTACTATCAATTGAAAGTAACCAAAAAGCTTATCAAGCAATTTTTAAATTTAATTTTGAAAAGATTATTGTAATTCAGACTTAGAAAGAGAGACAAGTCTAAAGCACAGTTTAATCGGTTTTTTATATTTGTTTTTTTAAGAAACTTAATATTCTAAAATAAAATAATTATTTTTGAATAAATGTTTTTAAAACTTCATTCAAAATTAAAAAACATTGTTTTTTTTAATTGAAAGCCTTTTATTCTACTATAACTATTTTTGGTAACATTCGAATTTAGGAAATATTTTTGTAATCTATTATTTCAGATTTTTTCATAGATTACTATACAACTTAAACATTTAACTTGTTTTTCAAAGAAGTGTAAAAAAAAATATTTACTTTTTTAACATATTTATATTCATAATTATTTAAAATAGGTTTTTCTGAAACACTTTAATCACTGTATATCACTAAATTTCATCTTTTTAATCCCATTTTACAACTAATATGACAACTTCTTTGAAACATATTACTGTTAATGAATTTATATAATATTAAAAAATATTCCTTACAATTATTAAATAGTTTTTATTTTATTAGAACAATGGATATTTTTCATAATTCATGGGCATATTTCATATTGTTGTTTATTTTAATTTTTAACGTATATTCTTTAGACATTCTTTACATTATTATTAAAAATATACATATTTAAATTTCTCGTTATATTAAACATAACCTTTCTGTGAGTGATACATTATCGATTACTTAAGTATCCCTTTTAATTTTTCCTCGTAAAATACCTAATCCAGCATCTCTAAGTTTTCATAATTTTTTTAAAAACTCTTTAAATCCTTTGTGTCTTTTTTTGTGTTCCAGCACAGTGACATTTGTGCTTGCCTCATGATCTTACTGATAGTTTTAACCACTTTCTAATGGGTAGCAATACTTTAATGGATTAACATTGCTCCTTGGGCAGGGAATTAAAGGATAAAAATTAGTTCTTATTTGCGAATATTGGAAAAACCCATGAGCACTTCAACTAAGCATTATCATTGTCTATTCAAGACTCTTGATAACAGCGACACTTTTTTTCAAAAACCAATTGACGCAAACGCCACTAGCAGGAATCGAACTTTCTTTTTAACATCTTTTTCTCTAGATAGTTTCTACTAATAACACACACTATCACTTCGCTGTAATTGAAACTGTCAGCAATCGAAATATAAATTGTGAACCGGTTTTCCTTTTTCAGTTGTTAGTTTTAAATTTGTCAAAAATTATTTCCTATGAAAAACTTTGTTAATTTTAAAAACTGGTAGAATAATAAAACAATATGGACAATTCAAAGGAATTAATAGTTGAGAGATATTAAAATATGCTCAGTTTTCGATTATTGGTGCAATAAGTAGAGAACACTCAAAGTTTTCAAAGTTTACATATTAAAGAAATACAAAATGATAGTATTAGCTATAAAGTTGTCATTAATTTAAACATTTCGAGTTTTTTTTATCATTGTTTAATTGTTTTTTATTACAAATTTTTTTAAAAATACTCAGAACCAATTTAAGGAAACAGATGTCGAGAAAAAGTCATTTTGTTTGAATTTCATTTTTTTATACGAAGGTGTTGAATTTTCTACGTGCATAATCAACATATATTTCATTCCGATGTATTGTGATACAAGATGTGCTTTTGTCTAATGTGGCTTCATTTTAAAGTGGAATTCGAATGATAAAAAAACTTGAAAATTTCATCAATTATACAAAAAAGTAAGTTAATATGCTTTTAATTATATTTCTCTGAGTCTTATAGCAAGAGCTTCAGAAATGTTATGTGTAAAGATTCCATTTAAACATTAAAGGTAAGATAAAAAGATAGCAAAATAGATCGAATTCTAAAATGATCGTAAATGTTATAAGCATGTTAGAATATTTAAAAAAGTTTTTTTTTTTTTTAATATTGTTTGTTTTTCTCTCATTTAAATGAATATATCAGATTATTTTTGTGCTGTTTGAGATTTTAAAACAACTGCTAAAATAATATTTGTATTTACTAAAAATAAACATATTTCATGATATGAAGTAGTAGTAAATATATTCTAAGCTTTCTTTCATATTTGTAAATTATCAGATGATGTATGATGTTTCATCAAATGAACAGATTATTATAAATATGTATTTAAATATCAAATAAAAATTAATCTTTTGGAATGATGATTAGCTAGTCATATAATAATGCTGCATGTGGGCTGGCTATGACATTAAGGAAACTAAAAAAAATTTTTAAATTAAAAAAAATTTCAAAAATTAATCATTGAATAACTTTTATTAAAATATATTTTATAAATGAAATCAATCTTAAAACATGTTATAATATTTAAAAAATAATGTTTTTTATATATTGTTTGTTTTTCTCGCATGTAAATGAATATATCAGAATATTTTTATGCTATTTGAGATTTTAAAATAACTGTTAAAATGATATTTTGTATTTAATTAAAAATAAACATAGTTCAGTATATGTAAAATAATAAATATGTTCTAAGCCTTCTTATATTTTGTAAATTATCAGATATATGCATAATGTTTCATAAAATGAGCCGCATGCGGCAGACTATGATATTAAGGAAGTTAAAACTATTTTTAAAAGTAAAAAAAATTTTCAAAAATTAATCACCGAATAATTTTTATTAAAATATATTTTATAAATTAAATTAATCTTAAAACATGTTAGAATATTTAAAAAATAATTTTTGTTAATGTTGTTTGTTTTTCCCGCATGTAAATGAATATATAAGATTATTTTTGTGCTATTTGAGATTTTAAACAACTGCTAAAATAATATATTGTATTTAACTAAAAATAAACGTATTTCATGATACGTAAAATAGTAAATATGTTCGAAGCTCTCTTATATGTTTGTAAATTATCAGATATATGTGTGTTGTTTCATTAAATGAAAAGATTATTATAAATATATATTTAAATATCAGATAAAAATAAATATTTTGTAACGATGATTAGCTATTTATATAATATTGCTGCATGCGGCAGAATATGCCATTAAGGAAAATAAAAATATTTTTAAAATTAAAAATATTGCAAAAATTAATCACCTGGATGATTTTTATTAAAATATATTTTATAAATGAAATCAATCTTAAAACATTTTAGAATATTTAAAACATAATGTTTTTTAATACTGTTTCTTTTTCCCCGCATGTAAATGAATATACTTAATGAGTATCAGATAATATAATGAGTATATGAGTATCAGTAGGAGTATATGTACGACGTATGAGTATATGAATGATGTATCAGTATATGTATGATGTATCAGTATGATTATATGAGTATCAGTATGATTATATGAGTATCAGTATGAGTATATGTATGATGTATCAGTATGAGTATATGCATCATGTATCAGTATGAGTATTTATAGAATGAGTATCAGATTATTTTTGTGTTATTTGATATTTCAAAACAAATAATATAAAATAATATTTTATATTTAACTAAAAATAAACATATTTCATGCTTTCTTACATATTTGTAAATTATCAGATATACGTATGATGTTTCATGAAATGAACAGATTATTATAAATATATATTTAAATATCAGATATAAATCAATAATATTTTGTAATGATGATATATAGTTATATAATAATGCTGCATGCGGCAAGCTATGACATCATAATAATATAATATAATAATTTTTATTAAAATATATTTTATAAGTGAAATCAGTCTTTAAAGCTAGTTATTAGCGAAATAGTGCCTTAAAGTATGTTTACTGGTCATTTTAAGAACCTTTTATGAAAAAGGAAATGCTTGGTTAGATCTGATATGCATTTATTGTCCTGTGGGAATAGGATATTAGATAAAACTTAATACCTCCCAACTTCTATGGCTTTACTTCAGTGGATTGTTAAAACAAACAGTCTCAAAGGAAAAATCATTTCATTAAATGGACACTTAAGCCTTTACTCGTAAATCCTGAAATTATATACTTAACGGCACAAGCATTTAATTTTAAATGTTTCGTGTGCAGTGGTTGAAAAGAAATTTGCTAAGCGTAAACCATTAAAGCTTCATTTCAAAATAGTCGTGAATAACTAAGGATTATGTAACGTTAATCAAAGGGCTTTAATGCACAGGTGCATATTTGCCCATTACGATATTTCAATCAAATTCTTCATTTTAAAACGCATAATTTCTCATTATGTTAATTTTCTCCGGCACTGAATTCCCCCTTTGTTTCTGCACCCTTTTCTATTGCTTGCCAAAGAATATAGGCGAGCGTAACCCCTCCCTCCTCTGAGGAAATGAAGGCGTCAAAGAAAGGAAAAGAGCTTCCCAAAAGAAAGGAAGTGGAGCCTAGTCTACAATAGAGCAGTTGGTGGGAACCCTGGTCCAAACGATGATTAAATTCCAAATAAAAGCAACACCACCGGTTAGGGCCATTGAGCACAAGCCAATTGACGTCAGCTATGGAAGGAATGTGCCGGATAGACAGAAAGGGTGACTTGGAGCTTCAAAGTTCAAATAATTTTTATTATGATATGACGTTCCGTATTGATCCATTTTTCAAAAACTTTTATATTAGCCGTCCCAGCACTCAATAACCAAGAACATTAAAAATTGAATACTAATGAGTCTATGCCCGTTGATTGGAACGTGTAAAATCAGCAAAAAGGAAGTTAGTCCGGTAAAACGTCGATTATCGGGTTTCGATTATCTGGCTTCCTTTTAGTGGCTGATTGGAAAACTGTCAAGCTGGAGGGATCGGACCAGTTAGAAGACCGAAAATAATACGGAACTATTAACTGCTCCATTCAAATAGAGAGTAAATGAGCGGCGAAGGTGGGGACATTTAAGTGCTTTTAGAAGATTCAAACAGAAGTGAAGGCACGTGGAAAATTCCTTCCGGGATTCCTGAAACACGCTCTTTGCTTAAATAATCTAATTTCAACCAAACAGCACCGAAGCTGAATGGGACACATTTTTAAACTTTGAATACAATTTAAAACGAATTTTAAAAAAATGAAGAAATCAAGATTGGTAACGTTTTATATTAAATGATTCCTAAAAAAAAATAATACTTTAATCAACCTCATAGTAACTTTAAATGTTATCAAGAGATCTGTTAGCTATGATCTTTACTTTTTTAAGACACCAGAGAGAAAAAAATTGATTGGCAATGAAATATCGTATTTACGATAGTAGATATTTTTATTTATTGTTGTATTCTAGCAGTTTTGTATTTAGCTGTAGTTTAATATAAGAAACGATTTGTTTTATCACTAATAATATATGTTGATGAATCTCAGAACGAATTTCCATGATTCTCTGATCTGAATTGTCCCCTCCACATAATTCTGTATCAATCATTTAGAGCACCAAAAATGCAAAAATAATAAAAGTTCAATAATATTTAATGACGTAAAGTATTTGCTGAAAGCATCAGTCACAGTTGCCTTACAAAAAAAGGTAGTTACTTTTTTGTTTCTAAGTATTTCATATATTTTTAGCGCTAATAAATACAAGTCCTACAATTGAGCTTTATTTTTGCTCAAAAGAAATATTTAAAAAACTTCAAAAGAATACCTGTGAAATGTAATTGGAGATATCGCTCAAAATAGAGATAAAATATATTGCCTAAAATTTGCATTTTAAAATCTGTTTACAACTTGTGATACAAAAAAAAATATAATTCTATAAGAATTTCGCCAAGTAATGAGAATGAAACAAAACAAAAAATATTTCATTGTAAGCTTTATTTCATTTAAAGCAATCATCTTATCTTTTAATTTACAAATTCCCTTTTTTGATTTAATGGATAAATTAAATATTGTTCCAAACTTCGGAATACAACTTCTGAAGGTATTGCGTTAATCTTGCATGTTTTATTATATCGAAAACATGGAAGAAATATAAAATTAATGAAAAGATGTATTTTCTTTCACACATCCTCTCATCTTTATACTTTTCTTATGATATTTAAATCCAAAAAATAATAATAAAAATATATTCAATCTTAAAATAGTTTATGTGGTTTTCTTTTATAATCAATCAACGAAATAAATTTTCCACTGGATGCCTTTTAATAGTTATTTCATTCTTGAAATATCGTTACTCTGTGCTTTACAGGGACTGATTGCCGAGTGACTAGCTCTCTGCCCCTTGATGCCACAGATTTTACCCGGCTGTGCTATAGATGATTGTAGTGGCTCGGAATTCACTTTAAACCGTAGGTCCCAGCCTGATATGATTGTAGAGCTTTGGGCATAGGGCTGACAACTCTACATCGTAAAACGAAAACATCTCTCGTCTCTTAATCTGTAGTTAGGTAGACGGCCTCGGCCTACCATGGGGCTGCCGCGCCATTGATGATGATGATCTGCTTTACAGTGTTGAGATTAATTCCTTTAGATATCTTTTTGTAAGTAATTTTACCTTAACTATAAAACTTTTATTAAACCTACACCTCCAGGTTTTTCAAAATACAACAAATTCCATTTACAATAGGTAAAAGTGTTTTAAACTTCTTCAGATTGTTAGGAAGTCTGCGTCATTTATCTTTGCAAAAAATTTCTATCCAGTTGTTCCGAAACAAAATTATTCTACTATTTATACAAGCATCGTATTCTATTATTTTGTACAGATATTTTTTTTATTTGGAACATATATTCTATTATTTGGCACAAAAATGACGTTTGACGTTATTCTCATAGATATGTAATTTTAATGTGCTGTTTTTTAATTTATATTCTTACCATTGTAGTTCCTCGGCTAAAACTCTGCCTAATATATTTTTAAACAAATAAAAATTTAAATAATACAGCAATTAGGAACATACCACATACTCAGAATTTTGAGTTCGGTTTTCCGCCGTATGGTTTCTAAAGACAACTTTTTCACATAATTTTTGTGTGACAACAATGGTTCTTTTAAGTCCATATAGAACATACTTAATTTTTAAATGTTCATCTGAAATAAATTACATTTTATGAAGAATGTGATATCGGGCACATTATCTGATAGTCTGAATAACATTAATTCAGTATTTTTTATTTAAACTCTAATCTAAAATTTGTGCTGCTTTAAATGAGATAATCAGATTCAACGAAGATGAGTACTTCATCTTAGAAGGGGGTGGCCAACCCGCTGCCCGCCTTGAAATTTTTCTTGCCCGCGAGATTTATCACACTTTTACACAAAAATATATTTATTTTATAATGGCCAAAGTAGTGAAAACCAATGCACTAAAAAAAAAAGTACATTATGTGTGCATCCATGTATTCAAAAATGAACTGTCGAAATGAAGAGAAAAAATTAACTTTGCTTTTAAAATAATATTCTTGTGAATATATAACAGATATTGCCTATTTTAGTTATGAATTCGCAGAATAATTAAATTATATTCTGCTAACTCATGATACGCGCGCGCATCTTGGAACATCTAATAGAACAGATTGTAATAGGAATATAAAAATGTCTATAATGGGTCTAAATCTAATATGGGGATATATAGTTTAATATACGGCCCGCGGAGTTAAGATGAATTTCCAAAGTGGCCCGCAGGATCATTTCGGTTGGCCACCACTGCCTTAGACAATACATCGATATAACAGAAATAATTGTGAGAAATATATATGTAACTATCAGCTATTTGTAATACATGATTTACTTTCAATAAGTATTCATGAAAGGGAATATTGCTTCCTGTGAGTATCTCTTAGAGGATACTGGACCATATTTGTGCTTCACGAAAGAAAAGCCAGAACTCAAGCAGGTTAACAACGATAAAGCAATTATTTGTAAATCATGTTAGTTTACATTCTAAGCTATCCTTGTTAGGGTACGAAAATAATTCGTAACATATTCATAACTTTATCATTCCGTAACATAGTTTTATCATCCTGCTTTTAGAAAAAGAAGTACGTAACTTCTTAGTCCAAAATGATCATGACCAAACAAATCGAACGTTAATAGCTAAGCTGCAATTTAATGTTAAACTTGGCTAAATATTTGTTCTAGCAATTTTATAAAACATTTAATGTTTCATGTATGTTTTTGGCTGTTTTTAAGTCGTTCTTTCAATTTATGACAAAAATGTCATAAATCATTCCACATATAATGCGAAAATGAAAAATGAGAAAATTATGAAAAAAGAAACAAATTTTTGTACTGATAAGTCTTATGATTTTACCATAGTTATTAAACAGTCTCTCATTTTCTTCCAGAAAAAGAGATTTAACATTTTCTCAATTGATGACTTGACTTTATATATCTCAATGTTTTAGTGCATCAATTGTCGCTTTCGCTGTTTTGCAATTTATAAGTTGCCAGTACAATGGAAAAAGTGATTTAAAAAAACCTTTTTAAAATAAATATGTATACAGATAGAAACTAGTTGGTTATTTTAATACATTTATTTCTAGAAAGTAAAAAATAGCTGCATAAATATAATACATACAAATCAACTTTTAAATTCACATAATAGAACAAAATTGTATTCTTAGAATATGTATCATTTTCTTCTAAATGGGTGGCGGTATTGTCGAAACTCAATCTTTGGTCTTTAAAAGGCTCATTTTGTAGTAGAGTTGTAATATTTTATTAATATTCTAAATTTAATCATATTCAGTAAATTATAAATCTAATTTATATTTCAATAAATTATTAAATACAATTAAAACTTATACAAGGATGCAACACTAACAATTTATCATTTAACCCTTGAAAAGGAATTTTAATAAGTATTGATAAATTATAAAATTTGCTACAATTTTAGTGCTATCAGTTTGAAAGACAAAATTGTTTTCTTCTTTTTTTTTCTTTTTAGCCTTCAAAAATAATGTTAGAAAAATTTTATTTCCATACATTAATTTATGCTTTAATTTTAATTTATTTATTCCTATGATATTTAATGAAAAAATATTAAAATTTTGGAATTTTTTTTTATTTCTCAAGAGGTTTTAGTTGATTTGTTTCTTTGTGTATTCCACGTATTCCAGTTGCTATAATGAAAATAGAAGGAAATTTTCTTCAGTGGGAATTTCTAATCACCAGGATCATGATAAGAAATTTTCCCAGAAGAAAAACTTAAAATGAATTTTCTTGGTAAATCATATAAGAAATAAAAATTAAAAACTTGTAAATCCCTAAAAAAATTATATATATATATACCCTATGCAACAGTATTTAAAATCTTATCGGTACCGAATAAATTTTTAAAAAAATAAAATTTAATTTTTCTTTCAGTTCGTTAAAGTCATTGTTATTGCAAATTACTTTATAATCTGTATCAAGAGTTGCATTCTTCCCATCAAATTCTAAAATCCCAAATCTCAGAAGGTCAGACAATCGGAAAACTGAGTGGTCATAAAAACAAGCTTCCAATTGGCTAAAGTTTAGTGATGTGAGATTGTAGTATTCGGTGGAAGCCCACCTATAGGAAAAAAAACTTCCTCAAACCGCACAGAAAAAAATTGTTTTGGATGTACATAAAGTATACTCTAAGCTAAAGTATACTCTCTAACATTGTAATTTAACAATAGTTGTTAAGCAAATTCTTATTAAATGATGTGCAGTCTTAGATACATCTTGTTAAACAACCTAAAATGTCGTAGCATACTAATATACATTTTCTTTATATGTTTATTTTTTTTTATCTTTTAAAAGGTCAAAAAGTGTTAATCATTGAAATAAGAAGCATGTTAAAAAAACAAAAAAAAATTATAGATTGGTATTTAAATAAAATGAAAACTTCATTAGTTTTTAAATAAATAAAATAAGAACATAAAAATACCACTGTCTTGTTGAACCTCAATATTTTATGTACAATTTGAACAGCTTTGATCTATATTGTGGCTTTTGAAGAGAAAAAATAAATATATGTTCTACAAGAAGTAAGTAAGGATATTTAAAATCCATCTTTTTTATAATTTTATAGCTTTGATTCATGTTCTTCTTCCACAAACCAAAATAAACCAACCAAATAAAAATAAGCCAAATGAAACAAAACTCGCAAACAAAAAGTTGCTTTAGTTAATTAACAGTTAAATTACTTAAATATATAATGATTTGCGTTTATTAATATTTATTGTACGCATTTTATATATTTTTTTAATTAGTCTCTCTAAAAATTTCTACAAAATTGATACATTTCTTATGATTGTCATCCTTCGATTTTTAAATTGGTCTTTGACAATTCATCTTAAATGTTTTTAAGTTTTGCGATGTCATCAGATTAAGTTTAACATTTTTATTCCTAATAAATCCCTATTTGCTATTTTTACTGTTAAATTTTCAGGGACTTGATGTAATCAAAATGAATTGTAAAGAAATGCTGTAAATTTCTGAAAAACCTTGATTGATTGCTGATATAATGCGCTATAGGATTTTACAGAAATTCAGAAAAGTTATTAGAAAGAACAGTGTATTACTTATTTTCGTAAGGAAAATTTTAAATTGATAATCAGCAGCATGAGTAATAAAAAAAAATAATTTTACTATAAATCTGTCCCTTAACTTATTTTTACGAAAAGAAAATCTTTAAAAACATTTATAAAAGAAAAAAGATTTTGTTGGTTGTTTCTGAAATCTAAAAAATTACTCAAGTAATAAATGCTGATGCTTTTTGATAATAATTAATTAACATTAAAATTTCAAAACATTTTCGAAAACATTACACATTCTATTTACATAAAAATGCCTCTAATTTCTACATTATTTCTAAAGATCTAACAGAAAAACTGGAAATAACATTAATTGTTTTATAAAACGCTGATATTTCATATTATTTATTAACCAAGCATTCAGATTTTGTATGAATTTTTCATTTATATATCAAATTATCTCTTTATATTAAATTAGCCTAAAGTTTACACAAAATGACCGTAGAGTGATAAACCAAAACTTCATATTAAAATAACCCTTAGCAGTATAAACAAACCCAAGGCTTAATTTCTTCACTTTTTCTAAAGACTTAGAGGTAAAATTGTTAATAAAATACAGTGAGTGTAAAAAAGTATTCGTACTGTGCCGATTTATTATGAAAAACATGGTTATTTTTTATTTAATAGAAACTGTTGGAAATATAATATTACTAGGTGGAAACAATTATCACAAGTTTCAAAAAACAATTTTAAATTGGAATTTTAAAATAAATATTAAAATAATTATAAATTTTGATTTAAAAATTAAAAAAAATTAAGACAAGCGAAATTTGAAAGCGTTCGTATATACGAAAAATGCAATTTATTGTTGTGATTTACAATCATTTTAAAAATGAAAGTGTACAAATTGTTGTAGACGTATTGTGTATTGTGCATTCCACAATATATGTCACGATAAAAATTCAATTTGAAATTTATGTTTTTGAAGTGTAACTCTAAAAAAATGGGGAAGAAAGGTTTAGAGCCTTCCATTTTAGAAAAGAAACGAATTTTACAACTTCGTAAAGAATGTAAAATATTAAATAAAAATTATGTTTTGGTCTGTAGACCTCCTGCTACCATTCAGTCATTAAAAAAAGATTTGATACTTTTTCAACGTTACTTAAATAAGAACTCAGCGATGAACCAGAGCTCATCAGCTCTTATAATCATCGATTCATTGTCCACCAATTGAAACAAATTCGAGAATTAGTGCTCTTAAAATTATAATTCAGTTTCAAAATGCTGGAGTAGATATTACATTAAATACATTACGAAATGCATACAGAGAAGTTTGTTACCACTGTCGAGTTGCTAAAAGAAAGTAATTCTTGATCGAGAAGAATCTTAAACTAGGCTTAGTTTTTGTAAAAAAAAATCTACACCATAATTCTGAATTTTTAGGAAAAAAAAATGTTACTTCCCAGATTAGTTAGTTCAACGTTTTTGGTTGTGATGGGGCAGAATAGAGAGTGTGGAGAAAACCAAACAAAAATTCATTCAAAAAATCTTCTAATTGTGAAGTATAAAGTAGGTTCTGTACTCGTTTGCGATTGTATCAGTGCATCTGGTCTAATAAGTTTGGCCATTATTGATAAGATAAGGAATCATAATATATTTATTGATATATTAAAGAGTAATTTACCATCAAATTCTGAATAAAAGGAGATTCAAAATCAAGAATACAATTTTATGCGCAATAATGATCCTAAATATACAGTGTCAAATTCTAGTTTTTGGGTGTTATATAGCACGTCAAAACTTCTTCAGTTTCTTCCGATGTCAAAGAATATCATCCACATTGAACACTTGTGGTATATTTTAGACGAAAACCTTAAGATAAGGGTCATTTCTATCACAGGTGATCTAAACATTGCTTTTCAAGAAGGTAATTCTAATTCGAATTTAATTACTTCAAAAATGGTTGAATCCATGTCACAAAGATAACAAGCTATTATAAAAGCCAAAATATATCTAACTGAGAAGTAACTGTAAATTATTTGTAACAAAATATGTAAATTATTTTGA
The DNA here is from genome assembly GCA_021605075.1 of Caerostris darwini. Taxonomy (NCBI): domain Eukaryota; kingdom Metazoa; phylum Arthropoda; class Arachnida; order Araneae; family Araneidae; genus Caerostris; species Caerostris darwini. Next base: position 227,407 of record BPLQ01015338.1, read on the forward strand.
CAGTTCGAATATTTTTACACTGTTAAATAAAATGCTAATTTAATTTTTTTCTTATAAATATGTGAATAATTTATTTTTTTATCTAAAATAAATATAAAATACCAATAAATATTGTATACGTATTTTAATTAGTTTTGCTTAAAAAATTTTATTTCAAGGATTGAAATTTTACTTTTAAAATATAGGCACTTTTTAAATACGAATAAATATTTCTACACTCACTCTATGTCCTTTCACAAATAAATTTCAATGAATATCTACCGTCTTAGGAACTCAATTCTTAATTTGTTGTCATTTTTAAGAAGAATTCTTTCTCAAATACAGGTACATACCTTTCAAACATGATTTTCAAGATTTTCAAGATTTTTCTTCTTTTTCTTTTCTTTTATAGGCATGATTTTAATTAACAGTTTTTAAAAATTTAATAATGAATATTAGTTTTTATTATGAAATATAATATATATTTTAAAAATAAAATTTATATCTAAATATAGTCTTTTAAATAAAAATTGTGCACTTTTGAATCAGATTCTACATTTTGTTAGTAACTATTCACTTAATTAGCAACCAAAAAAATAAACACGTTTATGCATCAGAACGTAGACGATGTATTAAAATTATTGTTTTAAAATTTTGTAACATAATGTATGAATATTAAAATTTTATGACATAAGCATAACATCGGCATTATTCCTTATTATCGAAAATTATTTCCTCAATTATTTATCATAATTAAATATAATAATATAATTGTTTTTAATTCAATTTAAAATAAGCAATATATGAATGAGAATACTCAAAATTGGAGAATTCAGAATGCCATTAATTAGTTGCAATTAATCAATTGCACCCAAATTTAAAATTAAATAGCTGCAAACTATTTACTGTAAAACTTTGTTAATTTCTTTTTCATCAAATATCAATGAAATTGTATCCTGTTTTAAAAAAATTGTTTCTTCATCTTATTTATAACTAGAAACTTTTTGTCTTGTTATTTATTTGTATTGTATTAAAATTATTTATCTGTATTGTCATCAAATAAAAAAAAATTGAAAATATTGCGTATAACGTTAATGAGAAATAAATCAAATTTTTATTGTTTTTCATTTAAAATCTGAACTTCTTTACGATCCAGAGACTTATTGTTATATTGTTATTAACCAGAGACGTATTGTTAAATTGTTATTAATCATAGAGACATATTATTAGTTTTTTGAACTTCATAGAAACTTCTTTGAAAAGTTGAAGTTTTCCCTTATTTTAACTTTATTTTTTGACTGATTTAGTTTTAGAAATTAGAATTTCTTATATTCAGAATATAAATATTAATATCAAGAAATGTAATATATCGCTAAATGCTCAGTTTTTTTAACTATCATTATTTATAATGAAAACAAAAATAAGTAACTTTTTGTTTATTTCTTTTGGTTAAAGAAGCATATTAAACTAAAAAAAGAACTAAGTATATTACCTGGAAATACAGAATTTTCCATTTACTTATTTATTTATTTTTATAATTCCATGAAATTTCTATTAATGTGCTTGTAAAATTAAAAATTTAGAAAATAATAGTAAAACTATTTTTTTTTTCATTTTCTTGATTAAATATGTGCTATTAATTACTGTATATCCTTAATTGAATGTATATATGATGCATAGACTAATACAAAAAAAGTAACGCATTGGTATATAATATTCTTTGTAACAACTTTAAATTTTAAAATATTTATATTAAAAATACAGCCTCATGATGTTTTTCTAATTCTTTTAAAAGTTTTTAGTGATTTAGCCCTTCAAATTTAACACAACAATGTTGCAAAATTTTAATATGTTGCCTGATTATTAGTTTAATACGACATAATCAGTCAACATATTAAAATTTTAAATGAAATTGTTCTGATAGAAAATAAAAATGGAAATTTTACAATCTGATTTTTTATGCAAATGGACTTTCACTCTTTCTTAAGATCACGTGTTTTTTTTTTTAAAATACCTTTTATTTTAATAAATTATATGAAAATGTATGTTATCTATCCAACAAGCTTTATTAGCTATGACTAGAAAAAAATAATACAGTGATCTGCTTCTTTATTACATCAATACCACTATGACATCATTGCTCTAATTGCACAACAAGAAATATAAATTCGACATTTAGTTACGCCTCGGCCTCTTATGTGCATTTTTTTTTTCATACTGAAAATTCAATAATCTCTATTTCACCAATATTGTAAATTTAGAAAAAAAATTTAGTGATGCTCATTTGTCGAAACAAAAAATACAACGAATTAATTATCTAAAATGAAAAATTAATTCTTGCTTAAATTCTATAGAAGTAACAAAACGAAAAATATAACAAATTATTCCGTTTCACAAATTAAATGCATTGCAGTTTATTATGGCTCTATTTGCACATCAAGAAATATAATTTCGACATTTTCGTTACACCTCGGCTTTTTCCCCCTTTTTTTTTCCTTCTGAGAATTAAATGATCTCTATTTAACCATTATTTTATATTTAGAAATAACAGTTTCACATAATGTTCATTTGTCTAAACAAATACGATGAATTATTTATCGAAAATGAAAAATTAATTCTAGCTTAATTCTATAGGGGTAAAAAAAAGAAAAATGTAATAAATGATTCCGTTTCACAAATTAAATGCTTTGCCCTTTAGAAAATGTATTTCAGACAATTAAGAGCAGAATGGTAGAAACACAGAATAACGATAGAAATTATATTAAGAATGTGCTATTCTGAAAAAATTATAAACTAGTATTTGATTTCAACATTTTACATAAATATAAAAAGAACATTCGTAAATGATCTTTGTTTCTTGGAGAATTTAATCTAAAACCGTAATAAGTTGCTTTATTCGGAAACTAACTTCTTTTATGTGATTTTTAAGTCTAATCTAGAAACCGATTTCCTCTAAAAGTAGATCAGTAGCATGAATCGAACAGGAGTTTTGCTGCAAGGTCTTTGCCATTGTGCAGGATTTCCGACACGGCATCTGACGAGAAGGGGGAAACAGGGAGAGAAAGGTGTTCGCGCCATCCTCTTTTTCAACCCTTTTGACCCAGATTACACTATGGGAATAAAGACTTCAATGCAAGTGGGTTTCACACGGATTTTCCAAGATTCCCGCTTCTTATACGTCTTTGTCAAACTGTAAACAACTACTTCTTTTTTTTTTCATTGATGGTATACGTGATTTTAACTTGTAATCTTCACTTGAATGATTTCTGTAGAGTAGAATTCCTTTTTGAGATTAACCACAAAGTATGAATTTAACTTCTGTTGGTAAAGTTTCAATATTTACAAGTAATGTTTCAACGAAAAAATTTTCTTTCTTTTAATTATTGCCAAAATTCGGCAGAAAGATACAGTTCCTGAATTTAATTTAATTCATGAATGATTTTTTTAGATTTTCTGTGCAGATGATTTTTTGTGTTTAAGATTATTTAAATACTGATAAATCTATATTATTAAATGAATATATATCCTGGAATATAAGACAATAAAAAGACTTCTAAAACAAAATTCAGACATACTTTATCATAACAAGCTTTTATAATACATTTAACTGTTTATAGCAGAATTATAATACATTTAACTGTTATATAATACATTTAACTTTTACAATATATAATACATTTAACTGTTTATAGCAGAATTTTAATTTTTCTACTTAAGTATATCATCATTATGAGTAGATCATTTCATAAATACAATTATTTCTGACTATCAAAAGCAAGTACATCAATAGTCACTTCACTTTATCAAGCATACTAAGAGGAAATATTCTTTCATATTCAAAGCTTAATAGCTTCTTTCATATTCAAAGCATGGGTTTACAAAATTGACATATCTTTCCTCAGAAAAAATATGTATTACTTTTTTATCTCTAATGTTTTGGAATCTACAGCTACTTACCAATTATAAACATGTACTTCTTAAATGTAGATTTATATAGCGTATTTGCACAAAAATTTACATAATAACGGTCACCATAAATAAATGAAATGCATTACTCTAAATAATCTCATTTCATTTATGATTTTCGTATTGTTCTTGTTTGACAAAATACTTCTTTAAACTTTCCATAAACATATTATGTAATTTTTTAAGATTATGGTTGCATTTTTTGAGAATTCCTTAGATGAGTAAAAACAAATTTGCATTCTTACAGTAACAATTATTTTACCTGCAGTATGCAATTGATTTAGTTTCATGAAAATCTTTTCTTTCTCTAAAAAAGTATACTGCTTCCTTTTTCTCCTATAAGTATTCACATACTTCTAAAATAATTATTCCAAAATGACAGTTCAATAAATAATTTTATAATATTAAAAAGTAGGTGCTAAACAGACAATAAGGATTTCTGCATTTAAAAAATAAAATAATTTTTTCTTAAATTAAAAATTTTTGTGTCCCTCTCCCCTCTTTTTTTAATCGCATCGAATCCTCCAAAGTAACCACAAAGTAAACCGCAAGGACAACAAAAAATAACAAATAAATTAAATACGAAAGAAATTCAAAACATAAAAAGATGAAAGAAAAATTAGGAATACCACAAATAAAAATCGACACATTTACAGAGATGTATAAAAACTGAATTCTTATCTGTAAAAACTTATTTACAATTAAACCCTAATAAAATTTTGATGACTAGGCAGTTTTAAGAAATTTCACTCCTGTTCTTAACCTCTTTATTATACCACTAGGAGCAATTAGGAGGTAAGTAATTAATGCTCTGCATTCTACCATCATTGAAATTACAGAGATTGATAGAGCTTAAATTAAACCATTTTAGCTGATTTGAAATTGTCTCTTTCAGACACGAGCAATGGGAGTTTGCATAGATAAGCGCTATTTTTCTATTTCCAACCAATAATAGTAATTCTCGTCATTTTAAATTCGGTACAAAAATAAACCTTACAATTACATACTTAAACAAACCATACAACCTTTCATTCTTACAATGTTTTAAGAATGTGTTGTAAAAAAGGAGGGTTGAACAATAAAAATAAAATCACTCATTTTTAACGATCTGAATTGATAATTGAGAGAGAAAAAAGATACCATTAAGGTCGATATTTAAAAGACGCCATAAAGGTCTATATTTAAATGAGACCATAAAGGTCTATAAAATATACATATACTTATTGAGAATGTAACAGATTCAATGCCACATGCAACAAATTTACAAATGTTTTAAGAATGTCTTGCAAAAAACGGAGGATGGTGTAATTAAAATAAAATCAATCATTTTTAACTATCTGAATTGATAACAGGAAGAAAAAAAAGATACCATAAAAGTCTATAAAATATACGTGTATTTATTGAGAATGCAACAGATTCTTCCACTATTCTAAGCTTCACATAAATACTAAATTTTTCAAAATTTGATTATATTTTTAATTTTTTGGGCCCAGAATGCCTTTTCTGTTTCTCAATTAAAAATGTTTGTTTAATATAAAAAAAAATTCACACTGCAAAATTGTTTGAAATTCGAGCATAATTTTGACATTTAAAAATTTGAATAAAATGAATTATTTTCTTGGTTTATATAGTCTACTAAAAGCACTATAAGTTTTACAATACTACAAAGATCCAGTAGCTAGTATAAAACTATTTCACTTTCTGCATTCCATTTATCTAAATTTGATTTAGCTTCAGTTTTACATTAGTTTAAAATTATTTTGTGGGGAAATTTAAACATTATATTTTCTTCTTTTGTAATAACTTAGGAGAAAGTATGGCTACCCTCTCCCTCCTTCATAACGTGGTACTTCTAATGATGAAACATTATCTATACTGGAATTGTTGAGATTTGGTTTGGTTTGATTTGTCCCTCTACGGTGATTTTGTTGCAAACTTTAGGCTAATGACAGGGACTTACAGTTTAAAGTGGATTCCATACCTCTAACAAGCATCCATGCTACATCCAGGATTCGAACCTAAAGTTTGGGGTACCAAAGGCCAGAGTGCTAGTTAAATGACCGTCAGACAGCCTGGAACTGTTGAAAACTTTGGGAACCCATTTCCTCAGCATATATAGGTTGCATATAGATACTTTTTAAAGGAAGTTGGCTATTATAGAAGTTGCTATAAGATAAAATAAACTAATCAGGAGTAGTTACCTCTAAAACTAACTTTTTAAATGGCCTTGTTTGATGTTAATTTTGTTTAAAACCTGTGACTTTTAATTAAATAATTTGTTACCTTTGTCAATGGGTAAATCCAACAAGTCATGATTAATTTTGTGCACTAATTAACAAAACCAAAATTTAATAAGTACAATTGCATGTTTCCACGAATTTTTATCTATACAAAATATTTATTTGAATTTTTCAAGTGAAAAAAAAAACCTTCTTATACATTAAAATAAAACATATACATTCAAACAATTACATATAAATTCTATTAATATAGTACATTATAATTACATATATATAATTGAATATAATATTAATATTATACATATAGGCATATATTATTACATATATATAATTACAGATAATATTATATCACATAAAGAGATATTAGCGATTAAAAACCACTTGCATTAAATATTAAAGAAAGTAGGGCCCACAAACAAGATATTTAAGATTTTTTGTTATTATTATGATAACTGAAAATTTATTTATAGCAGATAAGAATAATTTTCAATTTATAAATTCTGTTAATTAAAATTTTATCTCTTACTTACAAGCCCCATTCAAAAAAATTAACTACCATTAGATCAAGAAAAATCACTTTTCACTATTTCACTATTCTCCATCTCTCTGCGTGAGAATTGTAAAAGGGGTTACTGTTATTAACAAAAAAATAAATATAGAACAAAAAGAAAAAATAACTTTATTTATTTGCTCATTTTTTCTCACTTTAAGATGAGATATTAGTAAGAAATTAAACAATTCTGTTATGAAATTTCTTTTGTGAATTATGAAGATTAATTGTGGTTTCATGTTTAAAACTTCATTGCTTTTCAAAGTATTATTTACGAATCTTAGATACGAAGTGTAAAAAAATTTACACTCAGTTACAAAAATAGTAAAATTTTAATTTTTGTTTTAAATGGAATAAAAAATTTTATACATCATTAGTAAGTATATCGAAAAATAGTATTAGTAAGACATATATTTGCTATGTGACATACAAGTGATATGTTCCCTCAAACAAGTTTTCATATGTGTTTGTAAGCGTTTATAAGAAATTCTGTTCACTCTATTTTAATATTAAATATTTTTTAGAACTATAGTTCAATTTTATCTTCTTCTTTATATATAAAAAGTTAAACAGCAGAAGAACATTTACCGAAAAATAGTTTATGGGATTCTGCACCCGATGATGCAGAATATTACAGTAACTTTTGCCGTAATAATCAGAAAAGCAATATTAGTTCAAATAGGATCTTCCTGCTGTTCCCATCTAAGAAACTTGAAACTACATTCTAAATAATGGAGGTAATTTCAAACCGTTGTCTTTATTCTTTTAAATATAATGTATTTGAAACTTCCTGAAAAAAATAATAATAAATAATAAACGTATTTCACTTCCTAGAGGAAATTTTGTTTAACTTTATTTATTTATTTTTTTAAATTATCTCGAGAGCTACATTGTTTTACTATAACAGATTATGCTTTCTTTATTTGATTTGTGGTACAACATATTCTAATATTCATTATATATTTGCTTTAATGAATTTAATTCAAGATCACAAAACATTTTTATAAGATTAATATTTTATAAATGTTCATTTAAGAGAATTGTCATGCATATTCATGACCAACTTTTCTGCATATTGTTAAAAATATTTTTAAGCCTTTTATTATATTAAAATTGATACACTTTAAGAAAACTATTTTTTAATTAAAATTATCTGGTAGAAAAAAGGAAAACACGTAAAGATACATTTGTATGGGTTGAAACCTTTAGCTGTCTGAATAAGCAATACCTAATGATTTAATTTAAATGTCATTAATGCATAGTAAAAAATAAGATTACATCAGCTATGAAACGTCTATGTATTCCAGTTAATTGATTATATTTATTTATACTTAACTTTTTTCATTAAAAACTTAATTGAATTCATATTGATAAACAAAAAAAAAAAACCACTTAAGCAGAATACTTTTTTTTTAAAAATACTTATTCTGCTTAAAGAACAGAACAGTGCTCTTTGAATTATTATGGGCTGCAGTACGATAGAGTTTTATTTTGAATTTTTCATACAAATGACCAGTCGGAACAGCTAGTGGACCCTGGTCAATCAATAACCAATTGCTCATGTCCAGTGCCTTTGCTCGTCTATAATGAATTTTCTAATCAAGCAACGTTGATTACTTTCCAAATACAAAATGCATCTTCGCTTGCGTGGCATCTCTTCGGCCAATCTGCATGAGGTAATTGAATTCAGCCCGGACTGACCACCCATTTATTCCCGCTGACCGCTCATCCCTCCCCCACCCGAGGTGGCTCTTATTTTTATGGAAGGATGGAGGAGCTGTATTTAATGCCTTTCCCGTTGGAAATGGTTGTAATTTGCAAAACAGGACATTGTAATGACCACTGGACAGTGTCCAGCAGCAGCGCTAATGTATGGCCTGACACAGCTGAAGCCTCCAATGGGAAGGGCAGGGGCGAACGTGCAGGGGGCGGGACAAATGTGATTATTAGAGCACCTGGGGAGGTGGAGACTGCATCTTGTAAATCATCACTTTGCATCGTAATATCACAAAACTAACGTCTAACTATTACTAGATGCTAAACACACACTCCTGTTAAGAGCAGGCAAAAGTAAACATTGCAGAGGTTATAAATTACTCCCCTTCCACTTAATTTTCGTGTACTGCAGTAGAAACCCTTCTTCGGATCATTTGAAAGCTACATTTTGCCGTGGTCATCCATTTAATGCATTGTCCGGCCCCATTATTTCACCATTTTACTGTTCTATGCGGTAGAGAAACGATCGAAGGAGATACCGCTGGGCTCCGGCTCCACACAATCAAATACCATTGTAATTTACGACACATTCTTGATGGCGACTTAAAATGCTTCATAAAAGACTCCAATAAATTTTCCTACAGACAACTGAAAGCAATCTTGTATCAAGAATTTTTAAAATTGGAAACAAAAGCATTGGAAAGAGACTGATACAGAACGCAATTAAACAATAGTTAGTTTTTATCTGTAAGCTCCAAATTCTCTTCTATATCTTTGAAATTCTAAAAGAAAATTACAACAATAATGCTCTTCTTAAATAAAATAATAGTTTTATCTGTAAATAAAATTTGCTTTGAAGGAAATAATTATTTTGTTTAATATAACTAAAAATGCTCGTTAAATATAGTTTTTGTTTGGCTTTTAAGCAAGTGTTTAATTTTTCCTTTCTATAGAGAATAATTATTATTAAGTTAATGAGATTGGTCGATTTTAAAATCTGATTTGAGCTCTGAGACAATGTGTCTGACAGTATAACTGAGTGACTAAAGAAACAATTTAATTCACATCTTTTTTTTAATACTTTCATGCGCAATAAAATAGCATTAAACTTTACATTATACTATTAAGCATTAAAAAAATTGCATCGCATGCCTAAATTCTCCTACAGCAAAATTCAGAACAAATTTGTACTTGCGTTATAATTATATGAAGTTACTATTGTTTTCAAGTTTTTAAATTTTACAAGTATAGACTGAGAAATAAAAAAAAAACATTTATTAAGATTGGGGGAATAGCATGTCTGGAAAATTATCGAATGTTTAGTTTTTGAATAACAGGAAAAAGACAAAGATGAAAGTTTTGTTGGGTCAAGATTAAATTCTTGTGTATCTAACAGCCTTTTATTGTTAATATTCAATATAAAATTATCTAATAAATATAAATAATAGTTATAAAATAAATTATTAATAAATTCAGTATTACAGTATTATACCTCAAGAACCAATTTGTCAAATAGCTCTTATCGGTCAATATTTCTTAATTATTATTTTAACACTGGTAATAGAATCCCACCACCGAAAATCATTTATGAAATTTTTTTAATTCAATGCATATATCTTACATGTGTTTTACATTTCATTATATTTATAGACTTCATATTCCTGAAAAACGAAATAGCCTGTCTGTCTTATTTGAGCTTTTGGAAGATTCATTATCACATTTTTTAAGTCAATATATTTAAACAGATAACAGGAAGTATATATATATATATATATATATATATATATTGTGCATTGTGCAAAAATTACAGGTGAAAATATGATAGAAGCGAAAAAATAAAATCTACTCCAAAAGATTCTTCATGTAATCACTTTGAAGAGGAATCATTTAGTGAGTTTTTTAATGGACTTAAGTTTGGATTCACGCGCTCTGCCACAGGGGACAATGCATTTTATTTTTCTTAATATCAGCTGCTGGAATTACTACAACTTGCAGAATAAGAGCTTTTGAAATAATCTTCAAATAATTCTTCAGAACTTTTGAAATAATATATATATATATATAATTTCAGAATCTCACTTTCAGTTGAGAAAATTATTTCAAAAGTTCTCAACCTACAAATTTTCGTAATTCCAGCAGCTGTACTAAGAAAAAAATCCATTATCTACTGTGGCAGTGTGCAAGGATCCAAACCTAAGTTCATTAACAAACTCACTAAATGATTCCTATTTAAAGTGATGATATGATGAATCATTTTGTGTAAGTTTTATTTTTTCGTTTCTGTTATATTTTCACCTGTAATTTTTACACAATGCATAACTAAGGAATGAGCAAAAGGTTTCGATTTCTTTTTTTCGCACTGTATAATGCTTTATTCACTTGGCATCATAATTTAGCCATATGAATCTAATTTCTTCATTCGATTTCATACCCAAAAATTCCCTTATCATGCTTAATAATTAAAAACATATAACGGATATTTTATTTGTCAGGGTGAAAGTACACAAAGTTTTTGCTTATAATATATTTTTGCCTATTGTTGCTTCCAAATTCTATGTTCTTCTTCGTTTGTTGAACATCGTTCGGCCTTATATACTATTTATGTATCCCATGAACAGCCAACCAACGGGTGATGCCTTTGGCATTTGCTGTAGTATGGGAGAAAACCACTAAAACTTCCACCAGGTAGTCTGACTAACGATGCAAGACGCTTTTACATATAATGACACAATCGCCATCGATCTTCATTTCTGAATTTGGATTTGGTTTATCGCTCTACGGTCATCTTGTGCACACGAGGACTAAACAGACCGCCTCATTTCTGAAAACAGTGACTAATAAGATGCCACCAGCGCATTCGAACTTCAGCTCTCTTGCAATCAAGCTGCACACGTTACAGCTCAGACACAAGTGGGGTACGTTTTTTTAAGTTTTTCTTATTAATATTTTATAAAGTCAAATTAGAATAATTTTTCGTTTCAGAAGAATATAGAACTTAAATAATAACATTGCCGCTGGCGGAATAATTTTTATGTCCAGTTTATTATTTTCACTCTTCTTATTTTTCTTATTTAGTCTTTGGCATGCTCAATTTACTATTTTTTCCGTAGTTACTAGTTCTTAAATTTTCCCAGATTTTCTGAATTTATTTCTACTTTTTTCCTGTATCTTTTCATCTTTTCTTTAACAATTATATTCATTTTCAGTTACTATTGAATTTAGAACACTAACTTAGTCATAGCTTACTAGAGAAAATGTCGTAGTTGTAAATAAATAGATAAATGGTGTGTTCATAATGTAGAAATAAGTTTAAGTAAAAGTTTGTTTTTTCGGAATTTAAAAAAACAGGTACGTCTGCATTGAACAGAAACTGAATAATAAAATAGGAGGAATAATATATTTCAGCTTAATATTTTTTTAATATTATTAAATCTTTATATTAATTCTATTTAAAAATTTAATGACGCCCATAGTACAGAGGTACAGTTGAAATGTCGAAGTGAATCCTGGTTAGATAAAAAACTGCAGCTGCATCCTTACAATTACAAAGTGTTCTTGCTTTGTGTTTTATATTTGCATTACTATACATGTTTTTCTGAATTAAAATATTGAATTTAGAACACTAACTTAGTCATAGCTTACTAAAAAATGTCGCAGTTGTAAATAAATAGATAAACAGTTGTTCATAATGCAAAAATAAGTTTAAATAATTTTTTTTTTTAATTTAAAAAGATAGACACGTCTGCATTGGACAGAAACTGAATAATAAAACAGTAGGATTAATATATTTACGCTTAATATTTTTTAAATATTATTAAATCTATATATTAATTATATTTAAAGAATTTAATGACACCCATTTGTACAGAGTTATAGTTGATAGGTCTAAATGAATCCTGGTTAGATAAAAATCTAAAGCTGCATCCTTACAATTACAAAGTGTTCTTGTTTTGTGTTTTGTCTTCGCATTACTATATATGCTTCTTTTGAATAAAAATATTGAATTTAGAACACTAACTTATTCACAGCTTACTAGAGAAAGTGTCGTAATTTAAATATAAATAAATAGATAAACAATGTGTTTATAATGCAAAATAATATTAAAGCTATATATTAATTATATTTAAAGAATTTAATTACACAAATTTGTACAGAGTTATAGTTGAAAGGTCTAAATGAATCCTGATTAGATAAAAAACTTCAGCTGCATCCTTACAATTTCAAAGTGTTCTTGTTTCGTGTTATGCATTTGTATTATTACATATGCTTCTTCTGAATTGAAATATTGAAATTAAAACACTAACTTAGTCATAGCTTACTAGAAAAAATGTTGCAGTTGTAAATAAATAGATAAACAGTGTGCTCTAATGCAAAAATAAGTTTAAGTAAAAGGGTTTTTTTCCCCGAATTTTAAAAGACAGGTACGTTTGCATTGAACAGAAACTGAATAACAAAATAAAGGAAGTAATAAATTCACACTTAATATTTTTAAAAATATTTTTAAATCTATATATTAATTATATTTAAAGAATTTAATGACGCCCATGGTACAGAGGTATAGTTGAAATGTCGAAACAAATCATGTTTAGATAAAAAGCTGCATTTGCATTCTTACTAATGCAAATACAAATCACAGTTACAAAGTGTTCTTATTTTGTTTTTTGTATATGCTTGTTCTGTACTATAATATTATTTTTAAACTCTGAGAGAAATACAATGTAATTCCATCATTATTTTGAAATTTTTTTTATTAATTTTTTTCTCCAATGTAACTTTAAGAAAAAATTAAATTCATTATGATATGATGTTCTAAATAAAAAAAAACTTAGCATAATTTTAGCAACAGAGTTACATTTCATATTTCCTTGCATATTTTAATAATTTGCAAATTTATTTGCGTATTTTAATAATTTAATAAATGAATGTGTTTTTGAAATAGTAACTCAAAAGTTTGAGTAGTTTTTGAAATAGCGTTTTGCTCTAAAAATGTGTATTCTGTTTATTTATGAGCAGAATAATAATAAACAAAAATGTGGAGAATTTATTACAGTATTTTTTATTTTAATCAAGCTATACCTCTTGTAAATCTGATTTTACTTTTCTCCTTACTTTAATGCAATGATTTAAATTGAAACCATTTCTAGTAAAAGAAGTTAACATATTTTCAACAAAAAAAATTACATAAAATTCTGATTAATTAATTAATTTTTTTTTTTTGTCTGCCAGTTCCCTATTTTTCAAAATTTGTCTATTTATGAAATAATAACTACGAATTTGGATTATTCTTAAATATATTATCCTGTAAAATAGACTCAGTTTGCCAAGTATTGAATCTAGGATTTAATAATTTTCAACTTTCTTTCAAAGCCCTTTCAAGTTTATTAGTGTTTTTTATTTGAATAATATTAATTTTAAAAAATAACTCAAAATTTCTACAAGTAGTTTCCAGTATTTATTTTTAATAATTTTTATGTATAATAATATAAAAATTTTGCCATCATATAAAATTCTTTCCCAGGATTAGTTTCTAGTTTTTAATAATACATGTTTAGAATAAAAAGGGTTAGTCAACTTTTATAATTAACTAAATATTTGAATCCTTTAAAACATATGTGCTAATTTTTTTCCCGGTCCAAAATATTGTTGTTTAAATTACCATAAATATTATTCACAAGGAATGTTTCAGCCTTTATTAATTAACTTTTCTAGCACAAAATATAGTGTTAAACTTCTTTACAGGTTTAATTTTTATAAGTTTACGCTCACAAAAGTCCTTCTTAAATTTTTTAGCTTATTCATATTAAAGTGTTAATTGTTTTTCGTAACTCCACATTAATTCAGAATTAAGTTTAACTGAAACACATGTTAAAATTGTCGAAAGAATAATAATAAAGCACAACTGACTGAGTTCTTTTCACATATTTTTCATCACATAGGATATGTTAAATGAGTTTCAATTTTATGGCGACAACAAAACTCAAAGTTTTCATTGTATATATATTATTTCTGTTAACTGATTTTTATAAACTAGTATTCTCAACATAAGCTGAAGTATAAACATACAAACTAAATAAATATAAATAACTTTTATCTTTAACCTAAATATATTTAACTTTAAATATAAATAAAAAGCTGAAATATAACTTTTTTCGTGTATTATATCGTGTATTTAAAAACTTTAGCATAATTTCAACAACAGAATTACGTTTCATATTTGCTCGCATATTTTAATAATTTACATATTTGATTGCTTATTGTAATAATTTGATAAATGAATATGTTTTTAACATGTTCGCTTCTAAAAACGTTTATTTTGTTTAGTTATGAGCAGAGTGTTGTTAAACAAAAATGTGGAAAATTTATTAGAGTATTTTTCTATAATAATAAAGAAAAAAGTGAGTAAAATATTCTATAATCAGCACAAATAATATATGAAATAAAAAATTGCATGATTAATTAATAATCCTTTAATTTATTAATCTGATTTAGTATTTTAATATTTAAAGAAATGATGAAAAGGTCCCCTATAACAATGAATTCGTTATATTTAAATATAAAGATATTATAATATCTAGAAATATTCTTTTTTAGTCTGACGAAATCCTCATTAACGACAATTAAAACAATTATTCTTAACATTTTTATTTTTAATATTAATAAAGATAATTACATTAAAGCATTTAAATTGATTAAAAGTTTCTTCAAATTTTTTTTACGATTAATGCTTCTTTTTCATGCCGTTAATTAAGAGCATTTTACGTTTTAACACAAAACCGGTTTCTACACGAAATGATAAAAAATATTATTTAAATATCACGATGTTCCATCATTTTATAATTACTTACCTACTACATGTGTATAATTGATTAAAACAATTAATTTGAATAGACTATATTTTAACCAAAGTTGTTTACCTTAGAAAAGAATGATTTACAGATAATGCATTAGAAGTATGGTAATTTTAAAATAAATGATTCACAGAATTGTATAAAGTAGTATTAAGGTAGTACCATAGTATTAAGATATATCAACAGTAATTTTTAAACTATTTTCAATTTTTTTACAGCATTTTTATTCTTCACTATGCATGTCTATATATATATATATTGGCTGATGCCTTAAAGAGATATTTCATGTTAGATAAAATACACTTTAATCAAAGATTTAAGAGTAAACTTTTAATATACTTGATTAAATAATTTAAAACAAATGAAACTTCGATCTGATACAATTTTTTTATGCAAATTATATTGATATACCCTACTTATGCAATGAACTATTATAAGTTATGGGGTAAAAATTTAAATTAGCAATTTTTTTACGAATAGTACAAAAATAGCAATTTTTTTTATTCAAAATTAAATATTCAGATCAGCAACTAACAAAATTCAATTGTAAATGCAACTAATTATTGAAATCAAAATGAAATAATTTAAGAACTATCAGAAATGTCATCTCAAATTCCATGATAAATAGTTACGCTTGAACAATAGTGTGAGTTTATGGGTTTCAAAAATTCCATTCATAAAAGAGAGAGTGGTTTTTCTATTCAATGTTGAAAATGCACAGGATTCTGTATTCTTCTCTTTAATGCTATAGTATTCAAACTTTTTTATCTTTGCATCCTTATCAAAGGAAAATGATTTCCTCTATTATTTATCATAATTAAATATAATAGTTTAATTGTTTTTTATTCAATTTAAAATAAGCAATATATGAATAATAGAGTTTTAATTCAAAATTAAAGAATTCAGAATATCATTAATTAATTGTAATTAATCAATTGCACCCAAATTTAAAATTAAATAATGACATACTTCTTACTATAAAATTTTTTATTTTCTTTTTTATCAAATATCAATGAAATTGTAGCCTATTTTTATAAATTGTTTCTCCATCTTGTGTACAATTAGAAAATTATCTCCCTGTTAAGTTGTTAAAAACTTTTTGGATGTTTTTTTTAACAGTCATCAAATTAAAAAAAGGAAAATAATGCATATAATGTTATTGGGAAATAAATCGGATTTTTATTCTTTTTCATTAAAAATCGAGAATTCTTTACAATTCAGTCACTTATTGTTAGATTCTAATTAACCAGAGACTTATTGTTAGATTGTTATTAACCAGAGATTTATTATTAGTTGTCTGGAACTTCATAGAAACTTCATTGAATTCATCGAAAAGATCTTCCTTACTACTTTTTGTTAACTTTATTTTTTGAGGATTTAATTTTTATCTGTATGAAATACACTAACCATGTCTTGCAACATGTCTAACCGTGGGGTACTATCCCCATAACCTCTTGGGGATAGTTCCCCACAGTTAGAGAACCTCTGGTTTAATGGATTATAATAGAGAAATTTAACATAGAAACAAAAATATGACAACATTAATTCATTAAATTTACTTTTTAGGTAGAAAGAAAAAGCGATTAATTATTTGCTCAATTCATAAATATTTAATTTCAAGTGCTATCTGAAGAGTGTGTCTCCTAGAGTGCAATCTGTATTGTTTCAAAAAATACTGTATCAGTTATCAGGGGAGATAATTACTTGTAGTTTTGAAGATTATGATAATTAAAAATAGTAGGCAACAAAATTATTACGCTTTTTTTATTATATATATATATATATATATATATATATATATTATTGGTTTAGAGTAGTTAAATTTGTTTTATAGGAAATGCATCTCAATTCGCATTATAAAAACTTTTTTCTGAGTATAAAATTTATTATATGCAATATTTATTAATAAATATAAATTGGCTTTTCTTGTAATTTACGTAAAATATATTATTTTGATATGAATAACTTACTTCAAAACATGAATTTTGTTTAATTTTTAAAGATTTCGTTTTGTTTTTGGTTATTTTGTATATAAATTCAATATAAAGCATATAAATAAGCATTTAATATATACTTTAAATTTAATTAGAATTTTCGTTTTAAATGAATTATTCAAATATTTTTGAAAATTCAAATATCATGAAAGATAATGCACACATTCTACTCGTTTTGATTGTTTTCATTAATCGAAAACAATGAACTATTTTTTCGATAAAATATCATATCTTTCTTGAATCAAAAGAAATCAAATTATTATTTTTTAAAGAAATATTTTTCTCTTAATCAAAAGTTATAAAAATTTCATTTTTACTTTTAAAGCTCATGGAAATATAAACCTCAGTTATAGTAAAATGGTTAAAAATAGCTTTAATTGACGTATATTAATTCATTTTAAGAAGTTAAACTGTATGTCCCGGTCTTGTTATCCCAAAGTTTGCACAAACATTTTTAAACATATTCTAGTTTGCCAATATGACACAAAATCTTTCAAAAAGTTAGGGAAAATACACATTGTTCTGAAGCATTATTTCAGCTTAAATATAATGATGCAGAGTTATTGTTTTAAAAAAAGTTTAATAAAGTTTATTAAAAGTATTATTGTTGTAATAAAGGTTTTCAAAAAACACTTCGTAATATCACTCAAAAAAAATAAATAAATAAACGTTCATTCAATTTATTATTTGACAATCTTTCAAAATGCAAATGATATGTTTTACCGTTTGATTACCATTTTTTATACATTCTGCGTGTATGTGTGCAAGCGGGCGTGAATTCGTATTGCGTTGGATACACAAATTTAACTTTTTTTTTAAATTCAATTAATTAAAATTAATAACTTTCTGATCAGTTTACTTATTTTATGCTCTCTTAATTATAGTTTCCACATTTATTTTACGCGTAATTAATTTAGTTTATTTGTTTTTTAAAAATGCGTCAATTTCCAAGGTAGCATAATATGTTATGTAAGTCATATTTATGTCATCCTCATATTTCATTAAAAATATTTTGCCTAAAAATCAATTATTTGATGATGGTTCAAAAATTAAAAATATTTTAACTGTAAGAGAAATTCGAGTAATGGTTTTATGAAAAAGTCATCTACTTTTGTACAATATTTGAAACAATATAGAAACAAAAAAGATCACTTTTAATCTGAGGTTTGCAATAAATACTTAATACGTGATGTTCAAAAAATCACTCAGTATTCTTGATTAACGACATTTTTTGAAAAGATGCGGACAATTCAAAACAGTCAAAGGATAGTTATTGAAATGATTCAGTACATTTAGAAAATTGGCATTCAGTAATTTCAATTCGCTTTTCAAATGTTTTCTACTTACTTCTTCGTCAATTAGCTAATCCTCTGGCCTTCGGAACTTCTGGTTCGAATCCTGGCGGTGACGTGGATATTTGTTAAGGCTCGTTCCCATCGAGGTGAGAGACGTGAAGATGCAAGAGGCAAGCGACCAAATTTTTTCGACCCCTTCACAGCGAAACGTCAGAAATAGCATTACGCATAGTGAAAAACCGCTTGGAGTTGAAAGTTGGGCTACTCCACGCGGCGAACTGCAAACCGGTTTCAGGCGACCGCGGTGAGGTCAAATTTTGGTCGCTTGCATCTTGTCGCCTTGGTGAGCACGAGCCTTTAGTGGTTCGGAATTCACGTTAAACTGAAGGTCCTGGTCTAATTTGCCCAAAGTATGCTCAAAATTACCATAGAGCGACAAACCAAACCAATTTTCATGATAGTAAATCAGAAAGAGATGGGGAGATAGATGATGAGGTGAAAAATAGAATCTTGAGGCAAATTTTCCTTAATTTAGTGCAAAGAATGTTTGTATCTTTCAAGAAATTGTCGACTCTGAGGTTCTTATAATTGTGAAAGTTTCATAATTTAAAGCTTCTAAATACAAATAAATCAACCTACTACATTAATAAAGTACGATTTTCAGCAAATACATTTAATAATGATGAGACCTGATTCCGTTGCTCGAAAGATATAACTCTGTAAGCTGTTGTTTTCCAAGAGAAATTAACGAATCAATCATGAATTGAATTGCATAAGTATTATAAACAAATAACACAAACATCGTGAGTATTTTATGAGGAATCAACATAAAATTGAAAAAAGGAAATTTTTGCAATAAACCTAGTTCGGAGTTAAGTGATATTCAAATGGTAAATGATTATTTTTTATGATCCTATTCAATTTTTTTGAGAATTTACTAATTATTAAAAGTGAAGATAAAAAAAACCTAGACTTTAAAGAAATTATAAAAAAATAATTTGAATAATGTGTATTCTTTATTTGTACTTTGGGATACTACATTTATTACATGAGATATAATTTTAAAAATTGTAATTCTTAAATATAAGAATATTAATTAATATTACAACTTATAATATATATATATATATACCAACACCCAGAATTTTGTCTTGCTGTTCAGGAAAAGAAAGCAAAATCGTTTATGTAAGTTCAATAGGTCATACTAAGCTATAGTTAAAAAGTGAACTAAGAAATAATATCGATTTGCACAAAAAATATAGATTTAATTTCTAAAATAAACTATTTATAAAATAAAATTTACTCTTCTTTTATTTTTTGCTATCATCAATTATATCATTTACGTTAACTTCAATATTGAATATTCAATAAAACTAAACCACACAAAAACTCCGATTTAATCAATAAATTCAGGCGTAATAATAAAATTGACACTGATAAAGAAAACATTGATTTTTATAACGGCATAAACTACAGAGACACGTAGAATAGTACATATGTACGAACGTACAAAAAATGACGGATGGTATTTAATTTCTTCGAAGCAGTTTATGCGGTCTTAGAATCTTCATTAAATGTAATAAATTCCCTTTCAATTTTCTCTTTTTCCAGTTCTTATTGGTTTTTTTTTATGGTACACATGAAAAATTATGCATAGCTAAAGCTATTATGGCTTTGTTATACAAACCGATCAGACTGGTTGTGTTCCTTCACTTGTCCATGCCTGCCTTCAGGTCACTGAAGATTATGTTTTTACTAAAATGTGCAATTAAAAGGTCTTTCCTGTATTATAATTATGAACTTTATAAAAGCTGATAGCTATATTTTCATAATAAATAACTATATTATATACAGAGGTATTGCTTTCAACTGTCAAATATTAAAACAAATGTATTTACGTAGATCTGGAATCATTAAAATTTCAGCTCTCTTTCTTAAATATATATTAGCATTTATGTTGTAAATACTGTTATATTTTATTAAAATTCATTGTCTGCCATTCATATTGAATGAGCATCATTTCTTTCTTAAGCAACTTGTACAATGATTCAATTTAAAGTGTTTTTTTTTTTTTTTTTTTTATGGATTTAAGTATGAAGCACATGAAAAGTTTTGCATAGTTAATGCTGTTATGGCTTTTATAAAGTGACCAAACTGATTGTGTTCCTAAAAAGTCCCTTGTCCATGCTTTCCTTCAGGTCACTGTAGAATATATTTTTAATTACAGCAATACTAAAATGTGCAATTAGAAGGTCTTTCTTGTATTATAATTATAAACTTTATAAAAGCTGATAGCTATGTTTTTACAATAAATAATTATATTATATACAGAGATATTGCTTTCAACTGTCAAATATTAAAATCAAATGTATTTACGTAGATGTGAAGTCATTAGTATTTCAGTCCTCTTTCTTCAAAATATTAGCATTTATGTTGTAGATGCTGTTATATTTTATTAAAATTCATTTGTCTGCCATTCATATTGAATGAGCATCATTTGCTTCTTAAGCAACTCGTATAGTGTTTCAATTTAAAGTGTGTTTTTATGGATTTAACTATGAAACACATGAAAAATTATGCATAGCTAATGTTATTAGGGCTTTATTGTACAAACTGACCAACCTGATTGAGTTCCTAAAAAGTCCCTTATCCATGCTTTCCTTCAGGTCACTGTAGAATATATTTTTAATTACAGCAATACTAAAATGTGCAATTAGAAGGTCTTTCTTGTATTATAATTATAAACTTTATAAAAGCTGATAGCTATGTTTTTATAATAAATAATTATATTATATATAGAGACATTGCTTTCAACTGTCAAATATTAAAACAAATGTATTTATGTAAATCTGAAATCATTAGAATTGCAGTCCTCTTTCTTCAAAATATTAGCATTTATGTTGTAGACACTGTTATATTTTATTAAAATTCATTGTCTGCCATTCATATTGAATGAGCATCATTTCTTTCTTAAGCAACTTGTACAATGATTCAATTTAAAGTGTTTTTTTTTTTTTTTTTTTTTTTTATGGATTTAAGTATGAAGCACATGAAAAGTTTTGCATAGTTAATGCTGTTATGGCTTTTATAAAGTGACCAAACTGATTGTGTTCCTAAAAAGTCCCTTGTCCATGCTTTCCTTCAGGTCACTGTAGAATATATTTTTAATTACAGCAATACTAAAATGTGCAATTAGAAGGTCTTTCTTGTATTATAATTATAAACTTTATAAAAGCTGATAGCTATGTTTTTACAATAAATAATTATATTATATACAGAGATATTGCTTTCAACTGTCAAATATTAAAATCAAATGTATTTACGTAGATGTGAAGTCATTAGTATTTCAGTCCTCTTTCTTCAAAATATTAGCATTTATGTTGTAGATGCTGTTATATTTTATTAAAATTCATTTGTCTGCCATTCATATTGAATGAGCATCATTTGCTTCTTAAGCAACTCGTATAGTGTTTCAATTTAAAGTGTGTTTTTTTATGGATTTAACTATGAAACACATGAAAAATTATGCATAGCTAATGTTATTAGGGCTTTATTGTACAAACTGACCAACCTGATTGAGTTCCTAAAAAGTCCCTTATCCATGCTTTCCTTCAGGTCACTGTAGAATATATTTTTAATTACAGCAATACTAAAATGTGCAATTAGAAGGTCTTTCTTGTATTATAATTATAAACTTTATAAAAGCTGATAGCTATGTTTTTATAATAAATAATTATATTATATATAGAGACATTGCTTTCAACTGTCAAATATTAAAACAAATGTATTTATGTAAATCTGAAATCATTAGAATTGCAGTCCTCTTTCTTCAAAATATTAGCATTTATGTTGTAGACACTGTTATATTTTATTAAAATTCATTTGTCTGCCATTCATATTGAATGAGCGTCATTTGTTTCTTAAGCAACTCGTATAATGTTTCAATTTAAAATGCTGCATTTTCAATGCAATCGTACACTCGAACGAATTTGGAACCATTTTTCAAGTCTGAGCTATTCACAAGCTGTCATCTAAACATAATAGACACTTTCAGTCCGAAGTGCATTTTAAAACTTTGAAAGCGATGCTATATTTATTTCAAAAGCATTTTTAACTCCGCTTTTAAAGCGCATGCTTTTAAACAAATGTTCGCTGTGATTTAGCTACTGGTTGGTAGTGGGGCGAAATGTCACTCATTTTTACGTTTATGACCTATAGGTAACGACTCGCATTGCCTTTAGTTCATTTCATAAAGCTTTCTCAACGATAACTTTTAAGTGACACATTACTTTTTTTCCAAATAAAAAGACTTCTTTTAAAAAAATTTTTAATATAAAATAACTTAAACAAGTTGATGATAAAAAAGTAAAATTCTAATGATGACTTGAAATTATATATTAAGAATTTTGAAATAATTTGAAATTCCTTAGTTTAGTTTTAATACTAGTTTGATAGTTGTAATTTTAATTTTTTTTTTATTTTAACTAGTGTGATAGTTTTAATAGTTTTAATTTTTAGTTTTTATTCACAGTTTGATTGGCTTTGCTTTTAAAAAATAAGTTGTACACTGCAACAAACTTTTTTATTTGTTACTTTTCTTAAATTTTTAAGTTACTAAAATTTTATTAAATTTTTAAATTACCAACTTTTTTGTAGTTGTGCTCTTTAGCCAACTTTTTTACTTGTTACTTTTCTTAAATTTTTAAATTGCCAACTTTTTTGTAGTTATACACTGTAACCAATTTTTTTCTTAATTAATTTTCTTAAATTTTTAGTTAGTTACTTTTCTTTAGTTTCTTGAAAATAATTCGATTAACTCAAAATTTAACGTGCTTGAAATTTTAAATTTTTTAAGGTATTAGGAATGTAGTTTTACTTTTCATGGTTAATTAATTTGCCAAACTATTCGTTTGACAGAATATTTTTTATCTCTTATTTATGTATTTTTTAGGAATTTAAAGGACTGAAATTTAACAAGGAATAAATACTAAATTATTCGAAAAGGACTTAAGATTTTTGATAATGAAAATTTGATAAATATTTCATCGATTCCAATATAAAATAGTTTTAGTTAAAAGAAAAAATAATAAAAGATCAAATCAAATTAAAAATGTCGCATGAAAGGGAGAAGTATTATAATCAAGTAAAATTTCTTCTTTTAGCTTCTTAAACGTTTGAAAAATATTAAAAAAGTTTATTGGATCTGCCGTTTCAAACTGAATTTATCAATGTAATGGCTTAGAACCAGCCTTGATTGCTGAAAAAAATTTGCGCTTGTCATTTTATCCAGTTAACCTGAAATCTGTATAAAATTTATTTAATACCTTGATTCTGTTTTACTATTTTTACTATTCTACTGTTTTTTTTTTTCTTTCACTTTTTTTTTCTCATCCCTTTCTACCTGTTTTGCGTTAATTAAATATTAGTAAATAGATCAAATTTGCCGTATAGACCAAATTACCAGTAGATTCGTTGAATTTAGTTCAAATCAAAGAAATGAACAAAAGTTACATATTTTATTGCTTAAGTTCCATCATGAGTCAAAAGAGCCAATATAAAAATGTAATAAGGAAAAGTTTATATCTTAAATCGTTTCGTAAGTTAGTGTAATATGGTATTAATAACATATAATTATTCGGGGATTGTGGTATAAAATCTTGACATAGAGCTTACATTAAAAAAAATCTTAGTATTAAAATCTTCAAGTATCTTAGATTGTTTTGTAAGTGAGTGTAATATTATATTATTAAAATATAATGCCTTCGGTGATTATGGTATGGAATCATGACATAGAGCTTTCAATAAAAAAAAGTTCCTTAGATTGTTTCGTAAGTTAGTGTAAGATTATATTAGTAAAATATAATGCATTTGGTGATTGTGGTATGGAATCTTGACATAGAGCTTTCAATAAAAAACAGTTCGTATCTTAGACTGTTTTGTAAGCCAGTGTAAGATTATATTATCAAAATATAATGCATCCGGTGATAGTGTAACGGAGTCTTGACAAGGAGCTTGTAACATGGAAAAATTAATATCTCAAATTTTTTTGTAAGTCAGTGTAATATCATTAAAATATAATTTATTCGGTGATCGTCGTATGAAGTAACATGAAGCTTTGAAGCTTTAATTTGTATCTGAATTTTTTTTTTTCCTGAATTTAAAGTGACTGTTTTCCTAAAATAAGCATTTTGTTAAAATCCTTTTTTCCAAAAATAATAATAATATTAATTTGATTGATGTAACTGAAAATCGTTTTACAGGAACCATCTACAGGGTTAAGTTAAATAATTCAAATTTAAATATATTCGAACTTATTTCTCTTTGGGTAAATATTTGTTTAATGTTATACTTACTTAGATTAAAAGAAACAATAATTAACAAAATAAAAAAAATCATAAAGGCAAAGAACTTTCATTAAAATACAACATAAAAATAATTTATAGTATACGAATGATTTTCCATTAAAACAATAGGCAATTTTTGTAATGTGAAGTATTTTCTAAGATAGCAAAGTTTTTATGTTCTTTAAGAAATTTGATTACTTCAAATGGAAATTAATAATAAATGTTATCTACTTCAGTTAATTCATATAATTTAAGTTTCAATAAAGTTTCTTTTGAATATAGTAATAAAAATAATATAAAAAGAACATACACAGATTTTAAATTATTTCTATACATGTACCTAATTAATACGACTACAAAACAAAGAAAATCAAAAATGCCTCTTTGATTAGCAAACGTTTATAAAATAATGTATAAGGCACAGCATTTAATTATTAAAAATGTTATAGTTAATTAGTGAGATGTCTATTAATTTAATTTTCATTTTTATAGGAATACTAGTTATATTTTGAGACATTATTTTTTGCACTTCTCTTATTCAACTCCAAAGAAAAAAGACGTTTTTTTATCAGGTATTTGATGAAAGATTTTTTCAGTCAACTTTTTCTTCAGTCATTCTATTTTATTATTTTATAAAAATATTCAATTTTATTAATTAATTTAATTACGTAAGTATATATGTATTATTTAATAAATATTTTTTAATTTTAATTAAATTTTATTATTTAATTACTATACTTTAATTAAATAAAGATTTTTATTGCAGAATTTTGTGAAAGGTTTTAAAACAGTGCTTACAAATGAAGATAGGATAGGATAATCATTAAAAATTCTTTTTTCTTTACCAAGATTTTTAATATTAATAAAAGGCACCTTTTCAATTAATCACTGCATTTGTATGAAGGTCTGCAAATATTAGCATGAATAAAATTCTCATTAAAAAAATACTTATTTGTTCATTTCTTAATTAATCTTAAATTCATGGTTTTACATCTGGAAATGATAAAGGAATAATTATTATTTTTGAAACAATGTAATCAAAATGAAAAACACGTCTTCCATTTAGTTTAATTTACGTTATGTGAATTCATTCAATTAGACTCCTATTTCCAGTATTATTTTTTTAATTTATTGACAAAAACGTTTATTTACAGTTCTTTAAATGATTGTATTGCTACAGCATTACCAAAATATTAAAATAATTTTTTCATCTAAAAAAAACTACAATAATAAACTTTACATATTCTAAGGAAATTTTTTAATTGAGGTTTAATGTCTTGTATTAAAATATTTACAGCAGAAAACTACCATTCATTAAATGGTAGTTTTCCTTAGAGTATTGAAGTTCAAAAATTTATGCAGTCTCACACTGTTTACATTTGTTTATCCAGTTACATTAAAAAATAAAGTTTCAGAAGGAGAATTTTTTAATAATATCTGTAACTTTTTCTTGATAAAATTACAATAATTATTTTAAGAACGTGGTAAGAACAATTTTTTTTTCTTTCAGGAAAATCACTGACCAAAGAATAGCCAAAAAGTTACCTTACAAAAATCTTCATAAACTTAAAAAAACCCTACATATTAATAAATGTTGTCATATTTCTGTCAGTTAGTACTTAGTAGAATATCATATAAGCATCCAAAACAGTTTTTAAACGTCTGGGCATAGAGTTCACTTGTTTATGTAGTTTCGGCATAATTGTCCCTCCATTCTTCAATCATTACTGTTTTTAGTTCGGTTTTCATTTCATTGTCGTGTCTTCGTACTAGAACCTCTAGTTCTCTCCAAATATGTTCTATTTGACTTAAATCTGGCGACTGAGATCATGTTTTTAGAATTTGAAGATAATAGAGGCGAGCATGTGATTAGGATAGTTACATTGATGAAAACAAAACATTTTTCATGACCAAATTTTGGGTTGATAATTTAAAACTGTTTTTTAAAATACTCAAATAAAAAGAGCATCATGCCATCAATACCAAATTGCCTAGTTCTAATAATGACATGATTCTCCACACTTTATTATTTCAACTAAATTCTTGAGATTAAGTTCCTCATCTTTTTATATGTATGTAAAATATCCCATCGGAACCAAAATAGTTAATCTTTTATTTTTGAAATTTTGGTTCCGATTTTTATTTGCAAATAAGACATAATTTCAACAAATTTTAGACATTTACGATTGATTTCGAGGTGTGTTTATCACTTACAAAAAAATTTCCTTCTGGTAGAATATCCATGGGATTCTGCTGATCATTCGTCGAACTGTTTCAGGTGAAATTGAAGGAGACAATTTTTCAATTAATTCAGTAAAAACCTTTTACATCAATTAAACGTGAACTTTTCAGAATTTTTTTCTGATCACATTGGGGTGACTTTTCGGATGACCTTTCCTTACCTGGTTTTCTGTATAATTTTCTTCTTCATTTTATAAAAGCATATATGTGTGTGTGTATGTGTGTGTGTGAAAAGTAATCAATAATCAAATGCTGTTTGTTGTTTTTTATAACTATGAACTATTTTTAAACAGCTAATGTAATATAACGAATCAATTGAGCAAAATTTAAAGCCAAACAATTTTTAAATGTCCCCAAAAGGAAAAAAAAGCGGCAGACCATAATTTTATCTGTGAATTTATTCAAAATGCTACGGTTTGTGATCACTTTTGTAACGTGTTTTCTTTTTTTCTGTACCTCCTTGCATTTTTATTTCTATAAAAAGAAAATTAGCCATTATTTTTAATAAATTTAGTTTATTTCATTAAAGAATAAAATGATAAAAATATTGATTTAATATTCTTATTCAGTTCCCCGCTACAGTGCTTTTTCTATATATTTTTAAAGTGTACGGACACTTTCGGGAATGTATGTTTAGTATTTGTGTCTGTTTTGCTGTTGTGTTTGTTATTTATGTTTTGTGTGTTTGTGTATGTTTTTATATGTATGTATGTATGTGTGTGTGTTTTGCTGTTGTGTTTGTTATTAATATTTTGTGTGTTGTGTGTGTTTGTGTATGTTTTTATATATATGTATGTATGTGTATTTGTATATATTTTTATATGTATGTATGTATATGTGTGTGTTTGTGTATGTTTTTATATGTATGTATGTATATGTGTGTGTTTGTGTATGTTTTTTATATAGGTATGTATGCGTGTGTATATATCGATACCTGTTTTATTTAGTTATAAAATTTATTTAGCTTTGATTTGAAGCTATTATATTTTGTAAATTTTTAAGACTGCAAAAATATAAGTGTGAAATTTTTAAATAAATGTGTGAAACATTTAAAAATAAGCAAAGTATCATTCAAGAAATTCCATCTCATTACTGCAGAAATATTTCGGCATCATTGTATTTTAATTCTAAACTTAAAATATTTTTTACGAAGAAACAAGGCGAGAGACATGAAGACAGAAAAAGAGAAAACATTTACTATAACAATAAATAAATAGCAGAAGTAAAATCTTTTGGATTTTATATGATAGTTTTACTTATTCGCAAAATATTTTACCGCAAAAATTTTATTCCTTCCGTTTAGTTTTTAAATTCTGTGTTCTTATTTAATCAAAATACATTGTTTTTTTTTTAAATAAAAGTTCTATTTGACTTACAGATTCTCAGAATTGATTTTGATTTAGTCTAAAAGAAAAAGCAGTCAAGAAGAATTGCCGATAACTAACGTATTTATTGTAACATTGTAATTAGTTAATATATTCTGATTAATATAAATAAACAAATATACTTTTCTAGGTATTTAATCCTTTTTTGTTGTTGTTGTTGTTTTAAAATGATGCTTGGACTGGTTTAATGGTCAAATTTATCATTTACTTTTCATTTAACATAGAATATATTTTCTGTTTAACAAAAATGTTGTAACATTTCGGTAGGTTTCCAATGCTTTCCGGTGCGACTATAGTAGCAAAAGAAGCGGACGTCAATTTTTTCACCCCTTTTTTTCGTGTCCTACTAATAACGTGCAAAACCTTCTGTAGGGCAATGGAGCGCTAAGTAGGTCAGGAAGCAATTGGGGTGACAGCTGTTTGGGGGAAAGGGGTAACACCAGATCCTGAAAAGTTGGCTTGGGGGACCAGGGAATATGTGTTTTACCTCCCCTTCCTCGTCTTCAAGGTGTTTTTATGCTGGAACCAATGAAAAACCAAGATCTTTTCATAGACCTCTTTTGATACACAGTGTATATTTGAATAAGGGGTACATTCAAAACAGTCTCAGGCTGAGAGATCAAGAGTTTCTTTCTTTAGAGTAGCTCTCATACTTCAAGTGTTGTGGTTAAATGAAGTCAGCAAGAAATATAAAGCATACGAGAAAGAATATAAAAGTTAGAATTAAAATTTTATAATTGCTTGATTCCCGATTTTTGCATGTTAAAGTAAATGCAAGTAAGTATAGGAAGGCTGTATAGAGTTAATGGGCAGTAAATTTTGTTTATTTACTGTATTTATTTAGAGTTATAAAGGATTATTTTTATAATATAAGGTTTAATGATCTATTGCATATAATTCGAATGTATACTGCTGCATAATTAATTATTGCTAATGCAGAGTTTCATAAAATATAATAACAAATAAATGTTTAGTTTCCTGTGTTTTTTATCTATTTACGAATAATTTTTATTATTATTTAAAAAATAAATTAATCATATTTTATTTAAAGTAGCATGTTGTGTATTTAACTTCTCTTCTTAAAAAATATTTAGTATTTTGTTTTTAGCTTTTCTATTAAGGATATTTATACATTAGATATATTTTAAATGTATATGAATTAAAAAATATATTTATTCATATTAATTTAATGAAATGTCTTTGTAAATTTAAAATAAGAAAAAATACACGTTAAAATTTATGGAGGGACTGAATCATGACTTTCACATGGAAGCCTTCTAAAACTTGCGTGCTATTTTATCTTTAAATTTACTATTTAAATAGTAAATTTAAAGATAAAATGGTACGCAATTTTAGAAGATAATAAAATGGTACTAATTTTTAGAAGGCATAAATTATTCTAAATGTTTTTTTTTTCCCAACTTTTAAGCAATTATGTTCGAAAATGAAATCGAGTATAAAATTTTCCTATTTGATCCTAGTTTATTTGAGAATCTTTCAAAAAATAAAAATTTAAATGAAATAAACTTCTGCACTTGAGCTCTTTATATCATAAGGGAAATTAGACTTTTATAAGCAACATGATCAAATTTCTAGTTAAAAAAAATAATTCTTATAAAATATTGATCTTAAATTATTTAAAGATATATTAAAATTTTATTAAATTAGCTAAGGAGATTATCGATTTTAAAAAATGGCGGTAACTATAAGAAATGAGCTTTTACGATATCAACTTTCTTGACAAAATTATTTGTAAAATTTATTATTTAATTTAAAAGCGTCCAGTAAGTTTTATATGTAAAATATTTTATTAGAAAAAAAATATTATATTATTATGTTTGGAATTAAAATGTTTGTGTGGTTTTTTTTTTTTTTTTTTTTTTTTTTTTTTTTTCTTTGTACTTAAAATACTTAATTTTTTTTTTTCAATGGTGACTAGTTTACTTTTTAAATACAACATAAATATATTCAAATAACCAGATTTGGTTTTTACTTTCTCTATTTATTAACACAATTCCGAAATCTTAAATATGCCTGATATTGTTTCCTATTTCCTTTGGCATTTTTCTAAATCAATTCATCACTCAAATACCAATTTTAATTTAACTCAATTAATAATCCTGTTTATTAACAAGAATATATTAAAATTTCATTTTGAAAAATTCTTATGTTGTACATACCACCTTCTTATACTATGTAGAAAAAATATTGTCTGAGTAACCTTATTTACATCATTTTTATTCATTTATTAATTCAAATTTTTTTTAAATGTCGTATTAGTTCATTAACCGTTGTTAAAGATGAACAAACATTATTAGATGTAAACAAATATTAAAAACCTCAATATTTGGTCATATTTAGCATGGGTTTACAAATTTACAGAATAATTTTTCCTCTATTTTACCCTTCAAAATATGTTCAAGTGCGTACTAACAAATAAAAGTGCTTTATTAATTATTAATAACCTAAGTATCTTATGCTTTAAACTAATTTATTTAAAATCAGTTCATAAGTTAAGAAGAAATATGACTGTAAACTACTATAATTAAAGTCTAATCATTTTATTAAATTTTTATTCAGATATTTTTCATCCAAGTCTATCCAATTTTTTAACCGTTCATAGATTTTATTGTATCGTGGTAGTATTTAAATATACTTAGCTTCTGTATGTTTTTCCATGTTTTCTAAGTATTACTGTTTTTCTAGCCATAATGTTATATTCCTCGTGTAATAAGATTAAACAACTGCTTAATTTTGTTGTTGTGTTAATTAGGATTTTTCGTCTTTTATTAACTATGCTCAAATAAATTAAAACTTGTATTATGCTTTATTACAAAACAAATTCGTATGGATATATTATGCAATAGGATTAAGTGTTATTAAACATTTTTTTTTTCCCTAAATAAATATTCTAAGCAGGTAGAGCTTTTTAGTTCCTGCATAGTTAACCTCAGCTATAAGTGAAAGAAGTTTGTTCTGGCAGTCCTTTTTTATTTTAGAAACTATTTATGTATTTGAGTTTTCTGTCATCGAATTAAAGAATGTATCCTATTTTTTATATGAGTTTCTTATTTTAAGAAAACGCTTTTGAAGTACTGTCCAATCTCATACTGAAGTGAGATTGGACAGTACTTAAAATAGAAGTTTTTTATTTTAGAAATTATTTATGTATTTGATTTTCTGTCATCAAATTAAAGAATGGGTCCTATTTTTTATTTGAGTTCTCATTTTAAGAAAACACTTTTGAAGTACTGTCCAATCTCATGCCGAAGTGAGATTGGACAGTACTTAAAATAGAACTTTTTTTATTTTAGAAGCTATTTATGTATTTCAGTTTTCTGTCATCAAATTAAAGAATGGGTCCTATTTTTTATATTTTAAGAAAATGCTTTTGAAGTACTGTTCAATCTGATGCTGAAATGAGATTGAACAGTACTTAAAAAGGAACTTTCCTATTTTAGAAACTATTTATGTATTTGATTTTTTTTCATCAAATTAAAGAATGGGTCCTATTTTTTATGTGAATTCTTAATTTAAAAAAACGCTTTTGAAGTACTGTCCAATCTCAGGCTGAAGTGAGATTGGATAATACTTAAAATATAACTTTTTTTATTTTAGAAACTGTTTACGTATTTGATTTTCTGTCATCAAATTAAAGAATGGATACTATTTTTTATATGAGCTCTTATTTTAAGAAATTGCTTTTGAAGTACTGTCCAATCCCATGCCGAAGTGAGGGGCAAAATCAAACAGCCGAGAAATTTCTGATGACCATTTCCACTTGGGCGGCAGCTTCCCGTGAAATCGCATTTTTCCAGAAAAGAAAATCATCGATGCGTCCTGTAAAGAAACATTTTTGCGCAACTTGTTCTCAGGGCGTGGAAAATTGGGGGGAGAGAAATTCGCAAGATCGATGGCCGCGAACCAATCAGGGTCTAAGCTGAAGAAGCGAAAGTGGGTGGGCTCACAGCATTAGTGCTGCGAATGAGAATCACCCCCACCCTAGTTGCTTTGGCCACTCCTTTCTTCCTGTGTGTCTTGAGATCTCGGAGGCATCTTCAAGTGCAAGGGAGGAGGACAACAAAAATTCCCCTGCACTATGTTAATGAGATCCGAGGCTACTGAATCGGTCGGTCCCCCTTCTTTCTATGTCCATTGCGATCTCCTTTGTCGCTGGTTGGCTCTTGGCAAATTGCTGCTATTCCCCGAATTTCAATTTCAGATGGGGCCGAGCTTCAAAACAAACCAACAAAAGAAGAAGCGAACCATGTTAAGTACGTCGTTGGAAGGGGTCTAAAATTATAAGCTACAAATCACTATCGAATGGCTGCAAAAATCACATCCAGGTCCGCCAATTTCAATCGATGCTGAATATTTTAGCGGAGTAATCATCCGGACGAAAGGGTCTTGGAGATGATGGTGGTAATGATCGGCGAATGCAAATATTCGGTCAAATCCCATAAACATAAGCCCGAATGAATAGAAGATGAAGTAGCCCCTGCCTTAAGGAGCACACAAGTTTTACTGGAGATTTCATAGCACAAAATTAGTCCTTGGCACAAAATAAACTACTATCCCAACCAAAACACCCCACTGGGTAGCTGCATCCTAATGACGAAAAGATTTAGAAACTTCGAAACATGGAATTTGTTATGAGAAAAACAAATCTGTAAAAATGTACCTTAAGAATAACAGCAATGATTAATGTCGCACAACACAAACTAATGTGGTTGCAATAGAGTTGCAATCCTATTGATCCACATTTCCTTAGTAAAAGATTTAATTGCTTAAATTGGTTTCTCAAAATATTTACATATTAAATATTTTGAACATTTCTCAGAAAAATTATATGTTTTTAATAAACTTATTTAAAAACAATCCTTTTTGAAAATGACCAAATAAAAATGTATTTCTCAAGAACATTATATTTATTATTAATAAAATTGATAATAATATCTTAGAAAATTTAGATGCTCATATTTCACTTAAATTATTAAATAGCAACTGATAGAAATAATAGTAATGTTGAAGTTGATAAAAATTGAATCGAAAATTTTAGAAAGATTGTAGTAAAAGTTCAGATCACAACAGAATGCTACCATCAGAATAACAAGATGATGGTAAAATAACCTTTTAAAATTAATCTTCGAAGAAAATAGAGCAAAAAAATTTTTATCAAGAATAAATTATAATTACCAAGTTAAAATTAATATTTTAAATTTTTTTTACTAATATTACACAATGTAAATAATTTTATTAAACTGAAAATAAATTATATTTCCTTTCTCTCATTGTATACCAGAACTATTTGATATTCCCTGTATTGTTATATTCGGAAAATAAAAAGGACGAGTTTTTGTAACATTGAACCAATTATTCGATAGTATCCGTTCAAGTATTGAACGAGAAATAATTCTAATAACCCAGCCTGATTGTTATATTTTATAAAATAAGTTAAGGTATACATTTTAAATTTTAAAGTCAACATGTAAATTGTTAATTTATTTCATTCGTTATGGACAACACAGAGTGTAAATTTTTGGAGCCTTTATACGTTTAGAGTGAAATTAAATTTTGTAAATCATTACTAAAGCAGAGTTCATTGCAAAATATTAAAACAATATTGGTTTTTAAAACTATGATTAAATTTTTGTTTGTTTATAAATATTTTCTTCTGTCTTATAGGATTTTATTTAATATTACTTTTTTGCTTGAATTAGTGTTAACAAAAATTGTCAAGGTATGGATTGCTATAAGAAGCCAAAAAAAAAAAAAAAAAAAAAGCAAACATCCTTTTTTTTTTTAATATTTAAGCGAGTTTTTGCTTTTATAGATATGACAAAGGCACATATATATATGAATATTTGCCTTTTTAATTTTTCAAGTAAAATATTCTAGGTAAAAAATAAAAGTAAATTTTAAAATAAATACTCAGTATTTAACCAAACATAAAAGAGTTGATAAGAAAACGTATATATCCCCAGTTTCTGACATTTTCTTCCTATAAAACCATTTGTAAAGGAAAACAAGGTTTGATTTGTCGCTCTACGGTTATCTTGTGCACACGAGGGTTAAACAGACCGGGACCTACAGTTTAAAGTGGATTTCGAACCATTAACAAACTTCCATGCCACAGTGAGGATTCGAATCTGAAGATCATGATATCAAAGGCCAGAGCTCTAGCCACTTGGCCACCAGACCGCAAATGAAAACAAATGTAAAAGTATTATTTTTAAGCATTCATTTAAAAAAAAAATATGTAATCTTTAGAAAGGATACACTCAAAAGTCAGTCAATATTTTAAACAAATGAATTATCTATTTAAAATTGTAATCTGATAAGTCAATTATAATCTATTTAAAATCAACATTAAGATTTTAAAATATTATTTAAAAAAAAGAAGTTTTAGAAGTTTTAAGCACTTTAAACTTACAAAGAAGTGTTTAAAACTTAAAAAAAAAAAAAAATCTTTTTTTAAAGCAATATTTTAATAACTGATTTTAAATGCAAAATTCTTCCCATCTTTCAAATCTTCCAGCTTTAAATCTCTTTCCCTCTCTTTTAAATTAGAAATTACATAAAATTACATGCTAGTTTTCATATATTTTTAAGAATAAAAGAAAGGAAGAAAAATGTGTTCTACTGTGGTACTAAAAAGAGAACTGAAAGAAAAAAATTACTGTAAATTATTTACTTTACTTTTTTGGTAAACGTCATGTAAATATTTCTAATAATTTTATTTTTTTATTATGTATTGAAAAAAAACCTTGAATAAAAGAAAGAATAATAATGATTGTGAATATTAGTTGGCAATTGATATCAAGCATACACTTATCAGTAAAAAGGTTTGGTTTGTCGCTCTACGGTCCTCTTGTGTCTATGATCATCTTCAGACTATTATTAGAATTTATTAGACCGGGACCTATAGTTTAACGTGGATTCCGAACCACTAACAAGCATCCATGCCACCGCTAGGATTCGAGCCTGAAGCACCAAAGGCAGAGCAATAGTCAATTGGCCATCAGGTCGCTTGTCAGTTAAAAGGATAAAAAGTATTATAAAATTAATGCAGCAATCATTTTTAAGATAAAAGATTAGACTTCAAATGCATATTTTTATTTTAAAATATAACAAAGTTTCAAATAAATATATGATTGCAAGTTATGTAATTTAGTTTGATCTCTTTTTAAAATATGCAAAAATTTTTATTT
This sequence comes from Caerostris darwini, assembly GCA_021605075.1. NCBI lineage: Eukaryota > Metazoa > Arthropoda > Arachnida > Araneae > Araneidae > Caerostris > Caerostris darwini. The sequence goes on from BPLQ01015338.1 coordinate 263,176, forward strand.
CTATCACAGGCAAAAATTTACAGATAAATACACTTTATTGGACAAGATGATGAATAATTTGGAAATAAAAAAAATTCTATATCACAATATAAAAACAATTTATGGATATCAATCATCATTTCGACTCATTTACATTATATTTTTTTTAATACTACTTAAGAACTTTATATTACTAAATTTTAATTTGGTCTTAAAGTGAATCATACGATTCTTAAAAATAGGAATTTTTTAGAAAACTTTATGAATACAGAAATTTAAGACAAGGGAAAATTTTAAAAATAATTCCTATTTTTATGTCTCCATTACTTTTGTATTTCATTTTATTTCTTATCCACTATTCTTTCCTCATGAACATAATAACATATTATATTTTTGCTTTTAAAATATGATTCAAAATTAATATTAAAAACAGCATCAATAAATATTAATCAAAAATTATTACATTCTCAAATTGAATTAATTAGCATGAGTTCCAAGAATTACATAGAATGCATTGATTTGTCGCTCTACGGTCATTTTTTGCACACTTAAGGCTAATTAGACCGGGACCTACAGATTAACGTGGATTCCGAACCACTAACAAACATCCACACCACCACCAGGGTTGGAATCTGAAGCCTGTGGTACAAAAGGCCAGAGGGCTAACCAATTGGCCATCAGGCAGCCAGAATGCATTGAAATAGAAATAAATCTATACTAATGCTATCAAGCAATTTAATGCAATTATAATCTGCTTTCTGAGAAATTTTTTTTTTTTTTAACTTATCCTAGTGAATGAATCAACATTTATATAATTTATAAATTCGCAAAAAACAACTGACAAAATTTTTTAAAAAATCATTAATTTATGCAAAGTCCCATTTTTTTAAAGTCTGAATTTCATATTGAAACATGTATCAGTAAATTATGCTTCTCATCAACATAGCAGCAAACATAACATTTTCAAATAAATGACAAGAAATTAAACAAAAAATTCTGATTTTAGTATCAAAGCACGTCAATGATACTTAAATATCAAAAAATATCGTCGTCGTTGTGGCTGTAGTGCATTTTACGCCTTTTATATCATTCCAATGAAATCGAAAATTGGAATACCTTACTAAAATTTTAATTATTTTAAAGTTCAGGAAAACAGCATGACCCTTTGTCCCCTTTATCACTGCCCATATCCATCCCCATACTTTGCTTTATTTAGTATCAAAATGCCTCAATGATACTTAAATATCAAAAAACATCATTATTGTTTTGGCTGTCGTTCATTTTGCACCTCTTATATCATTCCATTGAAATGGGAAATTGGAATGCGTTACTAAAATTTTAATTGATTTAAAGTTCAGGAAAACAGCATGGCCCCTTGCCCCCTTTATCACTGCCCATACCCCTCTCCATACTTTACCGAATGCTTTATTTAAATTCATGTGGTTGCTATGACAAACAGAAACTTGGTTAAGGCATCCTGCGGTCTCTTTCAAGATAAAAGACCCCTCGTTGATCATATTAGTTACTTTAGTCAGGTATAAATGATTGCAGATTACTAAAGGAATGCAAATACGGTTCATTCTATTTACTTTAAATTCATAGCATTAATTACTAATCCTGTCTTTGAACTAATGTTTATGGTATTCGGCTAGTTCAGCAATTTTATAACATGCACAATGTTGGTCATCTAATCAATGCAAAACGTATAGTTTCTCCTAAGATCACAAGTGCTGTAAAATTTGTATAAAAGAAGATTAATTTAAAATATTTTTTCAGTGCTTAATATTTTTAGTATAAATAATATCTTTATTTTCTTCTTTACAAATTTATGAATGGCTTTTAACAAAATAATAATTTAATGCTTGTCTATATCGGGAACGTGTATGATAAACTCATAGGTTGTTCCATTGTATTCCAGAAGGTGAGAAGAAGGAAGCTCCCCTGCCTTGCCCAAATGCCTTGAGAGTGTTCTTGCCAAACTGGCATGAAATAGGTTACTTCACTGTTGCTAGCCCTTATGAGGCTTCCTGACTTACATAGAATCTGCTACACATCTGTTGTTGTTGTGCTTAAAAACTCTGATAAAAATGTAATAACTCCGACTAACAACTTCGATTTTAAAAGAATATGCACGGAAGAAGAGCTTGGCTGAAAAATTTCAGCAAAGCTTTACAAATTTTGTTGAACGCAAGAGAGAGAAAGATATCAATTGGCAGGTGATAGTCAGTGTTTAACAGGTTCGCAGAATTTAAAATTTTGAATTTAGATATCTCTGAGGTCCGAAAGGTTGGCGTGAGTATTTTGATCCCTACTTGACAATTGTACTGTAACGATAATCACTCATTATCTTGTTTCTATTTAAAATTATTTCCGACATTCAGTATTTATATTGATGCATTTAGATCTCTTTTAAAAGATTAAAATCTGAGATATAGCCCATAGTTCATCTGAGATATAGTCCATTTTATTATAACCATAGCTAATGGATGGATAGAACCATGCATTAGTTATGGTTACAATAAAAATCAATTTACCTTGTTCTCCTGTAAACATATAAGTTCAAACATGTACAGCACCATAATCGTGCTTTTTAGGTGTGTGTGTGGCAAGTTCTTTAAATGTTATCAAAAGGTTCTTTCAATGTCTTTGAATGTTATAATTGAATATTTTGTAGGTACCAAGTTCTTTGAATTTTATTCTCTCCACATTATTGTTTTAAACCCTTTGAAAAAAATAATAACACAGCCCAACTCGTGGCCCAATGGTAAATTGTCGAGCTAGCATGAAGGAAAGCTCAGTTTCAAATTTGCTGGTGACGTACATTGCAACCAGAAACCAAGATACTCGACGGTTATTGTGGCAAATATGTATAAGAATCTTACATCGACAGACAGGCTCAATAGTGGGAATTTTTCAGGTTTTCTCCCATATGACATGCAAGTATCGGTCAGTTATCCTTAAAAGTTTAGCTGGAAGGCAATGTCTCCCTTCATCATCTGCCACTAAGCTGTTTGTGGCATACATAAGTGGAATACGAGGCCCACCGATGCAGCACAAAAAATAGCAGATATAATAAAAAATTAAATCGATGTAATAAATAGATATTAATAAATTCAGATATAGTAAAACATTAAATTCACTCTCATCAGCTAAGTTTCCTGACTATAAGTGCCATTAAAGTTTTATTCATCATTGACATTGAACCCAAATTTATCTATTACTTGCTATTAGTTTTTACTTGCATTTATTTATAGAATACATAAGTGGAACACGAGGCCCACCAATGTACCACAAAAAATATTAACATGGCCTTTAAATCCAATAAAAAATTAAATTTCTACTCATTGAATAAATTTCCCGAATTTAAATACCATTAAAATTTATTCATAATTGACTTTGGCATCAAATTTTTGTATTATTCATACATTTGCTAGCAGCATACATAGGGGAACACGAGGCCCACCGATGTGCCACAAAAAATAACAACACTATCTTCAAATATAATAAAACATTAAACTCACTCTTATCAACTAAGTTTCCCGAATTCAAATATCGTTAAGGTTTATTGGCTTTGAACCCTAATTTTTTATTTCTTGCTAAACGAAGATGATCAAAGCATACAACTCAAATAACTCTTTTTACTACTTCTGGAGATACTAATGCATCACATTTTTATTGATTAATTCCTGTAAATTACTTAGTAACTCTTAATTATTTATAATTAAGAGTTACTAAGTATTTTACAGGAATTATAGACTTATTTTATTATACTTATTTATAGAACTTATTTATAGACTTATTTATAGAATTATAGACTATATTTTACTTGTTTATAGAATAAGCATTCATAAAAGGTACCAATTTACCATTTTTGAGATGAAAAATAATTATTTCTGAATTTATGTTGATATGTATTTATATACTCTTATTTCTCTTAATGCATCATGATTGCATTAGAAATTCTAAAATATAATTTATCTCAAAATATTTTTTTTTTTAAATTAATTAAAATGATATTTAATCACTATCATATAGTCGAAGTAAAAATAACACAACGAAAAGATTATTAAGTTTAACTCCTGCAGAAAATACCCCAAATATTTTGTACAATATGACATTGTGGAATTTTTTTTTTATAATTTTAACTAAATAATTATTATTTTGTTAAATTCTTAACACAGTTAAATAAATAATACACTAAATATAAAATTTAAAAAATAGAGTGAATAAATAATATAATTAAAATCTTTTCTGTATTATTGTTATACAGGAATTCAAAATGTTGAAAAAAATTCTGGGAACCAACTGAATTTAATTTAGATAGCAGTATGCACTCAATTTAAATTTTAAATGTGCATTTCCTTTTTTAATATTACTTTTGTTCCAACAAACTTATTTACTTTACCTTAAAATAAATAAAAAATTACCCTCGACCTCCAAATAAAAAATTAAACATGTTTTAATTAGATGTTTTTTTAAAACCTCTCGATCTAATAGAATCCGCAATGTAATACTATAAAAACTTATGTTCTTATACAAACATATAATGACTGTTAAAATGTTTATAGTTCAAAAGTAACTTTTTCGATGACTACATTCATTTCGAATACATTAAAAAGAATAATTGCGTCAAACTATCACCAATTATTCAATACTAGAACGAATCAGTTTGAATAATAGTGTCCAAATTTTTTATTAATTCTTATATTTATAATTATTACAATCAAAACAGCATTTACATAAAAAAATAAATGTGTCTTAATTAGATGTTTTTAATACTTCTCGATCTAATAGAACCCGCAATTTAATACTATAAAAACTTATGTTGCTATACAAACATATAATGATTGCTAAAATTTTTATAGTTCAAAAGTAACGTTTTCTATGACTACATTCATTTCGAATATATTAAAAAGAATAATTTCATCAAACTGCCATCAATCATTCAATATTAGAACAAATCGATTTGAATTATAGAATCAAAATATTTTTACTTCTATTAGCAGCCAAATTTTTTATTGATTCTTATATTTATAACTATTCCTGTCAAAACAACATTTACTAGAAAAAATAAGGTATTTAAAAAATAAGTATTTCAAAAAATCTGATTTTTATTTTACAATTTGGGCTGGTTTTTATTTTACAATCAGTTATATATTTTCTTTGTCCTTTCATAAGTTTATACTTTTTTACAAAACCAAAATTCTAAGTAAACAACAGAATTCATAATATGTTTTCTTACGATAGGGATTATCCGAAATTTCATCCAAAGCTTTAGTATTATATTTTAAATAGCTTCGCCATATATTTTCTGTCATTGCTGATTCTCTGAAATACTTAGTTATAAAAATATATTTTGAAAAATCTAATTTATAATGAAATTTACTGAAACTAAAAACAAGTTGTGTTTCAGAATTTATTCTATAAATCCACGTAAATAATTAAACAAGTGCTAAACATGGTTCATTTAGAGGAGAATGTTGACAATATGTAAAGTACAGTTTTTCTTTTGAAAGTTAGTACCTACTTTAAGAAATTTTGTAAATACTAATAATTAATAATAATTAATTTTTAAAATATTTTTATTCTAATTAAAAATTATTTTAATTATATTCGCACCCGAAAAAATTTCATTGTATCATAAACACGAATATCTAACATAAAAGTGAAGGTATTATGTAAGGTATTATGTAAGGTATTTGTGTTATATTATAAGGAAAAGTTATTTTAATTATTTTCGCACCTGAAAAAATTCAATTTCCGAAAAATGGTGAAAAAGAAAAGGAAATGAAAAATATTACAGAAAAAAATGCTAAGAAAAATGCTACTCGTTATTATTTCCTTAATTTGCCACAATTTTGAATGCTTAAAATTTTAAATTAATAGAGCATTCCATGTTTAAATAAAATTATTCGAAATTATTATTATTTTTTGTAATTATTAACTCAATATTTATCACTACAAAACTTTAAACACAACAATGAATTGAAGAAAAACAATGTAATTATTGAAAAAGCATGTTCCACGAACTTTCTAGCAATTTATTTTATATACATAGATACTATATAATCAACCATCATTTGTAGAAGAATAAAAAAAATTAAATTAGAAATAGAAGATAAATTATAAATTCAATTTTTTGGTCCAAAAATTTGATAAAATATGGCATGTCATTGTTGATAAAGCATGTATTTATAAGCATGCATTTATTCATAAAAAAAAACATGTATTTATTCATATAAGTTTTGTTCAAATTTTCCTATTCGCAAATAAAGTAAATACCTGTTATCTATATTTATTCCAAAGAGATAGAATAAAATTGCCTTTTTGCATAGGTTTCAAGAAATAATTTTCTAGTATTCACATTTTAATGTGCATCAGAGTATTAGTTTTATTCTATTTATTTTATGTATTTTATTATTTTACTAGTTATATAGTTTAGTTTTATTTTACTTTAGGATTCGTTTTAGTGATTTTTAATCTAACTGTCTCAAAAGAAAAGAGTAAAATGAAAGGCTAGGGTTTTAAAAGACTTTAAATTATTCTTTGATAGCTTGTTATATTTTGTATTAAAGCAAGTAAAAAAAAAAAATAATAAAGTAATAAAAAAGCAATATTAAAAAAAGCAATGATTTTTTCGTAATTTTTTAGATTAATGTAATATATATTAAATTAGATATTCAATAATTGTTGTTTTATTTTGTTATGTCTATGAACATGTTAATAGAATCAGAGTTCAGTATGCCTAAATCCCTTTTATATCAAATTTTTAACTTATATGCTTAGTAATGTTCCATAATCTGTGTATTGAATTCTCTAATTTAAATTTAAATGTACCACTATTTATTATTTTCTAAGTGATACAATTCCCTATTTTGAAAATCATGCATATAAAAGTGAAGTAAATGTACTTATAAACATAAAATATGCATAAAAGCGTTAAAAATGAATAAAATATGTATATAAACTTTTTAAATGAATAAAATATGCTTATAAACTTTTAAAATGAACAAAATATGCGTGTAAACTTTTAAAATGAATAAAATATGTATATAAACTTTTAAAATGAATAAAATATGCTTATAAACTTTTCAAATGAACATAAGCATATAAACTTTTAAAATGAATAAAATATGTTTATAAACTTATAAAATGAATGAAATATATATATAAATTTTACCATAATAATTAAATGTGTGAACTAAAACATTTTTAACGTTTCGCAATTTCTTCATGGATAGATTTTTTTTAATTTATTAAAAACTCCGAATTCTGTCTTATTTTTTATTGTCATTTTAAAAGCTTCAGCGCATTCCAACTTCAAACATTTGTAAAATGTCTTATAAAAGAAATACGTTAAAATACAAAAGTAATTCATGCAATTTCTCGATACATAATAAATTCTCTACTGAGCAGCCATAAAGTACAATTCCAACATTTCCTGTTTGACCAATCCAATCACGATATCCTGCTGTATTTCGACTACTTTGATTTGATGTAAATTTATCTACGAATGAATACCCATTCGTTCACTGATTTGATTGACAAGAACAGAGAAGCCTATCCATGCAGAACTCGCTTCAGAATTAGTGTATCAAACAGCGAACATGTATTAGAAGAAAGAATTGAGTAGCTTATTTAAAAGAATAATATTTGGTAAACCTTGGTATTATAATACATTAACGACGTATTTCTGAGATGAGTGGGTCTCGAAATTCTTTATCTGAATAAAGCGCTTTACCACATAATTGAACATATAATAAATATTCGAACATTTTCAAAAATATTTGCTCGCATATTGTTTGCAAATCGCTCTACATAATATTTGCTGAACTCCCAATGCAGCGGAGAAACTTTCCGATCATAATGTTTATTCATTAAACGTTAATAATAAAGTAGTTTTGTAATACTTACCGGTATCTGTGGCTGCAATACTTTTTCATCACAATGATAATACAATTCTTAAATATTTATATAAGTATTATTTATTAAACAATGATTTCCATCATAGTTTTTTAAAAATCGAAATTCTATTGAATTCTTTTTAATACAACACCTTAATTTATGCCATATTTTTTAAAAATTGATCTTCGATTGTATTCTATTTAATGCAATGCAATAATTTAGGTCATAGTTCTTTAAATATTGAAATTCATTGAATTCTATTGAAAGCAGTTTTTTTTAGCTTCATTTAATGATTTAGACTATAGAGATACATTATATATCTTAAATTCCTGAAGTTTAAATAATTTAATGATTGTTTATTTAAGCATTTAATTGGTTCTTCAAAACATAAAGCATTTAAATAAGTTCCAAGAATAAATATTTTTCGAAATTGTAACTTTTCTAAAAGTTTTAATAGTTTTACATTATAAAAGCTTCACAGCTCATCATTTCTTATGCTTCTCCAAATATTACTGCATTTACAATGAAATACCTTAATTATTCATAAAATATTACGAAAGTATCTTAGAAATTTTTATTTAAGAAATTACGAACCACTGAATCAAATTATTTAAACTTCATAAATTTAAGAAGCTTTTCAATATATAATTCATATCTCTTTTCATTACTTAGATGTTTTTGTAAAAGCTACTAAATATTATTGAGAATAAATTTTCAGATGAAATTGTTTGTTATTGTTCTTTTTACAACTAACAAACAAACTTATTTCTGAATAAAAAGTAACAAATAAATAAAGCAATCTCAATACAAAGCAAGTCCCATTTTAAGAAATACTATTAAACTTCATAATCGGGGGTATACATATTATAATTCTTTTAAAATTTCCAAACTAATTTTCTAAATATATATTTGTTTTAAACACCTCGATCCCATTATTAATTACCAAATGTAATTTTTTTACTTATACGGAATTTAAAAAGTCTAAATTAGAAAAAAGTTCGAGAAAAAGATTTCTAAGAATTTGCAGAAATAATAAATAATTTTGTCAAGAAATAATAAATAGTAAACAATTTGTAGTTTTCAAATTTTCATTTCATTAATTAAAGATTTAGCTATGTCTAGGCATACAGGTGAAAAGATGCCTAGGCGTAGATTTTATTTTCATTTCTTAAATTTCAAAATTGTCTTTATTTGTAATAATAGAATTCTTATTTAATTCAGTCGATATTATTTTATTTAATTGAAACACTTTATGGGGTAAGTTAATAAAATCATTCCACAATTAATACAAACATTAATTATAATTTTTAAAATCTTATCTCAATAATGATGCGGAATTCAGAATATATTTCTTCTTTTTATATTATCAGAGTATGAAGTATACATATACATAGTCCACATTTAACCTTTTTCTGTTTTATTATTTTTTTTTCAGGAATATGTAGATCCTTTACCAAATCATTCAAAGAAATTATTTTGAATAAAATAAAACAAATAAAAATTTTTCAATAAAATAAAATAAATATTTATATACATTCAAACAAATTTTAATTTAAAAAACAGCAAAAAATTTAATATATTTCAGCATTTGAAACTGCATAAAAAGGCTCATAAATGTTGGGTTATTTAAATATATCAGCAAACTGGTCTCTTTTTATAATACTGCAAAAAAACAAATAATTGTTTATTACAGAGAGTTTTATCAGAATAAAACTGGAAAAGAGAAGAACTTTCTTTTGTGAATTTTATGTTAAATTTATTTACAAAATCAAATAAATAAGATTCTTTCATTAATTATGTAGAAAATAATTGCATGCATTAAAACAAATGTTTAATTTATTAAAAAATAGGAAAAAAATTAATTTATTTCAGAACCTAAAACTATCTAAAAAATACCTATTTAAAATGATGGATTATTTAAATACGTAAATAAACTGATCTTTTATGATATTGTTGTATTTACAGATATTTGTTTACTACAGAGAGTTTTATCAATAATAACACTGAAAAAAGAATACATTCTTAAGTGAATTTTTTTACAATATGTAGGAAGTTTAACTCAAGGGGAATTTTTTTCCTATTTCATTCTATTTTCTTTTGATCTTCTTTTTTCTACACTAAATGGATTATTGCGAATAGTGAATTGTGACATGAATAAAATATTTATTAGAACAAATTCATTAAAAAACTGAAAAATTACAACTTTAACCAAAAATTACTTTTAGATTAATGTTGTTCATCAATATAAAATTTGTAAGCTTTAAAACAATGAAAGTCCAGTTACTTGATTCTGGGAATTTCTACTTAATCAATGGAAGATATCCATCATTGTTGGTTTCCCTGGTTTGCCAGAACAAAGTTTCTGTCAGTAAGCTATATTTTAATTGGATATTAGAAATGATAATCGCAGGGATTATATCAAATGCAAGAGATAAGGACGTGACACTAACGAATCTTTATTATGCACCTGGATAACTGAAGTTCTTTCAGAACAAATTGAATTTTCTAGAAAAGATTTCCGTTCTTGTAATTAATGATTTTCTCAAAATTTCTTGGATTTTCTTCAACTAATTGGTAGAGACAATCAAAATTAATGTTAACAATAATGCTATGAAAAATTTAATTTGTGTTTTGGGTACATTTATTGTAATATGATAGCTAATTTTTTTAGAACATAACATTACAAATCCTTAAACATAAAAACTTATTATTATATTATCGAAGAGAGACAGTCAAGTTTGCTGCGCTTTGGAAAAGTAGGTTTTAGGTACAGTTATTGTAATACGATAATTTACTTTTTTAGAACTTCAAATTCCAAATTTTTAAACATAAATAGCTTATTATTATATTATTGAAGAGAGACATTTAAAATTTCTGTGCTTTGAAAAAATAGGTTTTAAATACATTTATTATAATAAAATAATAATAATAATTAGAACATAAAACTCCAAATATTTAAACATATAGTAAAGAGCTATTATAATATTACTGAAGGGAGACAGTCATGTTTGCTGTGCTTTGGTAAAATATAACTGTATAACGTTTTCCTTACAATATCTTTAACCTTCAGTTGGGATAAATTGACTAGCTTTTAAAGTTATTATAAATTATTAAACGTCGAACACATAACTTTTTGATAAAATGTGTATACATTGTTTACATTGTTAAACATTATTAACATTAATGCTAACGTAAAGTAAGATTTCCCTCGCATACATTTAAAAAATTACGTAATGCTGCTATTACATGGAATATTAATATTCAGAAGAGAGTTAAATATAAAATAATGTTTAAATTAGTGAAGTAAATTTTATTTTATTTTCATATTGACTTACATCTTTTCGTATAAAGGGTGACATAAAGTTTTAAGAAAAATCCTGCACAATTTTTACCCGTTTATGGTAATTCTCGTTTATAAACTCATTAAATAAAACTAAGTGAATCAATTAAATAAATGTCTAAACTTTTCATAACACTCGTTGATTATACTGTATTCGGATCTATTTATAGAAATGTATAAAAAATGTGTAATTTTAAACTGATATAAATAATATAGTGTTTGAAAAATATTTCTCTTGATTAATTCATTCTGAAAAGGAAATTCATTAAAATTTAAGATAAAGTTAAAAATTAATAATCATCATAATATGTAGTTTATGCTACCATCATATGTGAGTTTTTTAGAAAATATTTTGTATATAAACAATTTTTAAATTTTAATTTAAACCATCTATTATAAAAAATTGAATGCAAATTTCAGATAAAATATATTTAATAAAAATATCACCATCAAAATAATCACTTTATTTTCAAATTATTATTTCATTTATAAAAAGTAATTATTTTTATATAAATAATAGAATTAGTTGATTATTATAACTAAGTATGAGTTATAGCTAAATTATATGAAAAGAACAAAATTAAAAACACCTAAAAAATTTCACTATTTTATTTTTAAATTTTTATCACAATATTCTTTCTTAAGTGCAAATTTAAAATATTATATCATTTTTTAATTTTCGTCAAAAATAACTTTCTTCAACAGCAAAAATAAATCTGTAACATCGTAGTAAAATTGTTGATAATACTTGACTGTATCTTCCATTGCAGAAAGACTTCATATATAATATATATAAATGTTATAAATATATAGAACTATATAAGTACTTTGAGATGATAGTTCTGTAGTAATGTAATAACTTTCTTTCAACTTTTTTAAAATTTACTTAAGACTTTTTTAAATAGCACACATTGATAAAATAGCTTATTAAACAAATATACAAAGGCAGTATTTAAAAAGAATTTTAGATGATTTTATTTGGAATTCTTGAGTATAACTTAAAATCACTTGCGACATGGAAAAAAAATATTTTAAATCAGAATGAAAAGTTCTGTATAAAAATATACATAAAAAACAATCTTATACATAATATGAAGCTTCTAAAAAAAGCTGAATACGTAAAATGCAAGTTGTTTAACTACTGATAATAAAGTAAGTAGTGATCTGGGTTTTAGTCACACGTGATCTCTTTTAAAGAATATGTTACTCACTAAATGACATCGTTATGCAAGTTAAATAGTTAAAACTAATATCAAATAACATTATTTAAAGTACAACTTACTATTAATTATTTTAAATTAAGCAAAAAATTAGAAGATAATGCAATACATTGTTAGGCTTTAAACAGTAATTAATTTTCTCTACCACAAGACGATGTTGTGAAGTAAATTATTTTAAATACTGTTTATCATATATATATATATACATATATATATGTGTGTGTGTCTTAAGATTATTTTTTTTATATTCATTCTCATAGCTGAACCCTTTTTTTCTATGAAATGCTTGATGTTATAACTATTTCGGTGGTCTGTAAAAGTTAGAACAGGGGTGGCCAACCCGCTTCCCACCTTGAACATTTTTCAGGCCCATGAGATTTATCACACTTTTACAAAATATATTTATTTTATAATGGCCAAAGTAGTGAAAACCAATGTATCAAAAATCATTTTTTTGTGCATCCATATATTTAAAAATTAACTGTCGAAATTATGAGAAAAAATTAACTTTGATTTTAAAATAATAACCTTGCGAATATATGACTGATATTTCCTGTTTTATTTATAAGTTTACAGTTATGTGTTCATTGCAAGGAAAACATAACCTTATATTCGATACATTTAATCGCATCAAATCATTTCAGAAGAAATTGTTGATATTTGAATCGCAATTGAAAATTAATAACGCTCACCACTTTCCATTGTTGAAAGAATTTAAGAGATCAAAATGTAACAATTACATCAAATATGCAAAAGAAATAAGAAAACTATATTTTTATATATAAAACTATTTTTTATATTTCATTTTTAGTGTTATATGCTTTTTTACAATGTGTGTTTAGTATCATTATTATTATAATATCAATGTTTACATGTAAAAATAATAGTAAATAAATATTAACTCGTTATGTTCAATTTTTCACTCCAAAAAAATGTCTATAATGGGTCTAAATCTAATATGTGGATATATAATTTTATATGCTAATATGAATATATATGAATGCCCTAAGTTAGAAGATATTGAAATACATATTAAGCTGTATACCCTTAATTAATTTTTCTTTCATTATACGATGTTATGAAATAACAAATAGTTCTAAATATTATTTACCACGCATATTTTTTTTGAATTAATTATTCTTAATCACAATATTTTTTATGTGTGTGTCTTAAGATTCTTACTTTTTTACATTTTTTTGCATAGCTGTATACCTTTTTTATCTGTGAAATATTTTACGTCTTACGGTTCAGTGGCCTGTAAAGATTTTTTTTCAATTAATTATTTCAAAAGGTTTTGCAGAAATATCACAGTCTTGCATAAATTTAACCAAAATACCAGAATTCATTGCTATGATAAACCATAGCTTTAAAACATAATTAAGTTCTCTATCATAATATGATATTATGAAATAACAAATAGTTCTAAATATTACTTACCATACTCAATTTTTGGGATTCCTCTTTTTAAGCCACATTATTTTTTACATGTGTGCCTTAAGATTACTTTTTTTTACATTAATTCGCATAGTTAAATATCTTTTTATCTGTGAAATGTTTGATGCCTTAATTATTTCCGTTGCCTGTATAAGATTCTCTTTTCAATTCACTATTTGAATTTTTTTTTTTTAAAAATGTCACTTTCTTACACAAATTTAACCATAATTTCAAAATTCTGGTGCCTCTTTCAAAATTTAAGATTCCTGCAATTAAAGAAATTTGCAAGATTAAGACTTCCTGAAATTTGTAAAACCATTGTGCGATCTGATGTCTAGACAACTTATGAGAAAGGAATGAAATTCAAATTACATAATGTAATGAAAGCGCCTTTCAGAAATGTAAATTTAGAATTTAATCTTTTAAGTAATTCTTTCAAATAAATTAGGAGATGTACAAAAACTTTAAAATGAAATTATTTCATTGAAACTTGGTTCATTTTATTTATGAACAAATCTTTGTTCCTTATCCGAATAATTAAAGTGACATTTAAAATTTTTTTCTCTGCCAATTCACAAATTCAGGGGAGTTTTTTTTTTTTTAATTATTGCATGAATATCAAAATTAGGTTTTAATTAAAAATGAAGACAATATTTTTTTTAATATATGAATAAGTCAAAAGGAAAAAAAATTATATTTAAAAACCAAAGAATTTTCGTATTATTTCTTACGCCATTTTCATAAAGTTGTAAATGAAATAATTAAATTCTTCAGACCAAGTATAATTATGCATCCCTTTTGATTTGATATAGTTTTAACTAAATTTTGTTAATTTTTCCAAAGTATTTGAACATTATTATTAGCAGTTCTAATCATGATATTTTTTTTCCTTTTTTCTAACATGTATGACATAAAATTATTATATTCCTTTTAATAACAAGGAGAAATCTTGGAAGGAGAAAAATTTCCATAAAAGTGATAAGTTAATGCATAAATATTTACTAAAACTATAAAACCTTTGTATTTTCAGCGGATGAATTCTAAGTTTAAAATAATTTTAAAAGTGGAAGACAATTCAAACTTTCATTAGGTGTGTTTTAATTCTAATAATGCTACTAAAAATAACGATTTTTCTAGTATGTAGCCAATTTTAACAATACATTTTATTTTATGACTCAACTTTTCATTTAATTCATAAGCAGTTGAAAACTATTCAAATTCATCTAACGAAAGCTGAGGCATTCTTTCGATGAATAGAGAATTAAGGAAATATTTATCATTTAATTTAGCGCAAATTTTAAATCTAAGGGAAATTGATTTTGCAAACATTTTACAATTTCAACCACAGCTAAACCAAATAAAATTAGCTTATTTATTGTATAGAATAACTTTAAAATTTAAATCCCTCACATAATATTATCACGAGTACGATTCTACAAAAATTACCGAAAGGATTTAGAATGGATATTACTTGCTTTCTTCTTATATTTGATTAGATAGCATATAAATAATTAAACTGTAGAAAAGCTTAATTAAAATATAATAGAAACTGAAAATCATTCTGAAAATATAATTTTAATTGTTCTTTATTTATACGATAATTTTTCCAATTCCATTTTTAAAAATTTGAAACACTAAGCTAAATAGAAACAAGGCAGTTATTCAAACGCTTTTTCCTAATAATATAAATTGTTTTACAACTCGTCAGAAGATTATTTTTGCACCACAAATGCCTGATAATTCTACTTCATATTTTCCATTGAAATATATCCTGTAAAAATTTTTTTAATAAATATCTTTTTAATTATAATTTTTCAAATGCAGGTCAATTTTGTTGTTTGGAAATATTTTGCATTTTATTTAAGAATTTTAAATTAAACTAACAAGTTTATGCAAAAATGCGAAAGTTTGACCCCTAAAAATTTTAGAAATACTTTAAGAATTTAAGTGTGATTTTAACTGATAAGATATGTTTTTTGGGATGTTATAAAGCAAAATATTTCACAGTTAATTCTATATCTCCTGTATTCATACTTAAATTGAAAATTATAATCAATAAGAACAAAAATAATAGAAGAAGAAGGAAGAAGAAGAAAATAATAGAAGTCAAAGTTTGTAAAGTATACCAATGACTTGGTACAAATACATATTTTAAAATATCCGTATTTATGGATCATTTTTATATATTACTATTCATTATTTTTATTAGACTATAGTAGGCATTCTGAAATAAAAATATCATTGACATAATTTATTCCCCTCTAAGAAAGTTAGCGTTCTTAAAGAATACACAATGAAAATAAAAATTCAGTAATTTTGATTATATAAAAACTTCATTAAAAAAACAACTTTTCAATACACCGTAGTTTTAGCAAATCTCAAACTTCTTAACGTAAGGAAATAATTATGTTTTAAAAAAATAATTATTTTAGAAATAATTATATTTTATCTAAGAAATAATTATGTTTTATTCCAACATGAAACCATTTTATGGTACATAACGAATCATCGTGTTAATTTCTCATTTAAAAAAGATAGCGCCTTATAAGTAAAACTACAAGTAGAATTTACAAAAGAAATCGTTTTAATATTAAAAAAATCTTACTCATCTTTACATTACACTACAAAGCATCATTAATTTCATAATCGAAATATTTTACCCTTTCAAAGGTATTTATTATTCTGCTTTCAACATCTGGCTGTAAGGTTTTTAGTTTTTAATGAAAATTATTTTTTGATAATAATTTTAGTTCACAATTTAATTTTTGTTCTCAGTATTCTTTGAAATATTTAAAATATTTATTATTTTTTCTTTATTTAATATTTAATTATTATATTTCTTTATTATTTAAGCTTATTACTTATATTTTTAAAGATGCTCATCAGAATTTCCTTTAATATACTATCAGTGTCCATGACAGATATATTTATGTAATAAAGATATTCAAACAATATAAAAGTACTCTGAAAGTACCAAATAAACAACATAAAGAAAGGATTAATTTAAACTTTTTCCATTACTAATACTTTTAAGTGAAACACAACTATCATTTGCTTTTTTTTTTGTATGCTGAGACACATAGGAGTTTTGGAAAAAGAAATAATCGATTTCTTAGCAAAAAGTACCTTTAATTTCTTAATTAATTTGGAAGTTAGCCAAATGCCACTACAGAACACTTGCTACCAAAAAATGATCAGTAAATGGAGGAAGAGTACACCTTAAAACCAAGACACTTCAAGAAATTTTTTCCTTCTGTAAAGAAAAGAACGAAGTGTTTTAAGAAACAAGTGGAACAAGAGCGAAATCTTTTATTTCTTTATGAAAAAAAACAAGTGACCACAAAAGAAAATCATCTGTTTCTTTGGTGATTTCAAAATAACTTATTTTTTATCAGGTCATGTAATTTTGGTGAATGCCTTTTTAGATTCCATCTCAAATCAATATTAACTCAAGCAAAATCTTCGGATTCTAAAAAACACTAAATTATCTCTCTTTATATTATTTGTAGAAACAAAACCCATTTTTTTAGTTTTTGTTGAATTTATGAATTTCTGTCAACATGATTAATGTGTACGTCTATACTTACGTTTTTTTACATTATAGCATAGTTGTGTATTCTCTTTTTCTTTAGATTAATATGAATTTTTCATTTTTTATCCTTCTATAATTATTTGTATGTTAGCTTTACATACTACTCTTATTATTTTTCATTGTCTTTATTTTATAGTTATTAGTTTCTATAATTTTTTTCAGTCCGTCTACCTATTTTTTCCGTGTATTGTTGTATTGTATGTATAAAGATTTTATGAAATATTTCTTGGCTCATTTAACCCTCATTTTATACTTGTGGGGTGCACGAGGTAATTGTATATGTCTAAAATAAAAAATGAATATTGAAATGAGCTCCAGTTTACTTATGAGTATTTCCTTAAATTTCAGTGTAAATATATTTTTCGTACATCGAAACATTTCGTACATTTCGTACATTTTAAATACATCGAAAAACCTTAGTTTTAAACATGCAATAATCGTAAAAAAGAAATATAACAGCATTAATACTTTATTTTATTTGGTCTATTACTGTTTGTGTCTGGACTTACTATATTTTTAATACTTGCAAACTTCACATCTACAACAAATATTTGCACCCCCATATTTTTTGGGGGGAGGATGTGGGAAATATGGAGATCTTCTAGAAAAGCTTTATAATAATAAAACAGTTAGGTGTATGAATAGAAGGAAATATTTTTTTCAAATTGTCATTCTTAAGCAAAGTGTATATATTTAATGACAATAATGAGGAGATGAATATAATTTAAAGTGCTTATTTTTAGCGAATGATATCAATAAAATCTTCTCAAATTGTTTCTACACTTCTCAGCAAATGTTCGTATCCTGGAGGTGTCATGAATGTTTGTGAGTGGTTCGGAATCCACATTAAACTGTAGGTCCCAGTCTGTTTAGTCCTTGCGTGCACAAGATGACCGCAGAGCGACAAACCAAACCAAACCTCTCAACAAATAGAAAAAATTCTCAAAATTGTATGCACTTGCATATACAAATACCACTGCTGAAAACTTGTACTTCTGTTTAGGTTAGAGTAAGAAATTAAAAGAATTAATAAAAAAATCAATTGAAATGATTCATATGCTGTATATATTAAAAGTTTATGATTACAGTAATTCCAACACTTTCCTGTATATCAGTAAAATTTAAAAATTGATTTTTTGAAGACCTTTAAATGTTTTAAATCAGGAACAAAATGTCTTTTTAATTTTTAAATATATTCACAAGTTTTTGTATTTTAAAATGTATGAGAAACTTTAAAGTGTAGTAATTAATTGTTACATCTGACGAATCTTAAAAATGAGATTGAAAGGAATGTGTCCAAATTTATTTAATTATGATTTGTAGTCCATTGCAAATACTGAAAAAAGGTGGATGAAAAACATTATTTAAAATTAAAAATTTTGAAAAAATTAGCAATAACAAAATTGTAAATGTTTACTTTACTAAATTGAAGCAGGAGATTTTTGAAAAATGGATGTTTCTTCAAAAACATGGAGAGCTACTTTTCTTAGTTTCTCTTACCATTAACTTTTTTCCCCTTCAAAAATAGATTTATTCAATGTTGCAAAAGTATTCTATATTATCCAAGTAAAAAATCAAAAGCTTCTTTTTCGAAATGTATATTTCTGAAATTTGTTAAGAAAAAGAATGAGAAAAAATGATATAGAAAGTTATTACATTCACTTAATTTATGAGCAGTAGGTTTGTAGATATGCGTTGTTTTATGAGACAAAATTTAAATTTGGCCAAGCTGCACCAAAAAAAAATACTAAATTCGATAAAAAAACATATAATATAATATTATCAAAACAAAAAGGAATTTGTTTTAAAACTAGTTGACAAATGTTGAAAAAATACATATAATTACAGCGTTAGTAGTTCGCTTATTCCAGGCGCTAATTTTTTCCAATCATGTTAATAGATTTTTTTTATCATTTATGAAAACCTCTATAAAAGCGTTATAGAAATGGTAATTCACTTTTATATCACACTGAAATGTTTTGTGTTTTAAAACGTCAACTCACATCTTTCTACCAATTAAAAAAAATCACAAGACTTTATATAAAGTCTGAAATAATGTTTAAAAACTCTTTTTAATAAAAAAGAATAAATTTGGAAATGAAATCTAAAAATAGCTTTTAAAATCAATTTTAAAAGAAATTAAAATTTTATGTATTTTACAGATATCAAAAGATCATAAAACTTATGAAGTAAATATATAAAAGTAAATAAATTGAATATTGTAAAGATTTCTGTTGCCTTCTCTTTAATAACAAAGTGATTAAGTTGAAATTTTCAAAAATTCATTTTAAGTATCCGTTTTAAAAATTCATTTTAAATATTTTAAGATCATTTCCAATTTATATATGTATTTAATTCAAATAGTGTTTCGTTGAAAAGTACACTTATATATAAAAAATAAAAGCATTAAAAATCTACAGTGTTTTTACTGAGAAAATGTAAATTTGAAAGTTCAATTCTACGAAATTTAAAATCCTATTTTTTATGAATAACTTTACCACAACCTAACTTTACCATAATATTCCCTTAATATTATATATTCATTTCATATCATATATTTCAGTTCACTAACTATAAAAACAAATTATGCATATTTCATGAAAAGTACAGCTTTGCAAAACATAAGCAATTTTATATAATAATGCTCAATTATCTTATGCGTAACATGGTGCCTAATTTTTATAGCATTTTCTTTACAAAAATAATCCACTATATAAAATTTCCTCTATAAACTTTATCAAATATTTTTAAAATTTATAAGAAAAGTCAGTTTTGTTTTTATTGTTTAAATCTTTTTCAATAGTTTTTAAAATAAGTATTTATTTATACAACAGTTTTAAACATCCTTACTAATTTTTCAATTAATGAAAATATTTCAAACACTATTTAATTTTTAAAAAGCATAATATTAATTAAAAAATTGAATCTTTTTTTGCTGATTTCGAAAATTTAGTCAAACGTCTCAGGTTTACATGTGTTTAAAAATTCTTGACTTTATTGAGAGTTTAGTCTTGTCTAAAAAATAAAGATACTGTCACAAATGAAATTCATTAATTTAGATATATTTTTAGATTCATTAAATATTAAATTTTGTGACAGATTTAGAAAGTTTCATTTGTTTCTAAATCTTGTAAAAAAAGTAAAAATTTTACTTTAAAAAATTCGTTTACATTTTCTCTCTTTTTCGATTTTGTAAAACTGTATTTTTAGTGAAAAGGTTTTTGTAAAAGAAATTAAATAATTTTTTATAAATTATCAATATTAAAAACTTTTTTAACTCTTTTTCATTTTCTGAAGGTTAATTATGAAGTAGCATTCAGTCTATTGCATTTGATAACTTTTCAAAATTTCGGAAATTCATGAAGAACTGAAAAAAAGATTTATTATATAAGAATGAAACAATTTTTATAATAAATAATTAAAGCATGTTTCATAAGAAGTGACACTATAATTCTTTTTCAGGTACAAACTTGATTTTAAAAGAATATTACTGAACATTTGGAGATATCATAGTTCCACTACAGAAAAGAAATATCTACTTTCCATTCCTTGTAAAAAAAAAAAATTATATCATACATTTCCTTTGTAGGAAAATATAAATAAAATGAATATTTATAACCATACACTTCTTGCTGTTATTTTTTATATTGACTACGATGATAAGCTAAGTATGTGAAAAATAAAATCCATTGTTAACAATATGTTCCGCAGATAACATCCAAATGAATAAAGAATTGAATAATGGAACTCTAAAAGTATCTTTAATTCCACAGTAAAATAATTTTGAGCGGGAAATAAAAAGTTTTATATATTTAATGGTGGTATATTACCTTACACAATCAATATGGGTAATTTTATATATATTTCCTTAATTCTTATTGAAAAGCAATTTCCTAAAATTATAATTTTCCGAAGGAACCTATCTAATGAAATCTACCTATTAATTCAAATTTCGAAACATTTTTCAAAATTGTAATTGCTTTAAAATTACGAATTGATCGAAACTTTGTTTAAACACTATAGAATTATACAAGCGATACAAAAATTTAATATAATAATATACAACAGATACATAAAAAACCATTAACAGAAGTCAAAAAAAAAAATCCTAACACAGAATACCTTCCTTTCATAACAATAAAAAAACCCATTTTATTAATTTTTATTTATCTATTTTTCTAAGGATAATTTTAATGCCTTATGTAGGACAGTAAGTGAATAATTTGATTTGTTATTCTCAAAATAGCTTGTTAATTAAATTGAAAAATATTTCGCTTTTCTAATAAAACACATTTTTTACATGATCATTTAAACATTTTATTCAAAATATTTCTAGCATTTTCATAATGCATCGCCATTTTTTCTAATATAAATAAAAAAAATTTATTAGAAATCTCACTACTAATTTTTCTATGAATATAATTTTGATATGTTATATTTAGAAACAATTTTTAATATTTGATGCTCATAATGTTAAACAAGGCAAAATAAAAAATTGAAAACAAATTTCGATATAACGATTACTTTTTGCACTTATTTATTATTTAGTAATCAATTTTTCTTATATTTAGTCAAACACACATTTTAACATTTTTCCAAAAATTAATTAATCCTTATCTGTTTAATAAAATTTATTAATTCATAGTACGATAAATTTTATTGCTTTCTTTTAATTTTTTTTTATCAGTTTCAACTCTTTCTCTCTAAATCTTTACTTCAATACAACAAATCGTTGAATATGTCCTTTTCAAGCAAAAAATAAAAAATAAAAAAAATTGTTTTCCTTAAGGCACATTACTTCGTTTGTGTAAATCATCTCAATATTTAAGAAATAAGCACAAAGAAACATGTGAATGAAAATCCATGAAGAAAGCGTACATTTGTTGTTACTTTATCAAGAAAAGAATTAATGTATTAAATTAAAATATAGGAACCTAAATTCAGTGTGAGAATATTATTTTTGATATAATAGTAAAATAATTCACTCCCAAACATGAGAATTTTATATTCTCATGCTTCCAAAATAAATATACTAATTTTGTGTTTTTATTTCGCTTGCACTCTCAAACTTTTGCAATATGGAGTCATTCTTAAATATTTTACGGAAAGCAAGTCATTCAGAGTTTGTGGAAAAGAGTTTCATCAAAAACTATTATAAGAAGCTCTGTACCTGCTTTATATTATGGGAAACAAAAAAAATATTTATTACAAAAATATTTCAATACATATCAACTTCTATTTTTATTTCAATAAGATTGATAGCTGAATTGAAGCTCAAAAATGATATTCACATCTGTCTATGGCAACTTCAATAATTTAAATAAAGCATAAATATTTATAATATTAGATTTATCTTAAAAATCATTTTAAATTTACATTTAGTGTTAAATCTTGAGAGATGAATGTTTTCTATAGAAAAATAGAATCCAGCACAACTCATTTACTCTTTATTCCGCTAACAATTTTCTTTAGTTATGTACTTCTTTAATTTATTGCTTTACATTTTTGTGATGTCACGAACCCTATAATAAAACAATATCGCACATTCACATTTTACAAAAGCAATTAAATAATAAAGCTGTAACTGTAGTATCGTCTTAAAATCAAAGTTGCCTATCTTCGCGTATCTCATAAAAATAAGAATTTGCAACTAACAAAACTTGCGGCTATAGTGAACTACTGACACAAAAATAGGCCATCTCTCTTTGGCTTGAACAACATGTAATATTCTTTAAGAGTGAGAAAATAATTTTTTGTGTGATTTTCTTTGTGATTTTTCGGAAGAAAAGAGTTACTATTCTTATGCTTATTCAGAGGTATCGGAATTCCCACAATACTGCCGATAGCTTGCCACAAATTTTTTTTGTTGTGTTCTACCCTTTCCACCCCACTTCGAAAAGGGGAGTGTGGGAAGTGGGTCAGGAGAGTGGGACTTACTTCCTCCCTGTATGTTACTTCACCCTATTCGGTAGGGAAAGGGTTAACCTGTAAGATATGTATTTATCTTACTTTATTTTGAAATGAAAAATGCATAAAATTCTAAATTTTAAGCTGAAAGTAGAAAAAAAAATTTCCTTCTTTCTTGTTCGTAATTTTGAAAATAAATCTGAATACTTAAAAAACAGTAAGATAAGAAAAATTTATTTAACCAGGATATGATTTTATTTAAAGGAAAATTATGTATGTGCTCAGTAGGTTACGATATAACCTTTGAAAATTTATATAGGAGTTAACAGAATGAAAATCTATATAATAAAGGATTGATATTTCACTATTGGCGGAATGGTTTGTATTATTAATGCAAATAAATCACATGAACTAAATAAAAATAATTCAATAATAAATAATGAATAATAATAATGAATATTCTCCTCTCTAGATGACTGGATCTAAGCCAAAGATACATCTAGCGACGTACTCCGATACATGGTGTAGACAAGCTAACCTTCCCTACAGACCCGGTAAGATATAGGATTGAAAACGAACTGGCAGTGCGAGCTTATTTTATAACGCAAGTCTCGTGACTGTTTTACGAACAGTCACGAGACTATATAATATGGCTCACATTTTGCTGTATAAAACAGGCTAGCATTGCTAGTTAGTTTTCAATCCTGTATCTTACAAGGTCTGTAGAGAAAGTTATTCTGTCTATTCCATATATCGGCATACGTCGCCAGATACATCTTTGACTTGGATCCAATGATCTAGCGAGGAGAAATAACGTGGTTCATAATATCTTGAGTATATGTATTTCTTGATAAATCTATCATCATTATATTATAACTATTTTTCTGTGGGATTACTAACCACTTTCGGATTTTACGGATTCCTTGACAACATATCTCAACCTCCTGTCATCGTGTATTTACTTAAATTGTTATTTTCTTTTTTGATCTGCCGATGCAGTTTTTTGTCGTTTTGACAACAATTTGACTCTTGTACTTTTTTTAATTGTTTTCAGTTTCGTTGCTGTAACTTATTTTTGAACAGTTTCGGCACTTTTTTTAGCGGTTTGAACGTGTGGTACTTCAGGGTTTTTGCATTTCGAATGCTATGATAGCTTTGTTAAACTGCTTGAGTTTAGCGAAAACCAAAAGTAGCTTTTCTCATGCAAAATAGTGGTGCTTCTAATTTGTTCCTTGTCATTTTCAACATATGAACGCTTTTTAGTATTGTGGAAATAAAAAAGTGTGAATTGTTTGTGTTTATTTATACATATTTTCGTTAATTTAGAAAAGTTTTTCTATGAAAAAAATCTATCAAAAATTATGGAATTAATTTTAAAATAATTTTGAATAATTTATGAATTAGAATTTGTAACAAAACATTTAATGAAAAGCTTTTTTCAGGATTTTAAATGATTAAAATATTCTATCCAGAACCATCAAAGTCAAAATTAAGACTCTTCGAAGAATTTATTTATTTTGTATCTTTAAATAGCTTAGAAAAGTAAAAAAAAATTATTGTATATAGGTATATAATTATATAGAAAGAGTTTTCCCTAATAGTTCTGATTATGATGTTGATTTATTTGATACACTGTGTGTCTACTAATTAATTTCTTTTATTTCTAAAATTTTAACAGTAATTCTGTTTTTTTTTAATTAGGTAGTTTAAGAATGATAAAAAAGGCAAAGATGCAATATAAAAATTTCAATCTTATAGTTCCATTTATAATGATGATTTCTGTTCGAAGTATAATAATTGTGCATTTAATTGAATGGCGACATATTTTCTTTTATTTTATGCCCAATGTTTTAATTCTTTTAAAGCTCTTTTAAAAAATATTACATTATTTTTGTAGCTTATTATGTGCTATGTAAAATTTGTGATGTTTGTGTCATAAAAACTTAAAAAAAACCCGCATATCAATTGTTTTCCATATACTATCATTAAAAGTTAATAATAATTAATACAACAATTCCTTACAAATACATTAGATTCAAATTTTTGTATCTAAATTTTACAATACACTTGTTCCCAACTAGTGAAAAAGGAAGAAAATTATTCTATTAAAATTCTAGAACTATAATTCAAAGTTCTAAACTAGTTTATGATAATACGCTCGCATTCCCATGTGAGTTTAGCCTTTGTTTAATTGTTAGTCACATATATAACAGCAAACAAGCATTCATTGTCAATAATTGTTAAGGGGCTCAATAAACAATAGAATTTAAACTGATCTATTCAAGTGGCTAGAAACATTAGAACTTCAGATCAAGTAGCCACGGAAAAATATCGAAGAAATTTTCATTCATGATTTCATACATCTATTGGAATAAATCAAAGGTTTTTAAAATTAAAAATGATTAAAATTATTAAATATTTAAAATTATGTGTACTATTAGCATGTTATATAAAGTCAATATCAATTTTACATTTCAAAATTAAACATAGATTTTTTATATATGTGTTTAATTTCTGCGTTCTTTATATATAGTTTTTAAAATAAAACTTTTTTAGATTATTTTCATATTAAATAAATTAATTTATTTAATATGAAAATAATCTTAAAAAATTATTTTAAACTATTATTTTAATGAATACTGTTGATTATATAGAGCTTGAGCTTCACTGAAATTTAGTGAAGAAATTTTGTTTTGAATGTAGAAAAATAATTATAAAAATAGATAAGTAAATCGAATTTTATATTCCGAAATTCTTAACTATAATAAATCCATTTTTATTTTAATGTTGTTAGAAATATGAACAAAAATTAGAAACTAATGCTTAATCTTTAACAATATAGAAATTATTCTGTAATTTAAAATCTTTAAGAAACGAAACTAAATAATTGCCTAAATTACTGACCAGTTTTTCCTTCCTTAAAGCAAAATTCTCAAATTTAGAAAATTCTACAAAATTCTCAGACTTTTCTTGAAGTATAGTTTTTCGCTACTTTTCGTTTTCTTGAAGTATAGTTTTTCTTAATTGGCTTTTTTTAATAATTTAATTGGCCACGTACTTTTTTTAATTTTTAATTGGCCACGTACAAGTGCATAAAAATTGCGTACAAAATCTTTTTATAACCCCATTCACGTAAAATAATTATATAAAAGATATTTAGATGTATAAAAAGAGTGAACAAACATCCTGTAATATGAAACACAACTGAGCTAAAACAGTTCTCTAATATATTGAATAATATTTAGAAATAAAAAATACCAATAAGCTTCTTTAACAAAAAAAAATTTTAAGAGTTGCATATTATGAAGTGCAAAAAAAAAATTTTATATTGATGCTAAAATGTTTCCTTGACACACAAAACTGCCTTCAAAATACCAAAAGAATTTCTACCTCTCCGGATGTGGTATGAAAGGCTTAACGGAACCAAAAAAATGCTCTCAAAATAAAAGGGATATTTAAACGAGGCCATGGCCTACAATCGTCCCCTCAGATCCTGTATACTCCTCTTCCTTCTCGTTCCCTGTTTGTACCATGCTTACAATGAACTTTACTTTCAGCTAAAACACGCTTTCCAGGGAAATTTTTAACTGTGGGGAATACAGGATTCTGTGCATCTGTGCCTCTTGGCCTTGATACTCAAAAGTTGATTTTTTCAAGCATCTCAGTGCATGAGATCTCATTAAAGACATAGTGGGAATGAATTTTCCTTGATGAGATGTTTATAATTGTTGTTTGCTAGATTTGGGGCTTAAACATTGTAATACACTGGGTATGGTCAGGGCTTAGAGGAAATTTTCTGGTAAACTTTTTAATTAATAATTCATATTATGAGCTGAAGCTGCCATATTGATAAAACGTATATTCTACAATTCTGAAAAACTTTTTTTTATTTACGTATTTATTTTTTGTCTTAAAAATTATTTTCAGTATTTTTCTAGTGTTTTATAAAAAAGCTAAGGAACAATTAATTCCTTTTTGAACGAACCCCCCAACTTGTTTTCTTTTTTATTCATATATACTGCTTTTACAAAATTTTAAATATGTATATATAATACTTCATGTTACGCTTAGGGTACTATAATTGTTTATTCTTCAACAGTGATAGATTTTTATTCTTCAACTATGAAAAAAACGCTTTATTCTTCATTCAATTTAGACAGTATTATGGAGATAGTTTTCAGATATAACCTCACTCGGCTTTTTCCCGTGGGTGTTTATTAAATACCATCTGTAGCACTTGTATTAATGTATATTAAGGCAGGTATTAAGGAGATTAGTTTTCAGATATCACTTCACTCACAAGCATTTGCAGATGACTTCGCATTCATCATTTCAAGCAGTACAAGAGAGGGACTAAAAGAACTCGCGGCTACGGCTCTGAATAAATTCAAATTGTGGTGAATTAAACGCCATCTTACCGTTTCTCTTGAAAATATTAACATCATTCTATTTGGTAAATTAAAAACTGGTCCAAAGATTCATTGGGTTAACAAACTAATGCGAAGAAATAAGACTCTCAAATATTCAGGCATCCTTCTAGATGAAAAACTTAATTGGATTGAGCATCTTAAAGAAAAATTAAACAAAGATATGGAAAAGCTGAATTGTCTCAATAGAATTGCTGTTAACAAATGGGGAATCAATAAAGAACACAGAAAAATTCTCTACAAAACAATTATTTAATGTATAATTTCCCATGGATCAACAATATGGACAACCAATCTTACAGTCAGACAAACAAGAATTATTACCTTAATTCAAAGATCTTTTTTAATTTTTACTACAGCGGCTTATCGCACAACTCCAGCTTCAATCTTTCAAGTAGTTATTGGAATAGCACCTTTATACCTGATAATTAAATATGGAGGCGATTTTCATACAAATCACTAAAGATCGAAAAATTTTATAATACATGACACTAATTTTAACCCAAATGATTACGAGACAAATCAAAAGGTTTCAAGGTTCATCCAACAAATTTTGGCATAGATCTAAAAATCTGCATTCATAATCTCTT
Source organism: Caerostris darwini (assembly GCA_021605075.1). Lineage (NCBI taxonomy): Eukaryota > Metazoa > Arthropoda > Arachnida > Araneae > Araneidae > Caerostris > Caerostris darwini. Next base: position 291,570 of record BPLQ01015338.1, read on the forward strand.
CAACTATAATTCCACTATTAATATTTTCACATGCGGTTCTAAATCTGAAATCGGTATCGACTGAGAATTTTGCTGTTTCAAATATGACAAATTAATTCACGAATGGAAGGTAAAGCTTTCCAAAAACATCACTATTTTCCAAGCTGAACTTCTCGGTATCAAAAAAGCGTTTGAGTATCTAAATTATTCAGTTTCATTTTCACAGACATCCATTCTAGTACAGCCTTAATCCTAAAATCCCTCATCTAAGCGTCAGAGAAATACAGCAAAAACTCTTAAGCAATGACTCCATCCAAATACTCTGGAAAAAAGCACATGTAAGCTATTTTTGCCAATAAGTATGCAGATAAGCTTAGTTAAGCCTAGTAGCCTTCTTAAAGGAAGCGCTATTAATGGTAAATCAATTAGTCTTCCCAATTTCACTTCTCAAAAAGAATTTAAAAATTGTTTTTTATAGGATTGACAACGATACTGGAATCAAAACAACAGAGCGAAAATTTTCCGAAATCATTCCTAAAGCATTAAAAATCACAGAATTCTATCTAGGGAAGAAAATATGTTCACCAGGGGTGACGATCCATTTCCAACATACCTAAAAATATTCATCAACTCAGACGATGATTTATATTCCTGTGGGGAAATTGGAGAACCATTCCACGATGCAACTATTTGTCCTCTTACAGAATCATGGTATCTTAAAATCCCTTCTAAGTCTTTTTACATGCACTGGCACAGAAATGTAATTTACAACCCATGGATGAAATGGAAAACTATCAAATTAATAAATTTTTTAGAAGAAAATGAATCCTCCCCAAAAGCCATTACCCCTGAAATACAAATTGAACTCTCTGCGCCCAATCTATCACCCTCTATGTAATATTTCATTCTTAATGAATGCCGTCATAATATTCTGTATCCATGTCAAATTTTTTTTCCATAGTTTTATCACCATTAATTATTCCTTCTTCATTGAATACTTCCGTTTCACTTATATTTTTGTCAGTATTTGTTGGTTTCATAGTTACTGCTATGTTAGTTACTATAGTATTTTTTTCCTGTTTATTATTTCTTCGTATTTTTTTAATTGGTAAAGGGCTACATAGTCCTAGATACAGAGTGATAAAGTAAAGATATCACTTCACTTGACTTTTTCCAATGAGTATATATTAAACATCGTGTATAACACTTGTATTAATGGCTATTAAGACAATATTACGGCAGGTATTAAGGAGATTTTTATGGGTATATAATAAATATATGTATCAAATTTAAATGGGCTGCTTTTTTTTTTTTTTTTTTTTTTGCATTAGTGCTGTTTTTGAGCATGTACCTTGTGCTGGATATCTGAGCTGTCCATATATCCTTATACCATGCGATTCTCTATTTCATGGCAAGTCCTCAAAAGCACTTGCCATGAAATGGAGAATCGCATGGTGTAAGGATATATGGACATTCTTAGATAAAGGGATATCGTAAAGAGATCAATTTACTCAGGCTTTTGTCTTTAAAAAGAAGTCTTTAAAAAATGTTTGGAGAATAAAATAATAGAGAGAGTTGTCTTTTAAAAAATTAAAAATGTTTTTGTTACATCTTTTACGGAAAGGGCATTGTCCCGTGAGCCTTAAAATAGTTTCAGTAATTTTACGATCCCCCTAACTTTTATTTTTCAAAATCAATTCCTTATTAAAATAATTAATGTTTTATTCTTGGACTAGCATTTCGTGATTTTAATAGTTCATTTTTCACTTACTTATGCATATTTTAATAACATTTCGGCTAGAAATTAATTTGGAAGAGTTTTTAATTTTTGGCCAGGAATGTTTGCTAAATGGCGCTCTATCTATAGGCCGCAGGAATGTGAACCTTTACGTATCCCCAAATGGCCCAATTTCGGTTGGCACTTTAGCTAACTCCTTCTAACTGTGGGAGAAAACGCAGTCTTGCCCTTCCTTCACAATCACTAAACCGGAAGAGATACGAAACGCATTCGAGCGAACCGTTTCTAGGAGAACACTCAAGCTTTAATTAAAACCAAGGAGAATTTTCGAGGATCTCATTTTTGCTGCTATCTAAGTTACTATAAACATATACGGAAAATTCCTTTTGTTTAGATTTAATAAGGTTTGGCATTTATATTTACTTTATCTGATATTTACTATAGAATACAGATACAATGTGACAAAAATTATTGATAACACTGTTGTTTCTTCAAGATATATTTCAATATTCTGGTTCCACTAATGTCATAATGAGTGTCTTTTGCTTTGGGTTACCATCTTCTTCAAGTTATCATTCTAGTTCTGCATTGTCAAGGCAGTTTGTTTACGCATTGTTACGCTCGGATGCTTCAAATTGAAACGGCTATAATCTTCCTTCGGATGTTGTCAAATTCTCATCTTCTTAGTACTCGAGAAGCAATAACTACAATTTTCTTAATAAGATACATTCTACAGAAGTACAAAAAGATTTGGTTTTGGATTTTCGAATATATTGCCATTAAGTTTATACTTCCAACTAAGCGAGTTGACTTTAATGACTTATAAATGCAATGTCCACTTTTAAATTTAATAAACATGTGTTAATATCCTGGCAACTGGCAACTGGCGTACCGTTTATGGAGTACCAACAGGGGAAATACCCCTTAAACCTCCTCATCTTAATTAATATATATGTTTGGAATTCTAATGGCTACTTAATTAACGTTAGTAAATAAAAGATAATAGTTTCTAAAAATTCAAATTAAAGTGGTACTCAAAAAAAATTAAAAAATACTATTGAGAAAAAGTAAAATACAAAATAAAAGAAGTTAAGTTTTAAATTCGGTACAATTAGGGACCAGTTGTCGATGCCATAGCACTATTGAAAACGTAAACAAACTTGATTACAAGACACAAAGGATTATGCTGAACGGTGGGAGCCAATGGGTGAATCTGAAAAGCAATATTGGTAAAATGTCCCTACAAAAAAGGCCGATCTCAGAACCGGGATTCTTTTTATTATTTTATAATTTTCATTTTTATAATTTTTATTTTTATTTTATATTTTTTATTTCGAATCCTTTTATTTTCCTTACAAAAAAAAGGGGTAAACGAAAGCGATCATGGTCAGATGTGCCTGAAACTTACGCTCCCATTTGGGAACGTTTGAATTTAATGACCCCTACCCCCTACAGGTAAGAATTTCCAGGAGAAAGAGCCGAATAAACCCAGGCGCCGAGTGTTAATATCCGGATATTATTCACAGAAAGAACTGCAAATACTGTTGCATAATAAGATACGCTCTACAGAAGTACAAAAAGTATTTGGTTTTAGATTTTCGAATACATTGCTATTAAGTTTATACTTCCAACTAAGCAAGTTGGCTTTAATGACTACTAAATTTAATGTCCACTTTTAAATCTAATAAACATGTGTTAATATCTGAACAGTATTCTCATAAAGAACTTCAAATATTGTTACATATATTACAGCAATGTGATTGAGCCTTATTTTATTTAATGATTGAACCTCATTAAAGTAAATGAACATCATTAAATTTTTATTTTCTGATATTTATTACTAATGAAGAATTTTTAGTTGTCATTGCAATAGAAAACAGTATATAAAAATAATCACTTCTGGAAAATATATTTCCTCTGTAAGATTCTGTGCCTACAGAAGCACAAAAACAAAAATATAAATTTGTATTTTGGTAGGAAATGATTTTAAGTTAGTTCATATATCCAATTAAGAAGAAATTGATTTTAATTACAAATAAATATATTTGCTTTTTCACTAGATCATTTATTAATATTTAAAAATTATATGTTTGATATTCATTTATAAGTGCAATTTCGCTGACAATTATTATATTTTCAGGTGTTCATGAAATATATATAAATATCCTATAAAGAATTTAAATTGCAATTTAATAAAACAATCTAATAATTTAAATCTAATAAACATGCGTTAATATCCGGACAGAATTCACCGAAAGAATTGCAAATATTGTTGCATATATTACAGTAATGAGATTAAACATCATTTTATTTTCTGATATTTAGTCGCAATGAAGAATTTTAGTTATCAAAGCAATAGAAAACAATATATAAAAAGAATCACTTTTAGAAAATCTATTTCCTCAGTAAGATTCTGTGTCTACAGAAGCACAAAAACAAAAGTATAAATTTTTAAATTATGAATATAACTTTCTATAATGTTATGTTAAAAGTTAATTAATGAAGAAATCAGAGTATTTCTTTATTATTTAAAAGAAAAATAGCATAGATTTTCTTAAACAGAATTTCAAAATAGCACGAAAGAAATTTAAAATGAAAGATTATATATTTGAATTAATTTATCTTTTTAGAATATCACTCTGCTATCGGTAATAAAATTTGTTAAAAATGTCTACAATTCGTGTCAGATCTTTTGGAGTTTTAATAATCTGCATATTTGATTATAAGTTCAGTTTTAATTTTACTCCTTTTATACTTCATTTATTGGTATTTTATCAGCAATTCCTAATCTTAAGAAAATGAACTATTCTTTCAAAAAATTAAACAGTTTTTATTTGATATTTTTGCGTTTTATTGTTTACTATACAAAATCAAGATAAATAGACATTGCAAAATAATATTTATTTGTTAGGGATTTTTATTTACCTCTCAATTAAATAAAAACATCACACCTTTATTTACTATATGGAAAAAATGTATTTTCATGGTTTTATAATTAATTTCTATCCCAGAATAATTAAAATGATTATTTTCAATTTTATTATAATCATTAAAAATTTAATCAGTCGAAGTTTAAAAAGCTTTAATGTTCATTATTTATTCAATACACAATATCTTCATTTAAATCATTTATTATATATAATTAAATACCCCTTTATATGATTTATTCAACAATTACAATGATTAATTTTACTGTATTGGATATTATGTTACTTTGCCAAAAATTTAGATGATAATTTTTAATTGGGCAAATGAGAAAGAGAATTTAAATGTTACTTAAGATTAAAGTATCAAATTTATGAATAATCCAATTAACTGCAATATAGTGAAATAATATAGGTTATGTAATGATTCTGCGAATGAATTATGTAACTTGTACCAGGTTGGCTGAAAAGTTCGTAGACTCGCATAGAAAAATTCCTTTTCTTTTATAGAATTTGTTTTCATTATTCAATATAGTTGCCTTCGAGGGCGATACAACGACTATAGCGGTCATACAATTTTTCGATACCATTTTTATAGTACGATTTGTCTTTAGCCTCAAAATAGGCTTCAGTTTCGGCGATTACCTCTTCATCGGCGCGAAATTTCTGTCCAGCGAGCATCCTCTTGAAGTCTGAGAACAGGAAAAAGTCGATGGGGGCCAGATCTGGAGAATACGGTAGACGCGGAAGCAATTCGAAGCCCAAATTCATGCACCTTTGCCATCGTTTTCATTGATTTGTGACACGGTGCATTGTCTTGATGAAACGGCACTTTCTTCTTCTTCAAATGAGGTCGTTTTTCCGCGATTTCGTCTTTAAGCTACGTAATAAACTTCAATAAGCTATGTAATAGTCGCGGTTTATGGTTTTTCCTTTTTTAAGATAGTCAATGAATATTATATAATGCGTATCCCAAAATATTGATGCCATAACCTTGCCAGCCGACTTTTGCGTCTTTCCACGCTTTGGAGTCAGTTCATCACGTGCAGTCCTCTCTGCTGACTGTCGATTGGACTCCCGTGTGAAATGATGGAGCCATGTTTCATCCATTGTCACATATCGAAGCAAAAATTCGTGTTTACTACGATTGAACAGATCCAAACCCTTCTTAGAATCATCAATTCGTTGTTGTTTTGGGTCGATTGTGAGCTCGCGAGGCACCCACTTTGAACAGAGCTTTCACATATCCAAATATTCCTTCACGATATGTCCAACACGTTCCTTTGATATCTTTAGGGTCTCAGCTATCTCAATTAACTTCACTTTAAGGTTATCAGAAATTATTTTGTGGACTTTTTTGATGTTTTCGTCGGTAACAGCCTCTTTGGGGCGTCCACTGCAAGCATCGTCCTCGGTGCTCATTTCGCCTCGTTTAAATTTAGCAAACCACTTCTCTACGGTTGATTTTCCTGGTGAGAATTTCGAATAATGTTTATCAAGCCAAGTCTTGGCTTCAATGGTATTTATTGAAAAGCAATGCTGTATTAACACACGAAATTCCTTTTTATTCATTTTTTAAACTAATAAAAGTTGCTTCACTACAAATGCTATAACTCACATACTAATAGTGCAACAGCTGTCAAATTTATACACGTGCCTTTTGAAGGTTAGGGCTAACTAAAAATCATATGGATTTAATACTAGTAGCGCCATATATTTGTCAGCCTAAGAACTTTTCAGCCCAACTGTTATGTCCGTGTCTTTTATTTTGTTCCATGACGTTTAAGTGAAATTTTAAATACTAATGTTTCTTGATCATTAGTACTTTATGGTAATATATATTTCCTGGCAAGATTTAAGTTATTTATTGATCGACTTTATGGCATTTTTTTTTCAGTGTAAATATATAGCTAAAGCTACCACATGTTTTTAACTAAAGTTATCCCAGGTTTTCTTGAATTTTTCAGTGATAATTTCCTTTAAATTGTGTTATACTTTTATGTATATTAATGTATTTCTGACGATGTTTTATTTATTTTATATGGAAACCAATTCAGAAAGCCAAAAAAAAAAAGTTAGAAATATCACAGTTTTTTCCGAATGCCAACATTTTGATCTAAATCATTCTCCACAAGGAAAGTGCGGCCTGACGGCAACTGGCTAGCGCTCTGGCCTTTGGTCCAGAGGCTTCAGGTTCGAATCCCAGGGGTGGAATGGATGTTTGTGAGTGGTTCAGAATCCACTTTAAACTATAGGTCCCGGGCTATTTAACCCTCGTGTGCACGAGATGAATGCAGACCAACGAACCAAACCACTAGAATAGCAGAAATGTAACAGATGCAGCATTGTCCAGGATGAACGAAAGGGAGCCTGCTACACTATACTCATATTTTGCAGCCACACTCACAGGAACACCCATAGATATAACATTTAGGGTTCGCTTCCTCCTCCTTTACTCCTCGAACACAAAATTGAGACTTTCTGGCCTACGAATATATTGTCCCCATTCCCAGCATTGATACGGGAGTTTTCGATTCGGCTTCAACCCGGCTTCTCTAAAATTAGAAATCCCAAGCACTGTTCACCAAGCTTCTGCAATATAGTTAGAAAACAATAAATATACAAAAAATATATCCACATTAAAAATTTATGAATGAAAAAGCATTATATAGTCCAGATATATCGTCTATCTACATCTTCCTCAAATGCAGTGTGATCACCCTCGAAATTTTTGTCATAACATCTCTAGAATTTCTCGGTTACATATTTTAGCATACTGTCCAATATGATCTAAATTTAAAGTTTAGGTAAAGTCATGTTATTGAGGGCAAAATATATATATATACACTGAAGTGACAAAAGTCATGGGATAGCAATATGCAAATTTTCAGATGGCAGTAGCATCACGTAGAACAGGTATAAATGCGCAGTGCTTTCGCAGAGCTTTCATTTCTGTTCAAGTTATTCGTGTGAAGAGGTTTTGAAGTGATGATGACCGCACGACAGGAATTAACAGACTTTGAACGCGGAATGTTAGTTGGAGCTAGACGCATGGGTCATGCCAATTCGGAAATCGTTAGGGAATTCAATATTCCCAGATCCACTGTGTCAAGAGTGTGCCGAGAGTATGAAATTTCAGGCATAACATCCCACCATGGACAGCGCAGTGGTCGACCGCCTGCACTTAACGACCGAGACCGGCGACGTCTGCAAAGAGTCGTAAATTCTAACAGACAAGCAACACTGCGTCAAATAACCGCAGAAATCAATGTGGGACGTACAAGGGACTTGTCTGTTAGAACTGTGCGGAGAAATTCGGCTTTCTTGGGCTATTCCAGCAGAAGACCGACTCGAGTGCCTTTACTGACAGAACGACATCGCTTGCAGCGACTCTCGTGGGCACGTGAGCATATCGGTTGGTCCCTAGATGAATGGAAAACCGTGGCCTGGTCCGATGAGTCACGATTTCAGTTGGTAAGAGCTGATGGTAGGGTTCGAGTGTGGCGCAGACCCCACGAAGCCATGGACCCAAACTGTCAGCAAGGCAATGTTCAAGCTGGTGGTGGCTCCATAATGGTGTGGGCTGTTTTTTCATGGCATGGACTTGGTCCTCTGGAGCAAATGGACCAAACATTGACTGGAAATGCTTATGTTCAGCTACTTGGAGATCACTTGCAGCCATTCATGGACTTCATGTACCCAAACAACGATGGGATTTCTATGGATGACAATGGGCCATGTCACCGGGCCACAACTGTTCGCGATTGGTTTGTAGAACATTCTGGACAATTCCAACGAATGATCTGGCCACCTAGATCACCCGACATGAATCCCATCGAGCATTTAGGGGACATCATCGAGAGGTTTTTTTTTTCCCGAAATCCTGCACCATCAACGCTTTCACAATTATGGACGTCTATCGAGGCAGCATGGCTCAATATTCCTGCAGAAGACTTCCAACGACTTGTTGAGTCCATGCCACGTCGAGTTGCTGCACTTCGCCGGGCGAAAGGAGGGCCGACACGATATTAAGAGGTATCCCATGACTTTTGTCACTTCAGTGTATATATTTTTTTTCCAATGCAGCTGGCAAACAGACATGGACGTCTTGAACGACTTAAGGCAAACACTGCACAGACGTTACTCACTTTGCATTACCCAGGAGGCGCGTGTAACTTGAAGATAAGCCACGGACGCGGAGTAACAATGCCCCCGCAACGCTCTACGATCCTATTAGACCGGGACCTACGGCTTAAAGTGGATTCCGAACCACTACACGAAAAAGAAAAGTTTGGATATTGCCAAGATAAATTTTTCTGAAATTTTAAAAACAATACACAAGTATTACAATTTAAATATGTTAATGAGAGGAATGAAATTGCGATTTCATTTTTAAAAGTTCCTTTTATTGACGTTCGAAATGAGATGTACTGATTCTAAAGAACGAGGCTAAATGCTGTCTGTCTACTTCTGAAATAATTCTTTCTAAGTTTCGTAGTTGAAAAGACTTGTTCACATATATAAGATGAAACAAACATAGCACTGATTTTCTGGGCGTGAGATATTAAATTTGGGAAACTTACTTTCGATAATGATTTGTAAAACTCTAGTTTTGGCATATTTAGAAACAACTGCTTGATAAATTTGTTAGATTGCAACTTCTTTTGAAAAAAAGGAAGAAAAAATAATATTTAATCAAAGCAGAATATGTAATATATATTTCTTTTAATTTGCCTCGGACCGGCAAATTAAAATTCTATCCGCGGGCCGGATAGAACCTTCCGGTGGGCCAGACTTGGCCCGCGAAACGTAGTTTGCCCACCCCTGCCTTAAGGCAAGTGCTGCACAGACGTTACTCACTTAGCACTACCCAGGAGGTCGCTGTAGCTTGAAGATAAGCTACGGACGCCGAGTAACAAAACCCCCCACAAAGTTCTACTATTATGTTAGATCGGGACCTACTACTTAAAATGAACTCCGAACCACTACAAACATCCATGCACCGCCGGGACTCGAACCCAAAACCTGTGCTACCGAGCGCCAGAGCGCTAGCCACTCGGCCATGCAGGCTCTGAAGTCATGTTATTGAGAGCAAAATATTATCTGTGGTGAGCAAAATATTATCAGTGGTTTAAGAGCGAAATATTATCAATGGATTCATTGTTTTTATTTTTGAGTGATTTTATAGTAAATAATTCTTCAACAGATATTGAACTTCTAATAAGAATAATATAATTTTTAAAAAAGGAATGATACTTGTATGCAATGAATAATACGATGAGATTAAAGAAAGCTTATTTAATCTCTTCAGATTATTTGCTAATGGTGACCTTCAGAATATTCACCGTTTAAATTTTCTTTACTTAAAGAGCTTAAAAAACTTATTAAATTTGTCTTACAAATTCTATAGCCTTTTTATTCCATATTCTATAGCCCTATTTTATAGCCATCAGTGAATATTAGATGACTTATGTGATGTATGATATAATTATGCATATGTATAAGCTGCTAAAAAAATGGGACATTCTTAATAATTTTTGTAACTATCAATCAGATCTTCACATAAGAAGAATCCTTGAAAAGGTTCAAAGGGGACTAATTTAGAGTGCAATGCATTTGATTAGAAAAATTAATTAGCATTGTTAATTAAAAATTTTCATTAAGGAATCTGAAATTTTTAGGTCAATCTAATCAGCATGATGAAATTAGTATATATTTTTTATAGAGATATGATTAAATTTTTTGGTAATAAAAGGGTTCAAAAAGTTACTACCCAATGTTAAATAAACCTTCGCTTAATGAAATTCTTCGGTTCCAAATTTATATATATATTATTATTATTATTATTGTATGCAAAAATTATATATATGTATGTATATAATTTTTGCACCAGTCGAACGATAATTTTTGTCTAAAATTAAAAATATAATTTTAGTCACATTTTTGGGAATATTTTATAAAAAAAATTACAAATTAAATATCATAATGAAAAAAATGAATTATAAAATACTAAAATTTTTTCACGGTTGCCGTTTTAATCTTATTAATTGTATGTAGTGCTAAATGTTTTGAAATTATTATAAAAAGTGAGCGAGATAATAAAAATAGCAATTTTCAAATTTAAAAAAAATTATTTTAAATATGTTGAAACTTAACAAGAAAATAATTTAATTCGTTTGATTTAAGTTTTCAATCATTTTAATTCAATTTTGGATATATTTAACTATTTTTTTCTCTATTAAATCCATTTTAAATTATTTATTTTATTAGTTCCTATTTTTCTGAAACGAAAATTATCATAATTAAATTTTTTTAAATATTAATAAATTAAACTTAAAAGAAACATAAATAATTTTAAAATGCATGTTCGATGCTTTAAATAAAAAATTAATTAATTATTAATTAGTCAAGCTATAGGAATATTGTTTTCTTTTAATCAGAACTGTGTCGATCTTTTATTAAAATTAAAATAGGTTGCACTTAAAATAGAAAATAATAAAATGGTTTTCTTAATTATATTTAAAAATATTAAAATGATCTTTAAAACTGTTCAGCTCTTTTATACAGTTATAATATGCGTATGAGAAACAGTACACCAATTAATCACCAGCATATTATTATCATTTTTTTTTGTTCCAATGCAGCTGGCAAACACTTTGGTCTTGGATGCCTTAAGGCAAGCGCTGCACAGACGTTACTCACTTTGCATTACCCAGTGGGCGCGTGTAACTTAAAGATACGGTCGCGGAGTAACAATGCCCCCGCAACGCTCTACTATCCTATTAGGACCTACGGTTTAAAGTGAATTCCGAACCCCTACAAACATCCATGGCACCACTGGGACTCGAACCCGAAACCTGGGGTACCGAGCGCCAGAGCTCTAGTCACTCGGCCATTCAGGCCCCCAGCATATTATATATATTTTATAATATGCGCATGGGGCCTGGTGGCAGAGTGACTAGCGCTCGGTGTCACAGGTTTCGGGTTCGAGTCCCGGCGGTTCCATGGATGTTTGCAAGGGTTCGGAATCTACTTTAAAACGTAGGTCCCAGCCTAACACGGTTTTAGAGTATTGGACGTAGTGCTGGCAACCCTATCCCGTAAAATGAAAATATCTCCTGTCTCGAAATCTGCCAGAAGGCAGACGGCCTTGTCCCACCGTGAGGCTATTGCTCCGATGATGATAATAATTTGCGTACATTTGAATTTTGTGCTTAATTCGTAACATTTTCGGGCGTTTTTCCAATAATATGCTTATTTATTTCAGTTTATTGTGTACTCATTCAGATATGATATGGTATTGCCAGCTACAATAAATACAAGACATTCTATTTGTTGTGTTGATACAAAGGATTATTTCAGTTTATAATTCCGGAAAACTAAAAAAAGGGTCAACATATAATAGATAAATTTTACACAATGCATCTACTGTTTTTTTTTTTTTTTTTTTTTTTTTTTCGTGTTGGACATCAGTGGCCGTTTTATCCTACTTACATATACACGAGCAGCCTATACATGGATAATAATGGGCGGACATTGCTTTCCGGCAAAACCTTTAGAGGAAACTATTACTCATTCACATGTCGTATGAGAGAAAACTTATAAAACTCCCAACAAGTAACCTGACTTATGATGTGAGATGTATATGCAAGTTACCAGAATAGCTTTCGAGCCTCCTCATTTCTAGTAAGCAGTTATTGCAAGAGAATGTTTGTAATCACTGAAATGGTCTGATTGTTTTTCTAAAAAATTCCTTGTCTATTCTCTATTAGATTATTTTTTTGTGTGTATGTTTTTTAGGTAGTTTTTGTACTACATATATCCGTTTTTAGACTTATGCGCAATCATAAGTTTAAATTTCACAAATAAAAATTATGAATTAACTATGTGATAGAATACACAACTAGCATACAGGAGGAATCAGGATTCGATCGATTTATAACGTCAGTTTCAATCATAGTTCCCAGGGGCAAGAAAACTCAATCGACAATTTGATAACTTACATGACTTATACATTACCAATTTGATAACTTACAACTTACGTTACTAATTTTATAACTTACATAGCTTTACCAATTTGATAACTTACACAACTTATTACCAATTTCATAACTTTCGCTACCAACTTGATAACTTACATTACCAATGTGATAACGGTACCGATTGATAACTTAATTAACATTCAACTATCGCCATAAAAATTTAATAAGAGATAAATTTACCAAGAACTATTTTTCGAATTTTATTGTGAGTTTCGATTAAGCAGAGCTTTAGATCAGGAAAGGCGAATAAAAGGCATTCTCAATGGTAGAAATACAAGTAGACATTTAACTTCTTTTATTATTTGATATGCATGGTTTAAATAATTAGCATGTGTATTTGATTTCAATCGAATGTGAAACATTTTTTTAAAAAAATAACAAATAAACCATTTATTTATATATAATATGATTGAGATTGAGATTGATGTTATAAAATATTACAATACACATGTTCAAATTATCGTCTGTATTTGGAAGGATAAAAATTATTTTTATTTCCAAAGTCAAATAAAATTTGTTCCAAATTTTAGTGCTTAAAATATATATTGAGTTGGGACTGAATGGCCGAGTGACTAGAGCACTGGCGCTCGGTGCCACAGGTTTCAAGTTCGAGTCCGGCGGTGCTATGGGTGTTTGTAGTGGTTCGGAATCTACTTTAAGCAGTAGGTCCCAGTCTCATATGACTTTTCAGCATTGGGCGTAGAGTTGACAACCCTACCCCGTAAAAAGAAAAACATCTCTCGTCTCGAAATCTACCTGTAGGTAGACGGCCTTGGCCCACAATGGGCTGTTGCGCCAATGATGATTATATATTGAGTTAATACTCTAAATTATCTTTTTTTACAAATTAACAACTTGCTTTCATTTAGGAAGTTATATAACAATTCAGTTTAAGATTTTTGTAATACAAAAATATTTGAAGCAATAAAAGTACAATAAATCAACATGTAAAATAATAAGATATATGTATAAACTATGAAATGTGGGTGTTAGTGTTTAAAAATAAGAAGTATTTTTATTAAATAATTTAGCATAATACCTCCAGAATTTCTGAATAAAATAATACGATTAGTAGGGCCTGAATGGCCGAGTGGCTAACGCTCTGGCGCCCGGTACCACAGGTTTCGGGTTCGAGTCCCGGCGGTGCCATGGATGTTTGTAGTGGTTCGGAATCCACTTTAAACAGTAAGTCCCGGTCTAATAGGATCGTAGAGCGTTGCGGGGGCATTGTTACTCCGCGTCCGTGGCTTATCTTCAAGTTACACGCGCCCCCTGGGTAATGCAAAGTGAGTACGTCTGTGCAGCGCTTGCCTTAAGGCATCCAAGACCAAGCTGTCTAAGTGTTTGCCAGCTGCATTAGAAAGAAAAAAAAGTACGATTAGTAAAATTCATCAACGTTAATAATTTGCTAAATTTTTTAATTCAATTTTTAAAACTTTTTTATAAATCATTAAAGAAAATTATCTATCTAGATAATAATAAATCCATGCTTATTCTTGTATAGTTCTATCCCTTTTAAACTATATAAACATTATATAGTGTACTGCCTGTAGTTATGGGAAATATCTAAAATGAGGCCATCAATTTCAATTCAAATTAATGAGTACATTTCCATAAAATTTTAAAATAAATTATGTTATTTTTTAAAAGTTTTAGCTTTGAATAGATAATGTGTTGTTGTTGTTATCGTGTCCATGGATTTAAAATATAATTATCAATGTTAGATCATGTCAAAAGTCTTCTCGATAGCGGCCGCAAGCAATGGCGCCGCTTCACTATACAGGGCTTCTCTTAAGTTGGCCTCGATTGGCACCATACCCAATTGCAAAACATGGGGAGTGAGTGCTGGGCACTCTAGAATGTGCTTAGGTGTTAAGAAAGCGTTGTGGCAATTTCTGCAGGGGAAGATAATGTGCTTTTCTATTTAATATAAATAAAAAAATGTTATTGACTCTAAATGGCATAATTGCGATAAAAATAATAAAAATTTGTTAACATTATAATTTAAATAAATATTTTCAATTGTTTTTATTGTTTACAAAATTTATTTAATGAAAGAAAGCAAATTTTTTATTATTTTCTTAATAGAAATAACAGGAAGACAATAACATATTATGCAGTTAATGAACGAAACGATTATAATAATATACGAGCCCTTTCTGTAATTTTAAAAGTTATGGAAATTTTGTCACAAAAATTTATTGGTGTACTATTTTTGACATGCTGAATTGATTGCGCTAAAAATCTCGGGATCCATAATGGAAAATTTTGGAGTTAGCGGTTAATTTACCTTGTTAAATAAATTTGTTAATGAACTGCATTGCATCATAAGTTCTCTTACATTCATTTCCAACGATATCACTTATGTGAAGACCTAATAATGATTTTATGTTACAACAATGTCCCATCTCTTTTAGCCGACCAGTAATAATATTTAAAATAATATTATACATATTGATAAATATAATAATATATATATACTACTGTGCCCAAAAAGTAAGACCACTTATTTTTGTTTTCAAAGACTCTTTATTTATGCTTCCAAATTTATTTCATGGCCTTCAAAGCGCGCGGCTATTCACGTTGAATCTCTTCAATCGACTCAAAACGGTGTCCCCGGAGTGGTCTTTTGAGTTTAGGGAATAGCCAGAAGCCACACGGTGTGAATACGGTGGTTATGGAACGATATGGGTTTCTTTTTTGGCGAAAAAGTCACGAAGAATCAATACAGTGTGAGCTGAAAAATTCAGTGTTTTTGGTACTAATCGAGATTTGACGCGTTTGAGGCTCAAAATGGAATTGACCGATCCTTTTGAAATTCCAACATCAGCAGCAAGGTCTCTAATTGTAAATCGACGGTTTGCAAGCACCAAATCTTTAATTTTTTGGACGTGAGCTTCGTCGGTTGAGGTTGATGGTCGACCAGAAGGCTCTTCAACGCTTTCTCTGCCTTCTTTGAACTATTTATACCATTTCTAAACATTTCTTTATGATATAGGAATGCTCACCGAATGTCTTCTGCAACATTCTATACGTTTCTGAAAACAAAATTGAATGCAAGTTCTTTGCTCAATTAATTCAGACATTTCAAAAATCGCCGGAATCGGTTTTAGCGTCTCCCAAAGCCAAGCGTAACTCAAACACTAATGGATATTTTGGCGTCAAATTTGACACAGATGTCAAGGACCGTGCCAGCAATCTAAAAAAGAAAAAAAATGAAATTCCATAACCCTGGGAATTTTAACTTGAAAATTGGCCTTACTTTTTACATAGTAGTATATATATACATATATGTGTGTGTGTAAATATGTATATGTAAATATATAATATGACTTTAGATTTTTTTTAATTAAATATCACTGTCTACTTACATTGTTTTCAATCTATATCACAGTGGTAACCTTGGAAATACTCACCGGTTATGGTAGTTAAATATTTAAAATTTGCTTTCAGTTTAAGTGAATTTTGTAAAAAGAAACGTCGTTTTTCCGTGGCCCGAAATCAACTTAATAACTTTTGCTCCATATTACGTAACCTTGTTCCATATTTTGAATAACATTGTTTCCTTTGGGGAAAAGAATTTAACCACGAGATATAAAAGCTACTTTTAAATTTTATGAAAAATTGATTAATTCTCTATCTTTCTTAAAATTTAAAAAGATGAAGGATAAATTAATTTTAACTTTTTTCAAGTAGTTATATGGGAAATAATTTTAAGATCTGACTATTTGATTCCTGTTCAGAAAGAAAACACAGATTAAATTTTACAATCATATTTAAAAAATCCTTTTGTAAGCATAATGATGTTAAATTTTTGTTTAATATGCTTTTTTTTAAAGTTTTTTAACCTTTCAACAATTTGAAACATAAATAAATAGCCAATCAATCATCATCATTATTTCTGTATTACTCAATATTCTAATCTACTGAACTATTTTTAAACTCCCTAAATTTGTAATGCAAGTAAAATTGATCTTTTAGTCATCAACAATTATGACATAATATTCATTGTAACTAATTAAACTGTATTAATTTTTGAATATTATTAATATTCTCTGTATTAATCTTTCAAAAATGTTTTGAAGGCACTTGAAACATACAATCCATCATTTCTGAATTGAAACAAACAGCTTCTTTGACATCCAAGCCCCACATCTCGCAAAGATAATACAAATCGCCTTCAAAGTAATACACAAAGGTTTGGCAATTGCATCTGATAACCTAGAATGCCGTGAAATGTGAGCAAAAGATTACTATTAACATAAATGACTTTTATTGGTCAAACTGCTTTACTAGAAATCGAACACTGAAGATCAAAGCTCAACCTCCCTTCTGAAGGAATTCGAAGAGGTTGATCTTTTCGTTCGAATCGGACCTTTGTTGGCGCAACTTAGAAAGGAGTTTAAGCTGCAACCACAATCTTTTAGGTGGATCATTTTCTCTCCCTTTTACTTAGATAAAGGGTTAAAGATGCCTTTTAGTAATATAATTCTGAAAAATATTATTGAGATCCTTTAAAAATTCAAATAATGGCAATTTTGTGATTTAAAACATTGAATTTCTTAAGTAGGTTAAAAATTCTTCAATTACAATACAATAGATGACAACATAAAATGTAGAGGTAGACATGAATTGGAATATACAAATTCAATAATACTTCAACTTAACTTGTAACCACAATCTTTTAAGTGGATAATTTTCTCTCCCTTTTAATTAGATAAAGAGTTAAAGATGGCTTTTAGCAATATAATTCTGAAAAATATTGTTGAGATGCTTTAAAAATTCAAATAATGGCAATTTTGAGATTTAAAACATTGAATACTTAGAAATTTTTTAAGTAGGTTAAAAATTCTCCAATTACAATAAAATAGATGACATAATTCATACCAACATAAAATGTAGAGGTAGACATGAATTGGAATATACACTTAGTCACAAAAGTAAGTATGCAACTCATAGCTTAAGTGAAAAAGCTCTAGTTCTCAAATAAATATAAGAAAAATATTATTTTGGAGAGTGTTGTTTATAGCTTCTGATTCAAGTCATAAAGTAATGAAAAATAAATCAAATCATTATATTTTAAAAGACTTTAAGAGTAATTTTGTTAACTACCAGTAGAAATTTAAATCACAAAAGTATGTATGCACTCTGAATTTTTGACTTTTAAATAGGCTGAATGAAACTTCTCGAGTGATTTTTCGTATTTCAGTGATAAGTTTAGAAATTCTGCTACAAAGCTTGTAAGTTTGAGCTTTAAGTGCATCAACAATTCACCAATGGCTCCCCGTGGAAAAGAATTATCAAAAGATCTATAGGATGCAATTATAAAGCTCTATAAGGAAAGCAAGTCCCAAAGACAAATCGCTAAAATCATAGGCAAAAGTCCTGCAACAGTGCAAAAAATCATAGAAAAGTTCCAGGCTGAGGGAAATACTCTAAACAAGCCAAGAGCAGGACGACCGCCCATTTTGACGGATTGAGAAAGGCGAATTATTGTTGGAAATGTGAAAAAAAATCCGACGATTAACGCACCAAAATTGACAACTGATGTGAAAAACAATTTTTAGAAGACATGCAATCTTGAAACAATTCGCCGTGTGTTACGGAAGGTAGGATACCATGGTCGAAATATGCGAAGAAACCTATTTGTTAGCAAAGTGAATCGCAAAAAGAGAATAGATTTTGCAAAAGAAAATGTAAAGCAGGACACAAATTTTTGGAATTCCGTGATTTTTTTGGATGAAAGTAAATTCAACATCCACGGGTCAGATGGACACCAAAAAGTTTGGAGGAAAACAAATGCAGCTCTAGAACCAAAGAACATGAGATGAACTGTAAAACACGGTGGTGGTTTGATTATGGTTTGGGGTTGCATGGCAGCAACTGGAGTAGGAAATTTAGTTATAATCGACGGAATAATGAATCAATATAGCTATTTGAATATTTTAAAGAATAATCTAAGCCAAAGTGCTTCTAAATTGGGACTCGATGGATCCTTCACTTTCCAAAAAGATAATGATCCCAAACATACTGCTCGGGTTGTTCGGGAATGGCTGCTATATCACGTGCGAAAACAGCTAAAAACCCCACCACAGTCACCTGATCTTAATCCCATTGAACACTTGTGGGATTATCTCGATCGCCAAATTAGAAAGCAAGAGATCAAAACTAAGAATGATCTAAGAAAAGCCCTTTTGGAGGAGTGGCAGAAAATACCATCTTCTGTCACTCAAAATTTAATAAAATCAGTGCCATCTGGATTGAGAGCTGTTATAAAGGCCAAAGGCTATCCAACAAATTACTAATTTGTTTGAAAAATTGTAAAATTTGCAATATTAATGTCTTTGTTTTTGTTTGCATACTTACTTTTATGATGTAAATTACATCCTATTTTAAGTTAAGCTCATCTTGCTAATTAAATATTTGTATTTTTTAATTACTTTTCATTTTGTTATTAAGCTCGATTTTGCTGTAATCGAAATAAATCGTTAATTTGAAAACTCTAATATTGTAGGTCTGTTTTTTTTCATAGGACATCATCACATACACTCTGCATACTTACTTTTGCGACTAAGTGTACAAATTCAATAACACTTCAATTGGATAAAAGTGATAACGTCAAATTGCACTAGAAAGTATACATAATAAGCAGATCTTAGTGTAAAGAATAATTTATTTGTTTTATAAGATTCACAGGTTCCAGAAGTTAATTTCGACATAAAATTCAAAATAATAGCAATTTTGAGATTTAAAACATTGAATGCTTAAAAAAATTTTAAGTAGGTAAAAATTCTCCAGTTACAATAAAATAGATAGCATAATTCATGCTAACATAAAATGTAGAAGTAAACATGAATTGGAATATGTGAATTCAATAATACTTCTAATAAATCTATTGTTTCATAGGATTTCTTAAAAAATCACGAGGTTATTGTTTTCTTCTTTTTATGCTACTTTTAGAGCGCCAATTTTTTGTCAAAAATCTTTCATCCAAAATTCAAATTTATTATTTATTTGTTGAGTTATATGACTATTTATAGAATTATTAAAAGAGTGACAGAATATTCAATATTTCAAAGTCCTACTTTAATCTGAATATCACTTCACATTGGTATCCGCTTATTAACGTGCTTTTTATGAAGCGCGATTCATGAGTATTATATTCTTGTAAGTAATCAAAATGTTTTATTATTCTATATTTTGTGACTTCATGATTCGTTACAGCTCAGATTCAACATTTGTCAAATTATTGCGATGTTTATTTATTAAGTTAATGCTATATGTAAAAAAATTCAGTTGAAAATTGTATTAAGTGAATTGTATTATTTAAATGATTCCTGGATTCAATAAAAAAAACTTTAAACTTTCTCTAAATAATGACAAAACTTATAATATCTGATTCAAATGATTTGATAATTCAACATGAAATTTATTTACTCATGCTAGCTATAATAATTGTTCGTTAAATTAAAACTTAAGAGAAAAATGAATATTTTTGATGCAGTTAAGCCTCCATCAATTATTTAACCATTAGATATTTTTCTATAACAGTAACTTAACAACATATTCTTAATGGACTAAATTACTTTTATGAGGCTACATCATATAATCTCTTAGGAGGTCACATCACTGCAACATCAATATTTTAATTGATGTTTTAAATTAAGTATATAAACAAGTAATATAAAAAAAAAATTTAAGTCAATTCCTACTTTTTTTTCATTATATTGTAGAAAGTCCTTTATAAATAATTTTCATTCATTTTTTTAAGTTTATCTGGCGCCATCTATTGGTAGATATATGCATTTTAAATCTAAAAAAAACTAAAATTAATTAATTTAATTTAATTACTGAATTAATATTTGTAAAAACTGTATTAACATCCAGTGTCATCCACTACAAGTTGAAAAAAAATGTATTTGAACTTGAGTGGATGTATAAAAAGTATTTTATGAACGATTGAAAATTTGAACAAGATATATACAGGGAGAGTGTGAGCTAATAGAAGGAATTGAATAAGGGCGCAAATCTCTGGATGGTTTGAAATTAAAGCGATAATTATAGTTCTTTTTTTTTCAATTGGGGAGGGAACACTTGCAATTAACATTTGTTCCATATAATAAGACAATTTATTGTCATCTTTACAAAAGTACACTACTTCGATGTATCAAAATCATCTACAGCAAACCAGTTTATGAGTCGGCGCATAAGCCTACTATTTCTCCAAGTGGTTCTTGTTAATTGAAGATGGATATCAAATTTTATGATAGACAAATCTCTTCAACATTGTAACAAATAAGATCATACATGGCCCGATTCATAGTCCAATGGTAACGTATTCAGTTACTTTGAAAAAGTGAAGGCCTGATGGCCTAGTGGCTAGCGCTTTGACGCTCAGTACCACAGGTTTCGGGTTCGAGTCTCGGCGGTGCATGTATGTTTGTATTGGTTCGGAATCCACTTTAAACAGTAGGTCCCGGTCTAACATAATCGTAGAGTGCTGTGGGGGGTCTTGTTACTCGGCGTCTGTAGCTTATCTTTAAGCTACAATGATCTCCTGGGTAGTGCTAAGTGAGTAACGTCAGTGCAGCGCTTGCCTTAAGGCAGGGGTCTCCAAACTTTCTAGCCTTAGGGCCATACTGTTTACTCCAGTAAGTACCAAGGGCCAAAACCGTTTTAATTTTTCTGCCATTATCTATAATTTCTAGACAAGTCGCCGAGTGCACGCTGTGAGCGAGCATACGCTTGCTAACTACAAACTATAGTCAGTGAAAAATCCCTATTACATAATTCTCATTAGTATTTTTTTTTTTTTTTTTTTTTTTTTTTGCAAGTGCCCCGCGGTTTCATTCGCGTTCATTTAGCTTTTCCGTTCCTGAGGGATTTTCAGGATAAAAATCATGTTTGATTCAGTATATATACATTCCAAACATCTATATACATACATATGCTACACTCCTTACCCCAATATAACTAATGAGGGTAACCGTGGGATGTTCACTAGTTTATAATGTTAGTGGGATTCATTTCAATTATTTGTTAGTTGTTATGCTTAAGTTAAATTTTCCGCATATTATGCTTGCCATTAAACTTTACCTAACAAGTCAATAAAACCGAGTTATTATCATTCTGCGTTTTTTATCCAACTTATTACAACAACAATAAGCTATTCGTTGTCGCGGGCCGTAGTTTGGAGACCCCTGTCTTAAGGAATCAAAGACAATTGTCTAAGTGTTTTCCAGCTACATTAGAAAAAAGAAACCTTTGCAAAAGTCTCAAGTTTCAAATCCTTGGCATGATTCCGTTGCATTCATGATTTTTAGAAACGAGGATACTCAATGGCGATGACAAAGTGTATAAAGCATTTTGCATAGACAGTCAGGCAGTCCGAAAGTTTTCAGATTCCCATATTCAGAGCAATTCACTTTAAATCCATTCCGGAAGGCATAATTGAAAAGTGTTTAGGCATAGCTTTTTAACTGAAAATATATTTTAATTAATTATTATTACAATACAGAGAGTACTCTTACAAATCTAAAGTTTACATCCGTCTAATGTATAAACTTATTGCAAATAATACGTTGCATTGTAACGAAGTCAAGAAAAATAATATTTTGTTTGTGTTTATAAGTAAGGAAACTGTTATGATGTTGTAAGATAGATTTGAGGAAATCTCAGATTCAAGCTTCGAATGGTTTTTAAAAACACACCTCTGTTGACGAAGAACTATGTTCTAAGAGACGAACTAGATTCTGTTAAGAAGAACTAGGTTCTTCTAGGATTATTTAAAGGCTTATTTCAATAATCATTGATGCGTTAATGAAATATTTACGTACTTATCCTAACTTCCATTTATTCGCATTAGAATAAAATAAGTAGATGGATTAACTCCGCGCAACAGCGTATGAGAAAGTCATTATCCACAAGGGACTTTCAGAAACTATGATGAAAGAGCTTATCTTGAAGATACATGAC
The DNA here is from genome assembly GCA_021605075.1 of Caerostris darwini. Classification (NCBI taxonomy): domain Eukaryota; kingdom Metazoa; phylum Arthropoda; class Arachnida; order Araneae; family Araneidae; genus Caerostris; species Caerostris darwini. Next base: position 314,228 of record BPLQ01015338.1, read on the forward strand.
AGCCTCAGTCTTCAAGCTTTGCCAAAACCTTTAATGGCCTTTGTATTAATGTTTGTATTTTATTAAATACTTACTTGCTCACTAATGATTTGTTGAAAACTTAACGAATATCTGCATTATGAAGAATTAGTATATGTTTGCACAATATTATAGCTATTGCTTGCAATTCTAATCTATTTTTTTAAAAAAACATTTACAGAAAGATTTATTCTTCCTTGATTTATTTAACAAAGGATAATATATTGCATTTAATCGCTTATAATTCGATTACAGTTTTAAAAGAAATTGAAAATATAGCGGCCATTTTACAATGCAGAGGTGTACTCAGTAATATAAGATGCTGCGTTATAGAATTCACCATCCATAATATGAATTAACTATAAGTATCACGCAGTGATTTTATATAAATCTATTTATAGGTTCTGGGGTCTGTTGACATGTTCCTAACTAGTTTGAAATCCAACACTTATTGGTTCTTTAATTCTAGAAGTGACTTGTGACATCTAAAGTCACTTCTAGAATTCTAGACGTTTTGGGCCAAAACAGTTCGATTAGTTTTGAACGTTAATGCATAAAAACTGTTAATCAAATTATATTAAACCTTTAAACTAAAATTTAGTTAGAATTAAAAAATAGCTACTCTCTTCTATTTAAAAAATTACACCCATTAATAAAAAGGCAAAAAAAGTTTTTTAGCAATAAAAGTTATTAAGTAAATAAACTCTGACTGTACTTTGAAATGGCCTAAATGATTGCATTAACATCATTAATTAATTCCCTTTATATAAGAATTCCTTTATTGAATATCCTCCCAGTAATAATAGCTAACTTTACTCTTCATTTAAGTGAATTTAAAGTTAATTTTTCAATATATCTCATAAGTATGGTTTAATATATCTCGTGAGTATGGTATAACTGCAATAATAGCTAATTTTACTATTCAACCAGAGTGGGCCAAGGCTTTCCTTTGAAGAGATTCCCATGAATTCCTCTGGGTGACACTGGTCCACCAGTTCTTAACCTTTACTACAGCAAAATCTTTTTCAATTGCGTCTATTCATCGCAACTTGGATCGTCCTCTTCTTTTTTGTCCCGAGGGCTTTGCCAAAACAAGCCTTTTTACAGGGTTTAAATCATTCATTCTAAATATATGAGCAGCCCAGTTTAATCTATTAATCTTAATAAATTTTATAATATCTGGGTCTTTATAGCATTTATAAATTTCTGTGTTGTACTGTCTTCTCCAACAATCACTTTCCTTATCACCTCCAAGAATAGCCCTTAAAATCTCCCTCTCAAATTTTATTCTTCATTTAAGGGAATTTATTTTTAACTTTTTAATAACTCTAATCAGTATGGTAACATTTCTTATGCAATTTCCTTTTAAAATTTTATCCATAAATTAAGAGGAAACGGTTTTTGCGAAATAATTTCACTTAGCAACTCCAAAATTAGTACTAATTGTCATAGCTATAAAACGCCCTTTTTTTATTTTGTGTCTTGAGAAGTAAGTAATCTTAGTAATCCTTTGTGGTGAAAATACTTAATGCTCATTTGTTCAAGAGTATGCTGTGCATAGAAATGCTTTCAATAACTGAAAATAGTGATCAGTTAGAAATTCAATACATCTTGTAATAAATAAAAATTGCAATGAAATGTTTCAGTTAATGTATTTAAGATCTAGTATGTAATTGTTTATTTTTACGCGTCTTTTCAGTTATGATATTCTTATTTTTCGACTCCAGGCACTTTGATCTAAGTCATTGGCCACTAGATTCAACGTTACCAAAGGCGCATCTCACTCGTATTGTACGTTTATGATTTCGAACGAACACTACAAGAGGATCATTTGAGAGGTTGGCGTCCTCCTCAGTTAGCCCAATGGCATTGCTACAGATTTATCGCCAGTATACCAGACTAAAGCTTTTTGATCGATAACAGTTTATCGAGTTTCACACCAAGCAACTTTGGTTTTAAAATTCAATGCTCTTTCCATTCATTATTTTAAGTTATAAAAAGTATAAAAATGATTTAAAAAACAAGAAAAAAGTATAAAAATGATTTTCAAGAAATGTTTATGCTACGGATAAACAATGATTGACTGAACAACCAACTGAAAACATAATTTCCTTGATAGGTTGAAAAATGCTTCTCAAGCAGTACAGAAAACTTAAGATGTGATTTTGAATGTCAGATGAGACCTGATAGAGAAAATCTTAAACAATTCCTTGAAAAAAAATGTAAACTTTTATCAATGGTTTTTCTAAAGCTTCTTTTGATTTATACCATGTAAAAACCTTAAAGTTTGTTTAAGTTTGTTTTCCTACATCTAACTGTAGCGATATCCGCCATAAGAACTCCAGCAGCCCAATAAAATTTAGCCTTGGTAAAGTTGTCAGAATTAAAATTCATAAATTCAAGTGCAGTGCATGTTGTCAAATGTAAAAATTCCATGGCTTCACCTGATGAGCAGAGCATAGACATCGTTAGTAGCTACACCAATACGATGCAAGTGTTTATTAAGAAAATCATGTCTTGTCAAGAGTCGGATATTTGCTGTAAAAACTGCACGGGGATGGGTGTATATTCTACGTTTTAACAGTTAAAATGTGTTTTGTAAGTTTGTTTTAAGGGTCTGTCTATTTTCTTCTTTACCTCAGAACTAAATGGATGAAATGATAAAGGAAATTGTGGTTGTGGTAACTTACAACCATTTTTGGCCAAAAAAGCCTGTTTAAGTTAACACAATTTCATTCCGTAGAAAAGAAAAACAAAATTAAATACAATTCTTTTTCGAGAAATTAGTTCTTTATTTAATACTAGTTATTATAATTAATTTCGAGTGATAAAAAAAGGAATTTCCAATCATAATCGTTTTTTGTTATTATTTTTACTTGAAATAAATTTAGAGCCTAAATTGTAAATAATAAAGATATAATATGATAAATTTTATTGCGAAAAGAGTAATTTTAGCCCTTTTTGTTAGCCACTTCGTCTATCTTTATTAAATTTTTTTAAATTATTTACTTTAAGGTTTTTAAAAAACATTATATATGGTTTTGAACAGCAGAAAATTTCTTACTGAATTAAATATTTTTTTAAAGGCATTGATTATGAAAATTTATGATTCAACACATGAAAGTATAAATAAGGTTTTTCAAAAATTTTCAGCCATGATCTTTTTAAAAACTAATTTTATTTGTAAATTTCTTAGAATGCTTAGTTGAGAATATATTTTTTCAGGACCATTATTAAAAGTGCAACAAAAGATTACATAAAAGAGGGATTAAACCCTAACTTATTGACGGAAGTATATCAACATTAAAAAAATGTATTTAAACTATTTTTTAACTGTGTATTTTATATCTAATATATCCTTTTGTGAAAAAATTTAAAGAAAAAAAATCTTTTTAAAGTATTTTGGTTATTTTCTGAAACAGTGAATGAAAATATTGCATCAATAAAAATAATTATTAACCTTTTACGCCCTATATTAGATTCAAAAAGGTAATACAAATTATTAAACCACAAAATTAGAACAGTTTTGTTCTTTCATATATGTGGCATCTAAGGATTACTCCAATAAATTTAAAAATTTATAATTGAATGTTAAGTACATCACACTATAACTGAATTTTATTACATATCTTTTGAACAACATTTTTATAATCTAAATTGATTTTTCGGTATTACTATGTTGTAGAAAATTAGTTAAGCAAAATATTCCCATGATATGCTGGAGCAGAAATATGATATCAGACGTTGATTTATTTCAATTATTTGGAATTTATTACAAAATATGAATTTAACAGGATTTCTGTATAAAATAATATTTGTATTAGATTCAAATTTTCCAGTATAGAATACTAATGGAATAAATTTGATTCTATTAATAGGGAAAGAAGGGGAGGGGGTACTAGTAGAAAAGGAGAAATAACAGTTTCAAAGGACACCAAATCGAAATACTTTACTATATTACTACTTTGGAAGGGATAAAAAAAACTTCCTTAAATCTTTCTTCTTCAAAAGTTTTTCATCAACTAAAATTGAAATTGCTTAGAACAGGGGTGGCCAACCCAAATGATCTTGCGGGTCACTTTCGAAATGCATCATAACTCCGCAGGCCGCATGTAAAATTATATATCCCCATATTAGATTTAGACCCACTATAGACATTTTTTGGAGTAAAAAACTGAAACATAATGAGTTATTATATTGCGTTTACTATTATTCTTACATGTAAACATGGATAATATAATAATGATGATACTAAATGCACATTGAAAATGAAATTTAAAAAATATATAAAAATAAACGAAATAAAAAAATTAAATCATTAAAAAATATTTATTTTATTAGTGCGATATTTGTTTCTCCACTCTTTCACTTAGCGTTTGCAAATCGATCTCAGTTTGGGTATTTATACAGTAATTGAGGTTGCAGGTTAGCGTCCGTTATGTTTGAACGTGTTTTGTGTTTGGCCAATTTCATTTTAGAAAAAAATGTTTCGCAGGAGTAAGTTGAACCAAAAGCGTTAACAACTTTTTGTGCCAGATTTCTCAAATTGAAAAATTTCTCTATATATGTATATGGATATATATGTATATGGAATATATGGATGCACAAATAATGTATTTTTTAATATGTTGGTTTTCACTATCTTGGCCATTATAAAATAAAACTGTAAGTAAATCTCAAAGTAAAGTAAAAGTGTGATAAATCTCCCGGGCAGAAAAAATTTTCAAGGCGGGCCGCGGGTTGGCCACCCCTGGCTAAGAGCAAAGGTTTCTGGACTTTGTTCAAAGTGTCCATGAATCAGCAGAGATAAAAAAATCTCTCTTTATTTTTAAAGGCTTTCTAATTAAAATTACCATTAATTAAGGCTCAGTTATAGAATACCAAAATGAAATCAGCCCCGAGATTCGAAAGAGAATTATTGCTGCCAATCGCTGCCTATTTGGTCTTAAAAGCCAATTAATATCCCACCTGATTAAAAGAAGAACTAAAATTTTACTGTAGAAAACTCTCATTGGATCAGTATTAACATATGCATCTGAAACATGGTCACTAACAGCAAGAGAAGAGAAAATGTTGGCAATCTTTGAAAGAAACGTGCTACGAGCTATTTTTGGTAGTATCAATGACAATGGAAATTGATGAAGAAGATACAATTTTGAACTTTACAAACTTTTTAGAGATATTGACATTCCAAAATTTGTTAAACTGAACAGAATGAGATGGGCCGGTCATCTCATAAGAATGGAAAGTGATAAGAGCTGCTTTGAAGGTATTCAATGTAACCCCTTTTGGACAACGACCAAGTTGAAGACCGAAAAAGAGATGGGTCGACTGTTTAGACCAGGGATGGGCAAACTACGGCCCGCGGGCCAACTCCAGCCAGCGGCTTTTTCTTTTGGCGCGAGTTCTAATATTATTGATTGCATATGGAAAGATTGCGGACAAAATTGCATCATTGTGAATAATGGTGAAATTATTAAAAGTATAGCGTAGCTAGTGCTTGTTTGGGTTATTCGTAAAATATTTGAAAAATAAAGTATATATATTAATGGTTAATAATATTATAAATATTATGGTAATAATAAATGGTTATTAATATTATAAATATTATGGTAAGAATAAATGGTTATTAATATTATAAATATTTTTAAAATTTTAGAAAAATTTATCTTGGCCCGCGATCGAAAAAGTTTGCCCATCCCTGGTTTAGACTCTAATTTTAATGTTATTAAGATCCAAAACTGGAAGTCCACGGCCAGGAGGAGAACAACCTGGCTGGATCTTTTAAAGAAGGCCCACAACGGGCTGTCGAGCCAGTTAGGATGAAGGCACAGTTAAAATAAAAATTAGTGAATCAATCAAACAAATATGAATATTCTGTAAAAGTTATCCAATATTTCTCACATGCATGCGAGTATGAAATAAATGTATTAGTTATATCTGTGGTTTCCAATCAAAATAACGGGTAGTTTCATGTCATAACGGCTGTGTCATATTTAGAAAAATTCTTTTATCAGTATTTCGATATCGTAACAGTTAATAACAGAATTCTAATGTCTTTTTGGGAAGAACTTATCCTCGTCTTGTGAAGTGAGCTATGTTTTAATTGCTTGTGGAATATTTTATTTGCAAGAAGTGAAGATTTTTAAATTCCCATCACAGTTGATGTTCTGACACAAGATAAACAAAACAGTTTTCCCATTAGCAAGCTTTTAATAATAAAATTTGAAACTGCCTATATTTTATAATGCGTATTATTATTATCACCGAAGTCAAGCATCATTGGCCGCGGTCTGTACTTGGGTGGGTGACCACCGCCACCTGAGGGCATCGCGTGCCGTTGGCACCCACAAATTTGGGACCTGAATGGCCGAGTGTCTAGCGCTCTGGCGCTCGGTGCCATAGGTTTCGGATTCGAATCCCGGCGGTGCCATGGATGTTTGTAGTGGTTCGGAATCCACTTTAAGCCGTAGGTCCCGGTCTCCTAGGACTGTAAGAGCGTCACGGAGCCAAAGTCAGACTTCTACATACGGGGTGCTCCATCACAACAGCAGCTGCTTCCTTCCCCTTCAATCATTAGTACGTATGGGCTCGTGGGCTTGGCCAGCCAAGTGGGATAAGAAACAACAACAACATTATTATTTTATGTACTGAGGGAAAAAAACACATATATCATTAATACATCGAATTTCTTATTTAATTTAATGTATTTATTTCGTATTTTAAATTTTCTATAATTGATAGCTTAACTTAACGAAAGAGTCAGAATTTTTACCTTAAATTATTTTTAAAAAAGACATCCATTGAACGAAAAAGGTTAAGAACCATTTTCTTTGAGTGTATTAAAATAAATTTAGCTAGCCTCATGAGAAAATCACAGATCATATAATTATAATAGTAAAATTATCTATAAATATTAAAATATCTTTTTATATATTCTCATAGTTTGCAACAGAATGAAAACAGTACAACTGGAGAGAGGTTTCGTTTGCCGCTCTACGGTCATCTTGTGCGCACGAGGGCTACACAGACCGGGACCTACAGTTTAAAGTGGATTCCGAATCACCAACAAACATCCATGCCGCCACCAGGATTCGAACCTGAAGCCACTGGAGAGAGGAGAGCCGGTTATTTGAATTTTATCACGATCCTTTAGAAATCAGAAATTTTGTAAAACTCTGCATTTCAAATTAATGTATTTTAAAAAATCAGCCAATAAATATTCAATGAAACATTAAAATAAAAGAAGTATTTTTATAAATCGAATTATAAAAATCAAACATATCAAAATATTAAAAAAGAGAAATAAAGAAATGTCACAAAATATCAGAAATATTTTGATGTGTGGATGTATTTTAATACTGTATACCTTTCATTAATAGAGATTCTAAAATCTTTTTAAAAGATCACAAAAACATTTTCTATTTCAAAATCTTAACTTAAAAAAATTACAAATTTTAATTTGAAATTAAACTATATTTTTGTTTCTTTCTTTTTTGTAAGAGATTTAAAATACATAAACTTACTTTATGAAGTAGTTTTATATTGTTGTTATATATAAGTCTTCAATTTATCATGTATTCAAAAATTTTATTGCTTACTATTGTTTATTGAGAAGTTGTATAATAAAATTTTATATTATAAAACTTTTTATGCATACATTATTATACAACAACATTTTTATATTTTTGTTGTATAATAAAATTTTATATTTTATAGTTTTATATTGTTAGGTATAAGTCTTCAATGTATCATACATTCAAAAGTTTTATTGCTTACTGTTGTTTATTGAGAGTTGCATAATAAAATTTTATATTATAAAATTGTATTGTAAAATTGTAAAAAATATTATTATACAACAACAACAATACAAAAACTTTTTTATATTTTTGTTGTATAATAAAAGTTTATATTTTATAGTTTTATATTGTTGTTAGGTATAAGTCTTCAATTTATCATGTATTCAAAAGTTTTATTGCTTGCTGCTGTTTATTGAGAGTTATATAATAAAATTTTATGACATATATTTGAGTTTTTGCTTATAAATTAAAATCTAAATGCACAAATATTTTTACTTGACTCGCAGAGAATTTAGAATACCTTTTACTTTTTGAAATCAATAAAGGTTTTTAAAATAAATTAAAGAAAAAAAATAAACATTTTAATTTAATAATACAGTAAAAGTGAATTTCATTTTTTCTTATATATTAAAATTTCCTGTCAGAATTCCTTACAGCAAAAAGCTGCGATTTTAAATTCTTTTGATTTGTAAACCTAAGAAATCACTCGGCTTAAAGAAAAATACTAATAATATTTATAAAGATAAACATCCGTTTTATTGAAAAATCATTTATATAGATTTTCCTTTCATAGCTAAAACAATTTTTTAACAAAAACCGACATTATTATTTATAAATTGCTAAACGAGTTTAATTTAATCTGTCTATTAAATTAATCACACTAATACTGAAAAACACAGAAAAAAATTTAACTACATGAAACATTACTTCCTTACATTATGATCGAAACTATTAATTTTGCATCGCTTTACATCTGTTGCAAAACACTTTTGAAATTCAAATTATTTTTTTAATGTAATGCGTGGTCATTAAATGTAACATACGTGACTAAAATCATTATTCAGAATTAGATACTTCAGCAACTTAAAAATGAAAACTGGTTTTTCTTATGAAATGTTAACTACTCCAATGAACTGAACTTTGAAAAGCATGAAATTATAACTTGAAATTAGTTCTTTCTTACTTGCTTTTAATCTCTTGTGTGAAAACAAAAACTTCAATTGAAAGCTAGATATTTTTTTAATGATTGGTTATTTTTAAGAGCAATAAAATAATTTGAATAAAATAGAAGCCATAAACATTTCATAAAAATGGTTGAATGTCTTTATCAACCTATAAAAGTCAAAATACATCGCTGATTAACTATCAATTATGTGTTACTGCAGTTATTAATATTTGGGAAAGATATTATTTTTATTTCTAACCTTGTTCAGATAAATAAATAAAATTAGATAATAATTACATGTATTCAGATTTAAACCAAAAGTAATCAAATATTCTTTAATGTTTTCATGGTAATTTTTAAACTTGTAGTAGCAACTGTTTTACCATTTGACTAAAAAAATGAATGATTTTTTATGTGTTTTCATTGTGAAAACAAATTATTTGAAAATTTTTAGTTAACCAGTACGAATGTAAAACTTTGATTTATTTAGTTCTATTCATTACTAATAAAAACAGAATCAAAAATCAGATTTGAAAATGACTGTTAGAAACCGTATATTTCGTAAAATTAGGGTTTTATTTATCATAATAATGTAAGGTATGCAATTCCAAACATTTTAAATTTATAGAACAGGGGTTATAATGCATGAAATCAAGGACAGCAAGCATACCGGTTTTATATGTATTACAAAGAGACACATCATAGTAGTTAAGTTTACAATTATTAATTACCCATTAATTATTAAAGTTAATTTCATTTAATTAATATGATATATTCTACACAAATGATATGTAAAGTATGCATACATTAGTACCCTCTTGAGATAAATAAATAAAATTAGATAATAATTATATATATTCAAATTTAAAACAAAAGTAATCAAAGATTCTTTAATGTTTTAATGGTTTAATTTTTAAACTTGTAGCAGCAACTGCTTTACTATTTGACAAAAAAAAATGAATGATTTTAAATATTTTTTCATTGTGAAAAAAAAATTATTTGAAAACTTTTAGATAACCAGCACGAATGTAAAACTTTGATTTATTTAGTTATATTCATTACTAATAAAAATAAGAAAAAACAGAATCAAAAATCAGATTTGAAAATGACTCTGTTCGAAACTGTATATTTCGTAAAATTAGGTTTTTATTTATCATAATAATGTAAGGTATGCCATCCGAAACATTTTAAACTTATAGAACAGGGGTTAGAATACATGAAATGAGAGTGGCATGCCAGTTTTATATGTATTATAAAGAGTCACACCATAGTAGTTAAGTTTACAATTATTAATTACCCATTAATTATTATCAGATAAATAAATAAAATTAGAAAATAATTACATGCATTCAAATTTAAAGAAAAAGTAATCGAAGATTCTTTTATGTTTTAATGGTAATTTTTAAACTTGTAGTAGCAACTGTTTTACTATTTGACTAATAAAATGAAAGATTTTAGATGAGTTTTCATTGTGAAAACAAATTATTTGATAAATTTTAGATATCCAGAACAAATTCAAAACTTTGATTTATTTAGTTCTATTCATTACTAATAAAAACAGGAGAAAACAGAATCAAAAATCAGATTTCAAAATGACTATTAGAAACTGTATATTTCGTAAAATTAGGGTTTTATTTATCATAATAATGCTGAAATATTTTAATTTTTAGAACAGGGGTTATAATGTATGAACAGGAGTTATAATGATAATCAATGAAAGTGGCATGCAGGTTTTATATGTATTATAAAGAGCCACATCATAGTAGTTACGTTTATAATTATTAATTACCCATTAATTATTAAAGTTTATTTAATTTATTTCTTATGATATATTCTACACAAATGCTATGTAAAGTTTGCATACATTAGAAAATAGATTATTTCAAAATTTTAGTAATAAAATAAATATAACATATAAAAAATATAAAAAATATAACAAAGTATTCATTACTAATTGCAATAAAGATTAAGCAAAAAAGTTATGAAATAGTATGGAAAAAAAATGGATTTATTTATATTTTCAATGGGAACCCCAATTGCCCACTGTTGTTAAAGAAACTAAATAGCAAATTAAAAATATTTTTAAATTCCTATTTAATTTTTTAACTTTTTTAATTTAATTTAATTTTCAGATTTTTGCCACTGAATGAGCTGAAAATTGCTGTCTGCTGAAAGTTTTAGAAAGAAAGTCTTCTGTAAATTTTTAAAATCAATTATTATCATAACATTTGTTTAACTAAAAAAAATGACCATGTCACTTTTCAATTCTTACAAAAAAAAATGGCAATATTTGGAACTTTTAATGAAGTCAGAAAAATTAGTTTTTATCATATTTAACAACTTTAAATAAGATATATAATTAGAGACTTATGTAAAAAATTTAAAAATTTGCTTTGTTCCAAATTTCAAAAAATAAATTTAGAATATCTAAGAGATATGCATTTCATTTATATTTAACAACCCTAATATTTATAAAATTTCAAAGGAATACATAATCAATGTTATGAAACAAAAATTAAATTATGTATAAATTCTTAATTATATAAAAATTGATTATACAATTTCTTTTCATGAAATTGAATAAAAATATTTTCTTGAATATATCAATTTTTTTTTTAATTTTCACGTATAGCGATCGCTTTATATAACAAGAATAACTTTGTGTCACCCTTTTATTTTTATCATTCCCAGAATTTAAAGAATGGGATTGACTGGTTATTTCTGGAGTCAGTTTTTGAAAATATTTATATTTAGTAAAATTTGAGTAGTTTGGAAATGATTATCACCGTGCATGTAGGAAAAAAAATTGATTTTCCATGAATTTTTTTCACTTACCGAAAAGGCACACGTAAGAAATATATATTATAGTAAGAAGACATATAAGCATGATCCTCAAAAAAACACTTTTATAAAACAAGTAAAATTCATTAAAATTAAACAAAACTAATTTTCTGATATATCAAATTTTGAAAGGTTTTCTTGTCCCAAAAATTTTTTTCAGTTAAGTGAAGAATTGCATAAGTACCAACATTTTAGCATTAAAGATATGAAATTCTTGTAACAACTAATGAAGTTTTCGTCTAAAGCAGGGGTGGGGTGGTCAACCCGCTGCCCGCCTTGAACATTTTTCCGGCCCGTGTGATTTATCACACTTTTACAAATTATAATTATCTTATAATGGCCAAAGCAATGAAAACCAATGTATTAAAAAAATACATTATGTGTATGTGTATGTCCATACTAATATTCAAAAATCAAATGTCGAAGTTATGAGAAAAAATTAACTTTAATTTTAAAATAATATTCTTGCGAATATATGACAGATATTGCCTGTTTTATGCATGTGTTTACAGTTATGAGTACGCAGAATAATTAAATAATATTTTGCGAACTCATGATGAGTGGGGAAACAAATATCGCACTAATAAAATAAATATTTTTTTATTTAATTAATATTTATATATTTTTTATATTTCATTTTTAGTGTTATATATATCATTACAGTGTGCGTTTAGTATCATTATTATTATATTATCTATGTTTACATGTAAGAATAAAAGTAAATACAATAATAATTCATGTTTCAATTTTTCACCCCAAAAAAATGTCTACAGTGGGTCTAAATCTAATATGGGTATATATAATTTTATATGCGGCCCGCGGAGTTAGGATGCATTTGCAAAGCGACCCACAAGATCATTTGGGTTAGCCACCCCTGGTCTAAAAGTTTGAATTCGAAAAAATTCACGTAAAGATTTATTTTTTCAAAATTTTTAATCTTGAATATACCTAATTTACTTTCGACTTGTATTGAAAGCACATATATTTTCATAGCCTTTTATAACTCAACCTTCAGCCATACAATAGCCTTTATTTCTATTTACTTATAGCGTATTTTACATTACTAATTTTTTAAATTATATTTAATTCTCTAAAAGTATTTCAGTTATTCATTTATTCGCTTTTTAACTTTATTTTCAGTTAAATAATGCATAGATAATATTTTCTTTTATTTATTAACTTTCGATGATATTTAAAATTTAAATTTAAATTTATAAAAATGTGTAGAATATTATCTTATAAAAAGCTGTACAAGAAAAGCATCAAAACAAAAATTCTTGAAAGAAAATCCCAATAAATTTTTTAACAACTGTTGCTGATATACTTAACTTTTTTCTTCTTAACTACTGTATTTTGTCTAGTTTCAACTGTTCTCTGTGAGGAAAAAAAAATTAAAATGTTATTATTTTCCGATATTTTACTACTTCTAACTCAATTGAACAGTTGTCGGACTGTTAGCGCCATCTATTGGAAGTTCTTATCATATCTTTGCATAAAATACTTCCCAACTCTCAGCAAGTCCAAAGCTAAAGTGAAAGCATTATAAATTACATATATTTCCAGTGATCTTAGCAGTATAATAATAAATTTTGATGTACCTTATTATACAGTTTATTTATATTCAATTTAAACAAAATGTAGAAAAAAACTACTCGTAATAATAATACCACAAAAATATGCATTCGGTCCAAAAAAAGTAATAATATTAGTTTGAAATCATTTCAATATTATTAAAACCAAAGATTGTGCATATTATTTCTCTTCAATTATCTTTCGTTAATTAAAATTAATCGCTCTAATCATTATTAATTATTCGTTTTTTTTATGAAATGAAAAGAAATATATGCCATCTAAACCATAGAATTAAAAATTAACCTTAATTGCGTGAAAGAAATTATACATATTTAGCAAAAACTATTGTAGTCGATTTAAAAACTAAAATTTAAGTAAATAAAATTGGAAACAAAAGCACAAATTTTGATTTTTACTCGTTCTAATTAAATACATGCCAAAAATAATCCATGTAAATTTCATTCTCATTTAAATGAGAAAAATGTTTAAAAATGTTTGAGTCAAATAGATTTTTTGATTTAAAGATGAATTTTGATTGAATTAAATAACTCTAAATTGAATTCCTATTCAATAAAATATTAATTTTGGTGTATTGCTTTTTGTTTATCAAATCTTCTATTCGTTGATTACACATTTTAAAAATAAAAATGATAAATATTACAATGTCTTTCAATAAAGTATTTTCTCCTATTATAAAATGAAAATAATCTATGTTTTTCCCAAACTCTTTTATGAAAATAAGGAATGAAAACTTCAAGCGATTTTTAAGATTTTTTTTTTTTTTTTTCGAAACTTTGTAATTTTTCTATACTGTCAATAAATTGGTTGTATAATCTTTTTTTTTTTTTTTTTTTTTCCTATCCACAAAAATAATTTACATGATCTAGAGTCTTAAAAATTTATTTCCGATTCAAGGATGGAAGTTTCGTTTCCATCTTCTGGACAACCAGAGCCATCTATCGGAATTTAGAGCAATACACAATTCCAAATGCTTTATCCCTCTAGTTTTTACAAAAATTAATTTTTGGACACTTGATGTCAGTTAAACGCATTTCAGGAATCATCTATTACTAAAATAGGTAATTTCTAAGGTTTTGGAAAATCATTTTTATTTCTATTATGTATTACACAGAACTATTTGGATGGATTACGCCAGTTTAAACAAAAAGAAACACTCAAGTAACACTAAATGGCGCAAGTAATACTATTAAAAGTAAAACTAAGTAATACTATTTAAATAGTAATACTAGTAACACTAAGTAATACTATTAAAAAAATATGAGATTTTCTTATTCCTTTTTAATTAACAGCTAATTTTAGCGAATATTTTTTATCAAACTGAACCATAATGTTTTTTGAAACTCATCAATTTTTTTATATTACTTTGCTTATGTATATATATATATATATATATATACTCGTGTAGGAATAGTAAGTAATCGTGTCTATAGAAAAGTAATCGTGTCTATAGAAAAGTAATTTACGTATGTGAAAATTCTAAAATTCTTAATAATAGTTCATAATGTCAAATCTTTAAAATTAATCTGAAAATTTTTGGTATTCATTAATTTTAGAAACTCTACATAAAATATAAATTAATAAGCTTCATATTTATGTATTAAGAAATCTTTCTGTAGAATGTTTCTTAATACAAACTATAACTTTCTAAATACAACTAATAACTTTTTTCCTTAGAACAATTTTTTTTTTTTAAACTTCATTTTCAAAATAAATAAATCGGGTCTTTTCAAGATATTTTATATAGGAGGAAATAAATCCTGCAAATTCAAAAAAAAAAAAGAAAAAGAAAAAAAAAAGCTTAGTTTAGTTTGGTATTGATAACTTACTACTATATATATCTGAAATGTTTATAATTTTTTCCTAGGGAATTTAAACCTTCCTCAGATATAACTGATGATAATAACTTTATTAATTAACTAATTTATTTATTAATCTTTATAAATTGATTTTCATAAATTTATTTATATCATTTTTTTAAACAAAAACAATTATTTGTATTTCATCATTCAAATAATGAATGTATTTTTCATTATTTAAAATTTTTTTTTTTTTTTTTAATACTTCGCGCTGTTTTGAATTTTTTTTAATTCTTAGCATTGAATATTTTAATCAGAAAAACCGTACCGATTTTTAATGGATTTCTTGAGCCAAGAATAAAATTATTTAATAGAAAAAATGCTAAATTGTTCGCTCAATTGTATTTTTATATATTTATTTCATATTAAAAAGAGAGAGAGAGAGAGTGAGTGAGAAAATCAGAATTTTTTTACGTGATCATAAATAATTTTATCCAATTAGTTTCTCTGATAGATGATAGAGGGCGGCACTATATTGAGCAATTTTCCGATATGGCTACTGGCGACTGGCGTACCTATTACGGAGTACCAATACGAATAAACCCCTTAACCTCCTCATCTTAATTTATATATAAATTTACGATTAATAAATAGCTGCTTAATATTAGTATGTGATAAAAATAAAATTTCTAAAAATTTGAAAAATAGTACTCTAAAAAATTAAAAAATACTAAAAAAGTTTAAAATTAAAAATAAAAGAATTTAAATTAAAAATTAGGTACAATTAGGGACTTTTCCAATATGGATCTTGAGAGCAGATGATCAGTCATCTCTTTGGTTTTGTTTCTATTGCACGTATCCTTACATCGAGTACCTCGCCTTCAGTTGCTTTCATTAAATTCATCAACCTTTTTATAGAATGTAAATTTCCACACAACTCATCCATCTCCCTTCGCTGCTTAGTACTTGGCATAAGATGTCTCGTCAGCTGGAAATATATTCTTCCACTCGGAAAATTTTCATCTTAAGGCTCATATCATTTTACTAATTACATTGTTATTGGATTTCACAGCAATAAATTAAACATATCTTTGTTCTCATTTGACGTTTTCCTTAAGTCAACAATTTCTCCTAGAAAAATAAATATCAGCTGCAGAAATATCAATCAAGCTGAATGCACCAATGCAACAAATTTAAACGAAAACTACCCTACAGATCGACCACCAATTAACATCCTTAACAAACATCCTTTTTTAAAAACGGAAACAGGTGTATCGATTATTTGTTAGGAGTACAAAACAGATTTACTAGTAAAAGTACTTTTGAAAGAAAAAGTATAATAATTAATGTGGAATTTCTTTTCATCTAATTTTTCTTTCGATATTGTATAATTTAAAGTGCATTAGCTTATATGCTTTAAATTACTCAAATCAAATTCCAGTTTTTCACTAATTCACAAACTAAAATTAAGAGCATGTATGAAAACTAAAAAAAAAAATAAAACATATAAATAATCAAGGCGGTATCGAAATGAGATATAAAAAACTTTGTTCGGAGTATATAAAATATTCGTTTTCTCTATTTTGAAAAAAAATAAACTATAAATTAGAGAAACATTTGTTAGGAGAATTTTAAAATTAGACAGATAAATATCATTTTAAAAATTAATGGTGGAAATAAAGTTTTTTTTTTTTTTTTTTTTTTAATCTCTGATGAGAAGAAGAAAGAAAAAGATAAATAATCAGAATCTGTTCCAGGATTAACCCAAAAAATATATATATATATATGCTAGATCGTACAATTTTTCTATTGTCAACTTTATCCCAGTATTCCGTTTCTAAATGAGCTGCATACTTGCAATAACTTTTCCAATATTTCAGCAATATATTTTTTTTCTTTCTAATGCTGCTGGCAAACACTTAGACAGCTTGGTCTTGGACGCCTTAAGGCAAGCTCTGCACAGACGTTACTCACTTTGCATTACCCAGGGGTGAGAAGTTTGTTAGATTGCAACTTCTTTTGAAAAAAGGAAGAAAAAATAATATTTAGTCAAAGTAGAAAAGGAGATACATATATAATGTACAAATATATATTTCTTTTAATTTGCCTCGGACCGGCAAATTAAAATTCTATACGCGGGCCGGATAGAACCTTCCAGTGGGCCAAATTTGGCCCACGGACCGTAGTTTGCCCACCCCTGCCTTAAGGCTAGCGCTGCACCGATGTTACTCACTTAGCACTACCCAGAAGGTTGCTGTAACTTGAAGATAAGCCACGGACGCAGAGTAACAATGCCCCCGCAACGCTCTACGATCCTATTAGACCGGGACCTACGGTTTAAAGTGGATTCCGAACTACTACAAATATCCATGGCACCGCCGGGACTCAAACCCGAACCCTGTGGTATCAAACGCTAGCCGTTCCGCCGTTCAGGCCGTTATATTTCTGCAATATACTGTTAATGATTTCTTCTGATATTCTAAGCAAATTTCCGTGTAATAATGTGGACAAAAAAAAATTTTTTTTTTAATTCGACCTACGCATATTCAATTGTCTTCATATTACCATGATAGGGAGCCTCAAAATAAAATGTCCGTATTTTTCAATCATAATATTAAATTTGAACGCCTCAACTTTCGATGTATTTTCTTTGACGAATTTTAACAATTCTACTTTCCTACATGGGAAGCAAAAAGAAATATCATTTATTGAAAGCCAAACCAGTATTAATTCTCTTTCTGAAGAATTCGGAGGTGAAAATAAAAGGATGGAATAAAACCAAAAAAAATTTTAATAACAATTATAAAATCGAAAATATATAAAAATCGGTTCTGATTTTGGCCTTTTTTTTTGTGGGGATAATTCATTTACTTTACAGCCTCACTCATCATGGCTCCTACCGTACAGCATAATCCCTATGTGTACTTGTGTTTTTAAATGAGTTCATACTCTGTTTATTTTTTCAATAGTTTTGGCATCGACAACTGGTCCCTAATTGCACTGAATTTAAGTTTAACTTTGATTTCTTTTATTTTGCATTTTACATTTTATTGTTGGGCCTGAATGGCCGAGTGGCTAGCGCTCTGGCGCTCGGTACGACAGGATTCGAGTCCCGGCGGTGCTATGAATGTTGTAGTGGTTCGGAATCCACTTTAAACCGTAGGTTCCGGTCGAATAGGATCGTAGAGCGTTACGGGGGCATTGTTACTCCGCGTCCGAGGCTTATCTTCAAGTTACACGCGCCCCCTGGGTAATGCAAAGTGAGTAACGCTTGTGCAGAGCTTGCCTTAAGGCAAGCTCAAGTGGCAAGTGTTTGCCATCTGCATTAGAAGGAAAAAACATTTTATTATTAGTATTTTTAATCTTTTTTTTTTTTTTTTTTTGAGTACCATTTAACTTGAATTTTTTGAAACTTTATCTTGTATTTCTACTAACATTAATTAAGCAGCCAATTAAAATGTAAAGCATATCTATGAATTAAGATGAGGAGGTTTAAGGGGTATTTCCCCCTGTTAGTACTCCGTAATCGGTACACCAGTTGCCATTTTGTATTAGAGTATTAGAGTCGGTACACCAGTTGCCATTTTGTATTAGAGTATTAGAGTAAGGTGCATTAGCAAAAAAATGATCACCGAAATATATGGAAGGTTTTGATATTACATTTATTAATTAAAACTATTGTGAAATTAAATATAAATTAATTTATTTTTCATAACGAAATAAATTTTTAGTTAAGAGTTAATTAAATTTTTATTAATTATAAATATTAAAACCTTATGCATTTTTAATTAACATTTTAAGTGTATTTTCCATATATGCGTTTTTATGAATATTATTAAATTTTAAATTAATATATTTGAATGAGAAGAATTAACGAAGAGCATTTTATTATAGTTTGAGAGCGCATTTTTAAATGGAATAGAATATTTAAAATGAAAAAAGTATTTTTTTTTTTCCCCCGGCTTTATCATTGACAGTCTTTCCTGAAGTACATAGGAAGGAAATAAAGCAAGATATACAACGAGTTCTAAATAAATGCCGACTATATCCAACGCATTTTTTCTGCAAAAGTGCGCGATATAATGAGAGAATAGTGTAATAAAAATTACAGTTATTACAAAATTCACACCAATTATATTTTATAGTACATTTAATTGCTATTTAATTTAAATAAACTGTTGTTGTTCTAATGCAGCTGGCAATTCAGAGACAGTTAATCTTTATGCCATAAGCAAGGCTGCACCGCTGTTACTCATTTAGCACTACCCAGGGGACACGTGTAACTTGAAGATAGGCTACGGACACGAGTCACACTATCCCCACAGCTCTCTACGATCATATTAGACCGGGACCTACGGTTTAAAATGGATTCCGAACCGCTACAAACATCCATTGCACCGCCGGGATTTGAACCCGAAACCCGTACTGAACGTCAGAGAGCTAGCCACTCTGAGAATCAGGCCCCAATTTAAATAAACTAATTTGAATTATTCTAAATATTGGCAAATATTGTAACGGCAAATATTGTTCGACCACAGATTGTGTGGAAAATTAGCACATGGCAAAATTGGAAGGAATTAAACAGGGAGGTGAAATAGGGAAACAAATTATTTTGAAAGGGACTTAAATTATAAAAGAAATAATTTTAATTTTTTAACAGTTAAAATTCTAAGGTGCATAATATCAAAAGAAAAATTCGATGAAAAAATTTCAAAATAACAAACTATTTTTTTTTCAAAATTGCTTTGTAGTTCATATATCGGACTAGTATTTTTAACAACTAATCCATTTTTGCTTTTTAAACAGATATTTACCTTTCAACACAATTTGTAGTCCAACTATTTGTAGCAAATTCAGCGTCACTTAAAGTGCTTCTTGCAGGACTTCTTACAACCCTCACAATTTGCCTTTAATTTTAAATGAACACCCCAGTAGTAGCTTTAATGAGAAACACTCATTAAGGAGGAATCCTCAAGTCTTCTGTCCAAATGGAAGGACTTTCCTGCCAACAAGTTTATTGTACTCAAGAACTTACGAGTTGGCCTCCCTGGTTGGGGTTTCACACCGAGCAATCTCATTTCGAAAACCCCAATATTCTATTCACTAGTCCGTTCAGATTAAATATTAAAAATAATGTTTATTCTATAAATGGTGTGAGGGGATTGTGAGAAAATCGATCGTATGTGCTCTCGATCGATCGTGTGTGCCGCAATTTTTGCTTTTGCACTTGCAGGTTAAACTTTACACACGCTTGCAATTTATTTTTTTTATCACAATTAACATACAATTTCGATTTTACTGTTACTGAAAAGATGAACCATTATATTATTTTGTTTCTGTTGCCAATTACTCTACATTATACAACCTGATCATGATGAACTGTAAATAGATATAATATTACTTTTATAAGAATTAGTAAAAAGAAAATATGTGTAGTGAAATTTCACATGTATAATAGATTGGTTTTTCGTGGATATGAATGTTGTAATTGTGTAAAGTTGTGAACTTACTGCGATGAGGCTGTATAATGATGAATCTTTTTATCGTATCATATTTATTTAAACAAATGTTACTGAGATAGAATATAGTGGATGTATAAATTCAGGAATTGGTCAACTGACACTTTATCTAATAGAATATTTCCTAAATGCATCTGCCTAAAATTGTTTTTACAATTAAGTTCTTATATATATATATATATATGTGTGTGTGTGTGTGTGTGTGTGTGTGTGTGTATTCATTTATGAAGCATTCTGATTTTTGAAAAAGAAGATTATGATTTATTATCTGCCGAGTCTTAGGCAGATATGTTTGAACAGACAGCTACTTCTTTCTTCGATTATCTTGGGTATAAAAGAAATGGTAAAAGTTTACAACAAAATATACCTAAGCAATAGCGGCTACTTAATTCTTCGAGACGAGAGAGCTTTCAAGAAAATCAGTTCTTTACGATTAAAAAATTACAGGACGAATTATTAAACATCCTCCTTATCTTGAAATGCAAGAGTCTTTTCTGTGTGAAAAGATCAAGAGGTGAAGAGGAATCATTTAACATGTGTGGACTACATGCAGAAATGCGTCTCCTTAGAGTATCTCAAACAGGCTCATTTGGGTTCAAGTTCGGAAAACATGCTGGTCAAACCATATGTACAATTGTCTCCATGTGAAAGTGATTCTTCACCAACAGTACTCTGTGTGCTTTATCTTAATAATATTGTAAGAGAAAAGCGAAAGAAAAGAATAGCACAGTAAGGAAAGAAAAGTACACATTTAATTACATATGAGTACGGATGAACAATTGGATCAAAAATGCCATGTCGATATAACCGAGAAGTTACGGTCTCTTTGAGACGATATTCAATTATCGAATGATATACCTGCACAGACACATATATTGGACACACAAAATCTCTTTCATGATATGATTGGAATAATAGCCGCTTCCTACCGCCCACTAAACCCCACCGCCACACTTCTTGAATCTCTTTGCAAACAATATCCGGACTGGTCAATAAAGAACACACATCTTAATTTACTTGCACTCCAGTTAATATTTACGCATGTCAATTAAACCTTTCATAACAAGGGCATGGTATGATGGCCCTTTAACTGATTGTTGAGTCTATGATAGTGTGATGTAGATAATCGAAGTCTCAGTACCAATGAATATGAGGTTACCATCGAAATTACATCGGATCAGAAAAGTCACAGCATCAGCAAAATGTTGACCAAAATCCTTCATACGTTTGCTAGACTGTCTCCTGAAAAACATAATAGAATTTGAAGTATCAACACTTCAATGAAATTATTCAAAGGCATTTTACTTCAGATCAAAAAAGATTTTAGAAATATTAAAAATATTCATAACTATTTATATTTTAGAAGTTATTTGTAGGAGAATACAACCGTATATTTAAGTAGAAAACTCAATGTATGATTTTTAAAAAATTTCAAAAGGGATATTTTAGTGATTTTTTTTTTTTTTTTTTTTTTTTTGTAAATTTCTTAATCAGTAAGATATTTCCCAAATGAAATATTAAAACACTATTAATAAAATTTTCGAACTAGTACATATATACATATGTTTCCTGAAGATGAATTGAGAACAATTTCAGACTGGAAAGTTACGGTAATAAAATATGAAGTTATCAATTGTGTTTTAGTCCTGATAAGATCTTTGTAGATTTCCTTATATTCAGCAGCTAAGCACTGATTAATTTCTTACTAGAATCCAAGATCTCGTTCAACATTAGGATCATTTGGAGGCGAAGGTACGAAATGTGATTCATACTTTTTTTTCTTTTGTCTCGACACGGCAGATCCGAGTGGATCTTCGCGAAGAATTAACAATTTTCCAGTTTACGAAACTTTGCAGGACGCTATAGTGCATCCGAGAAACAGTTGTCAGCACTTCTCTCTTGAGAATAATGGAAGACACGGGGTGATGGGCCGATTGGCATACCAATAAACTAAACATGATTTCAGAGGGACTGTTTCGAAAGCTCCCAAAGAGATATTCGGAAATTTTTCAGTTATGCTTTGCAATCCAGCATTAAACAACTGTTTCATGTTACAATAAAATATAATCGTACCTTAGTGGTAACTCATGAGGAGTTTTTATTCTGTCAATGATATTATTTAATCTCCAATGAAAAGATCTAAATTCTTCAAAATGACTAAGCATAAAATATGTAGATTTTCTATACCAATGAATAATTTCCATCGCCACAAATCGAATCACATCAGTTAATTCACAATTGAAAATGTAAAAAATTATCTCTATTTTATCTTTACAATATTTTTGTTTATTTCCAATGGCAGATTATGAACAGTTACAGCAAAAAAAAGAACAGAGAATATAACAAAACATACTGAAACAGAGTTCATTAATCTAACAATTTTGAGTCTGTAAAGATGGTTTCGCAGGCAGACATGTCCGGTGGCTAGTCGATAACGAGCGACTGCTTTACACCTTGGACCATTGCATAGATTTGGGATGGCATTCTTCCAGGACTTTTAGGAAACGCGGTTATAGAGGTCTTCTTGAGCGTGGACTTTAAATGATCTTTTGATGAAATATTTGGAGGAAGACATAAGGCCAAGTTGTAGATCTTTTAGCCGCTAAAAAGTGTTACCAGGTGCTACTGCGCACCCCTCTTTACAATATTAATATAAATATGTTAATTTTAAGTTTTAAAATATGTATTTAATATGTTTTGTTTTTGTCTATATGTTAATTTTTTTTCATTATAGAACCAAAACACCCTTAATGAACAATTGCCGGCAATTAGTTTCCAGCACTGTTAAGAACAAGTGGAACTAGATATTTAGAAGGTATGACAAATGAAACAAATAAATGAGGAGCCCAATTTATATCAAAGTTATAAATGATTTTTTTTTTTTTTAATTATACTATCCAAACTACAGGATCTGGATTATAAGTTGTAAATTACAAAGATGTTTGAAATGATTTCATGTTATTTTATCTGCTTTTTCACATATTTATATATTGAATCAATCTCCATTGGTGATGATGAAGTTTAAGAAACAATTTTTCTTTTCCACATTTTTCCTTTGTGCGTTTGTCACTTTATACTTTTGATATATTTGAAGTTCAATTTATTTTTTGCATATTTATATTTCTCCATTTATAATTTTTTTTTTTTTTTTTGTATTTCCAATTTCTTGAGGAATAATTTGCATCTTATCCAGTGAAGGAGATAGGTTCGATGGCGCCCTAGACCCAAGTTGACGCCCTTATATATAATAATAATAATATTAATAATACGAATAGTAATAATGGATTCGAATTAAATTTAGGTATTTTATCATATAATTAAATGTGGTGAATAAATATTTTGTGTTATAATGATAAGCAAACAAACGCTACATTTAGATTTTTGATGAAAAATCTAACGTCAATAGATAAATGCTATACTTAACGAAAAAAATTTTTGTACCTATTTGTTAGACATTTTAAATCTTATTACTTACACGATTAATTATTTTAAGAAATAATTCTACCCTTTAAATATTAACAGCTTGAAGTTGTCAAAGCAAGAAAAGAAGCATTAAAATTCGGTCTTACAGTTGATAAAAAACAAAATCGATTTCAAATTTTTGCCGCCTCGAAAGTCTTGGATGCCCGGGCCTCGTGGACCTAAACCTAAATCCGTCACTGATCTTATCATTTATTGATAAATATTTGTCTTTTGTTTAATTTTCTTCAAAATTTTCAAATCATCTATTTATTTATTGACTAATATTATTCTTTTCAAAATTGATCTCATATAAATTTATTTGCGAAATTTAAATAATTAAAGGCTTACTTTTAATGAAAAATAGGTAAAACTTAAAAGGAATTTTATTCACATTGTGAACCTCAATTTTCTCTTGGGGCATTTCTTGGTTATTGATTTATATTTTTTGTTTCATTCACTGTGATATTTTTTGTTTCATTCTAGCCATGTTACTTAATAATGTATGTTTTATATGTGCTACAGTATGTTCCTTAAGCTAATTCCAGAAATAAAATAGATATAACTTATCATTGTAATTCTGAACTCCAAAGATTTGACCCTATTTTATCTCCAATTTGCCCATTCTTCAAAACTCTGGAAATAGTTGAACGCATTTTATTTCAATGCTTGAAATATGTTGAATCGAGAAACAAGCCAATAAGTGCTTCGGATGTGAAGTTCTTTCTTGCTCTTGAATATTATATTATAAAACCGCAACGGTGCTTCAATTTCTACGAAAAGTCTCGTAGCCCAGTGACCTATGGGGTACCCTACGTTTTCTTTCTGTGGTTTATTACATTTTATTTACTGTTATTTTATACATATTCGTACTTCATATTTTCTTATCATCGTTCAACTGTTAAAATGTTAATGGTCCATTTGATCTGCTATTTTATACATTTCTTTTCTTTTCCTATTATCCACCTTATTATTATTTTTTTTTTATGGTTACCGGATAGTAAGTGCAACAATTCCCTCCTTTCAGAATTGCATTTGGGATCCATCGTAAACAATTAAAATCAAGATTTATGAGTTTAAATGTCTAATTTTCACCTTTGTTCAATTCCTTTATCTGTAGTATTTAAACAGCATTTGGGTAAATTGAGATAAAGCAGCATCAGCAAAAATCAGCGCATAAATCTCAAAGCATCAAGACAAGTCCGCGCATCGCTGTCAACAAGTAAATTAGAATCGATCCAATTTTATTGAATGAACAAGAATTAATCGTTAAAATGGCTTCTAAAGCGAAAACTGTTCTTCTTCTGAAAGCTGAAGACTCTGAAAACACACCTGATCCATACATTGAGGTGCATTTTTTTTTTAAATAATGTTAAATTTCTCAATCAGTTCAGGTTTTATAGTATTAATTAAGCTTTTCAACGGAGCTGAAGGATTTTAAATTAAGATATCACGATTCGAAGCTCTCAGGCATTTAATTATGGTAGAACGAAAGTTGGTTTCAGCAAACATTAATTAAGAATTATTAATACATTAAATTTCCACCGAGAAGATAAAGCAATTCTAATATCTCTAAAATAAGTTTATAAAATAGTGTTCTAATTTAAAGACATGTGGAAAACCGTTTTTTTAAACTAATATAATGTAACAGATGTTTACTAGTATGGTTGAAAGAGTGATAAATTATTAATGAGTATACAATTGTTTAAAAATAAGGATAGATTAATTAACATTAATTAAGAATTTAGTGTTGTTACAGAAGATTTAATTACTTATTTTTATTATCATTATTTTACGATATTTTTTTTTTGAAGATTGAAGAAAGTGTTATTATTTAGGATTACAATTTATAATTAAACTATTAATTAAAATAGTTACTATTTATAATGTAGCATTGAATAATTATGTTTTTTACCTTTTATAATTGTTTAACTAAACAAAAGTATTCATGCACTTATATATAAATTAGATAAAAGCAAGTAAATAATATTTCCATAATAATTGAATTGTTTAGCTTAAATTAATATTTACAGGGAAAATATAATTTGAATATGCTGTATAACAGCTTTTTTTATGTAGAAAGAATATCTTGGAAACTTCTTCAGCAAAGAAGTGGCCTGATAGCTAACTTGCTAGTGCTCTGGCCTTTGATACCACAGGCTTCAGGTTCGAATCCTGGCTGTGGCATGGATGTTCGTTAGTGGTTCGGAATAAACGTTAAACTGTAAGTCCCAGTCTAATTAGTATAAAGTGTGCACAAAATGACGATAGAGAACCAAACCAAATCTTCAGCAAACAACTTGAAATACTGGTGTTACATTCTAGGAAATGTGCACATGTAAAAATAATAAGTCATTGATGGAGATCTTAAGGTAAATAGATATATAAAAAGTAATAATATATAATGAGTGTTAAAAATGTCATTGTATAAATTTTTTAGAAAAATATTTTTCCTGTAAAAATACCACCATAAAAAATAATTTTAATAATTGTGGAACTAAATCTTGCTGAAGATTGTTTAAAAAATTCATTTAAATAAAAACAGAAAATGGAATTAAAATTTTAAAACATGACTTAATTATATTATAATATGCTATATCTATTGCAGGGAATAATTTATTTTTCAATGTTGTATTCATTTTGATCTAGAAAAGATCAAATGTATAATATAAAAAGATCATTCCACCTATTGCAGAGCATAAAAATGGAAAAATTGTGACCTAAAATTTATAGATGCTATCTATAATAGATATTTTATTTGTATTAGTAGAAATATTGAGCAATATTTAAATGTGTTAGAATAAAAATTTGTCAACAAGGATATTTTCATTTATATCAAGATAGCCATAAAAAGAGACTACTGAGAATGCTAAATTTTGATTTCTATATATCTCATATTTATTAAAATACTTTCATAATCACCAGCTAAACTAAAATATCGTATTTACTGAGAAATTTCATATAACTATTTTAAAAAATCTGACCAAGTAACTACTGGAAAAATTAGAAAAAGAAGAGTGAACATTAATGTTACTAATTAATTTTCACTGAAATCTTTACTTAAATAAGAATGGCAAACTTATAGTTCTGAAACCATGTACTAATCTTTATAATCAATAAAAAAAAGTAGATAAGTCTCTAATAAAATAATATATGAAAATTTATTTTCTTTTATGAAAAATTACCTGATTCAGATGTATGAATACTTTTGTCTATGTTATAAAGTCACAATTTATATCTACTTTTCAAGTAAATGGTATAAAATATTATGAGTAAGTTAAAAGAAATATTTGAAATTATTAAAAAGGTAAATTGAATATATGGCAAAGAAAGTAAAAAAAAGGTAATGTAATTTTTTTTTAAAATTATGTTAGTATTGTTCTAGAAGATGTATGCAAAATTTTATTATCATCCATAGTATGAAGACTTTTTTTACATGTTTCTTGAAAAAAACAGACATATTACTCATTTAAACTTATTAGGACATCCTTTATTTTCTTGTAAGTAATGTTTTTTTTTAGTTTATATGATTTTAGTAATTTATTTCACTTCTAATACTTGGGTTTTCCTCTTATTGAAACAGATATTTTAACATAAATTTTTAATAAGTTTTTAATTATATTAGTTGTTGTAAAACAAAGAAATAAGGAAAATACATTGTTTTAATCATTTTTTTTTTCAAATTACATAATTAAATTTTATTAATCTAAAAAGAAAAGATGTTTATTTTTTAAATTTAAATAAATTATTATTTAAGTAATAGAATAAAAAAAAATTTTTGGAAAATGACATGTTCAGCTTTGGATAAGAGTTATTGATTGTTTTATCTAAGCATAAAATGTTCTTTTTTTTGTATTTACAATGATAGTGAAAAACATACTGTATTGACATGAATGTTTTAATTTTTGCCGCAATTTTTTCATTTTATTTTTAATTAGCAAATTACTATTTTACATTGTGAAAAGTTTTAATATTTTTTTCTGATTGCAAATAAATGTGATCTTAAAAAAATATATACATTTTTTTCGCTATTGTTTTAATGTTAATAAAATGTTTTATATCTTTTAATATAAATTCATTAATTACTGTCTTTAATTTTTTAGAAATTGAAGGAATGTGACATTTCTGCATCAATTATTCCTACCCTAGAATTCACTTTCATAAATGATGGAATCCTTCAGCATTATCTATCTTACCCTAATGAATTTGATGGCTTAATTTTTACTAGCCCTCGGACGGTTAGAGCTGTCCATCGTGTTTGTGAATTTAAAGGTATCGTCTCTTTTAATTTAGTATTTCTTTTTCTCATTTTTCTTAAATTGGGAATTTAAAAACATTTCCTAAGACAGTAAAAAATATGGGTATGTGGGTCATAGGTAAAAACAAAAAGGTTTTAAATAAAGAAAGTAACCAGATTTTGATTAGTTCTGAGAATGTTAAATGATTTTATTTTCTTGTGAATTAACAGAAATCATCATGCTAAATTGTGATTAAATATAAACTGTGTTTCCTTTCATAAAAATATAATTGCATGATATGTTTTGAATAATTTTATTTTATGTTAGACATAGAAGCATTTTTACAAATTCTTTGTAAGTTGTTCTTAGAGTTTTAGGAAATCACTATGTTCTTAAAATAAGAAGCCAATATTTAGAAATTGTTTAAATTATTGAAATTTGTATTAATCAATAGCTAATTAAATAATCAGATTAAATAAATAAATAAAATATACTTTTGTATTTTTTTTTTATGCTATTATTTTTTAAAGTCCTCGTTTGAATGAAATGAAATTCTAACTTTAATAATTTAATTTAGAGCTAATTCTACCTTTTTTTTAAACTGTAATAAAATTCTCTATTAAATTATAAACATTTATAATTGTGATCATAACTTGGGTTTCTAAAAAAACCCAAACATTAGCTGCATTTCCTCTTACAATTTAATATGTGTATCATCTATTTTCCCTACACAAAGAATATACATTCATGTGTTGTTATTACACAGTAACAAAGATCTGATCTATATTATTTTTTCAGAAATATTTCTGTATCCATTTTTTTCTGAATAATTTATGACTTCTATCAAAATATTTATGTAGGTATATTATACTTAACAAATTACTTGTATTTGAAAAATTTATATATAGTTACTATTTAAACTATTGATGCAATATTTTAGAAATTTTGGAGAACAGATATTATCCATTTTATATTATAAATAAAAAATATATAAAAATTACATCAAAATAGCAAATGATAAAAAAGTGTTTATTTTCCAGTAAAATAAGAATTTTGATAGTTGATTTTTATGTATGCTAGAAAGTAATTTTGAACAAAAATATGTTGTTAAAATGAAATAAAAACATTTAATTGTCATCGATTTCAATGAAATAATTATTTTATTTTATGATTATCAAATCATTTGTGAAAATCAATATATATATATATATTAAAATATTTTATTTATTTTTGATTATTATACTTATGTTTAATTTATTAGAATTTATTATCAGGGTATAATTTCATTTGTAGTACTGAATATTTAAAATAATTTTTTTTATTATTGTAATATGTAATATAAAAGCAAGCACTTTGTTTACTGTAGCAATATTCAGGCTGTGTTCAATGAAATCTGGAAATTTTGCACATTCTTTCAAGTGTTCCAGGAATTGTGTGTAATAAAATAATAATAAAAATATTACTCATTATTGTTCATAAATAAAAAATTATAAATAATAGAATAACAAGAAATATAATGAGGTCATAGTAATAGTTTAATAGGCTCTGTGAGTTATTTTGAAATTTTTTACTGAGACCTAATTACTTTGAAATTATCATCACATGAATTTAATTACATTTACAGTTGTGAAATTTACTCTGCAACTATTTGTATTCACATAAAAATATTAAAATGTTTTTTTTTTTTTATCCTAAATTATTTTGTAAATATTTAATTTCTTTTTTGACGAAAATGGGTTCCATTAAATATTTTAATTGTAATATGATCTGTCAAAGTTGAAGACTACAAACTTATCTTTTAAAGGCTTTATTAACATTTTTTTTAAAAATTATTATGTACATAATTTCTGCTTGTGCAATAAATTAAATCAATGCAATTTTCAGTCATATATTCAAGCAGTAATATTATTTATAAAGGAACTTTTCTTCCTGTAAAATAATTATACTTTTTGTATAGTTATATGTGTATCATAATGTAGGTGTGCTTTTTAAAACTTTTAATTTCTATTGACAGGTTTTACTACAAATCTTATCTTAGTTGCCTTGATTTCAAATCTGTGTTCAGGTTTTCTCTGTAACATCATTTGGCATCGTGAAAAATTCATGCATTGAAAGGTATTACAAAAACTTTACAGATTCAGTAACATTATTTGGCATTAGGATAACTGGTAAAATTAAAAAATCTAAAGTTAGCACAATTTCTAAGCAGTTGAAGATGTTACCAAGGCCAATCAAATGAGAAAGTGAGTTTTGAAG
Organism: Caerostris darwini; assembly: GCA_021605075.1. Lineage (NCBI taxonomy): Eukaryota > Metazoa > Arthropoda > Arachnida > Araneae > Araneidae > Caerostris > Caerostris darwini. Next base: position 344,693 of record BPLQ01015338.1, read on the forward strand.
TGATAGATGCCTCTGTTAAGCATTTTTTCATGCTATTGCGACATGAAAAAAGATCAGAATTGATCAAATTTTTACAAAAGATAAATTATGATGGCTGGGTAGAAGCATTTTGTAAAACACAAATCTTATCTGTTTATGATATGCAGCAGTTAGCATTTGTCAAATGTGATTGCAAATGGGTGAAATACTCAGTCAAAGACAAAGCATTAACTTGTTAAGACCAATTGTTTGGAGAGGTGAGCAAAGACTTTTTTTTGTACAGATACCATTACCAATAAATTAACCTTGTCACTTTTGTCATTGTGAGATTTGTTGACCAATTTATGTACCTAGGTTTATTATAACTCATTGGCAATAATGCATGTTGTACAGATATAGTTATGCACATTGAATTACAGAAAAAAGGTAAGGATGCCACTTAAAGCATAAGAACTAATTTTGCTTCATATAACATATATGGGTGAGTGCAATCTTGTTCAATATATTTCTAAACTTTGAGTATGAATATCAGCGTTAAAGCCAATGAATTTACAAGAACTAAGCCATATTTGTGTAGCTATTATTATATACTATACAAACTGTCTGCAATATCTAATTGATGGTATCTTTTCAACTTCAATGTTCTTTTACTCTCTAAAGGAGAACTTACTATATGTTTTAGTTTAGTCTTATTGTTCTAGTTTATCATAATTATTTAGCAAGATATAGTAAGAAATTTACTTTTTGACAGCATATTTTCATAGTATTAGAGAGATAAAAGTAAGGTCAATATTGAACAAACACTGTTTTATTTTGTCAAAATAAATTATTTGCTTTTATTAGAGAATCCATTGTATCTCTCTTTAGTAATACGCTGTTTCCGAACAAGTATGAACATCAACATAAAAATAATTGAATGTACAAGAATTAAGCCACTTTTTGTTGCTATTATGCTATAATATTCAATAAGCAACTTACAATATTGAGTTGCTTTACATCTTTTTAAATATCTCAAAGAAATTATCATCTTAGTTCTTATTTAACACTGAAAATTTCCAAACAAAAAAAAGTTGAGATTATGTTTAAGAATATAAGCTTATAAATTTATCATCCAACTTCCTGTTGCTTCAATTTTTCAAACATGTTGTTCATGATATCTGAAATTTGAATCTTCATAATTTCTAAAACAATTAGAGTAAAATGTTTTTAGTAGTATTATTAATGTTTTTGGGGGTTTTTTAGATACTTATTGGTGAAGCAAATTTTATATAGATTTTCTGATGTGATAAACAAAACAACAAAAATTCCTTTAAATTTATCTGAAAGAATTAAACATTTTTTATGTAGGTATTTCTGACATTTTGCTATTCTTTTTTCTACTTAAAGGCATTTTTAAACATTTTGAAAAAAAAAAAAAAGGAACAAGACTGTTTGTTTTTGTAATAATTATTTCTATATTTTTATGCCCATATTCACTACAAGCTTTTAGGTTAATGTTTTTATTGTTTAATATAATTTTCTATAAATATTGCAATAAGCTTGAAAAATTATTTGATTAATGGTCATAAGTAATGCTTATTTTATTAACTGTATACATTAAACAATTCAGAAAACAAAAAATATTTAACAAAAAAATTCATGTGTAATAATTTGAATAAAATTTTAAAAATATTTATGATAATACATAAGTTTTGAAAAAAGTACTGTAAATTTATATTATTTATTCATTATTCCTTTCTGATAAAATTAGTTCTAAAAAAAAATAGTTGATAGATATTTTTTCTTCTCAGTTGAAAAAAAAAAAAAAAAAAAATACTTTATAAGTCATTAGTTAAAATGAAATGAAAATTAAGAAGAAAATTTTAATTTTTTTCAATTAAGTATTCAGCTTATTATATTTATTATCTTTAAAGTGTAATGTTTTGCGTTGATATGTTGTATGGAATATTAATTGTGGATATGGAATACTAAGAACATCTACGCAGTTCTGAGATTCTAAATTGATTTACCATAACAGATTATTTTCAATTTAATATAATTATAGAAATAAATATATATTATATATATATTGAAACTTTTTTTTTTTTTTTTTTGAAATTATATATAAAATAGTTGAAAATTAGCAGTAGTGTATAAGTTAGAAAAATAATTCTTTAAAAATAGATCATGCTTCTAAACTAGGGGTGGCCAACCCACCAGGCGCATGCGCCCCGCCTTGAATATTTTCCCGGCCAATGAGATTTATCACACTTTTACAAAATATATTTGGTTTTCATTACTTTAGCCATTATAAAATAATGTATTAAAAAACTACATTATGTGTGTATCCATCTATTCAAAAATTAACTGTCGAAATTATGACAAAAAATTAACTTTGATTTTAAAATAATATTCTTGCGAATATATAACAAATATTGCCTGTTTTATTTATGAGTTCACAGAATAATTAAATTATATTCTGCGAACTCATGATGTGTGCGCATCTTGGAACATCTAATATAACAGGTTATATGTTTCACTTTAAGTGGCCCTCCCTAAATACACGCAGTTGACTGTTGATAGCAGAGTAGAAAGACTCTTAGTTGAAGTTGTTTGAGCTTTTAGTTCAATTTACACCTGCGAATTGTGTTTTCTAAACATGAAATTGACCAAACACAAAACACGCTCAAACATAACAGACGCTTACTTGCAACACCAATTAAGATATACAAATATCCAAAGTGAGATCGATTTGCAAAAGCTAAATGAAAGAGTTGAGAAACAAATATTGCACTAGTAAAATAAATATTTTTTAATGAGTTCATTTTTTTTATTTCGTTTATATTTATATATTTCATTTTTAGTCTTATATATTTCTTTACGATGTGCTTTTAGTATCATTATTATTATATTATCGATGCTTACATGTAAGAATAATAGTAAACACAAAAATAATAACTCGTGTTTCAATTTTTCACTCCAAAAAAATGTCTATAATGGATCTAAATCTAATATGGGGATATATAATTTGATATGCAGCCCACAGAGTTATAATGCATTTCCAAAGTGGCTGCAATATCATTTGGGTTGGTCACTCCCGTTCGGAACTTACCAAGGATATTAGATAAGCATTTTTTAAAATCTTTTTATGTTTACAATTATATTTTGTAGGTATCAATATTTCAAAATGGGCGGAAAAGAAGAATTTTGCTGTTGGAGAGGCTACTTCAAAGATAGCAGGTCTGTAGTATAATTTGTGCATTTTATTGGATTGCTTTTTCCAAAATTATCAAAGCTGTCATAATATTATCTTTGTTATTAAGACAACTTTATTGTATCATATAGTTAATAACTATCGCAAACCTAATTCAAATTAGTATTGCACTCAAATTATATGATGCTACTTGTACACATTAATTCATGTGGAAGAAAGTTGTAAAATAAAAAAAAAAATTATAATGTAGAGAATTAAATATGATTGATTTATATTTGAGTTGCAAAGTTTCTAAAAATAGGTTTTTTTTTTTTTTTTTTTTTTTTTTTTCATTTATATTTCAATTATACTAACACATTTTAAAATATTTTTTTTTTCTTTATAGCCTCTTTATTGCAATTAAATCCATTGGGAAAAGAAACTGGGAATGGTAAGCAACTGTGCAGATTAATTGTATCATCTGGTGAGTTTGTCTCTTGATTAAATTTGATATTGTTTAATATTTAATAATGTTTACATCTTTACAATTACCTCTGCTGGGCGTATATATAAACAACATGTTTTTAATTGCATTTTCTGATTCATAAACTATGTATCTTAAACTGTACAATTCTTAAAAGAAAAAGGTTTGAATTCCCAAAATTCCTTTTTTTTATAGCAAAAGATAATATCTTATGCCATTATACAGCTTATATTTGTTCTCAATGTTTTCAATATATCAGTAAATGTCATCAACTCAGTATTTTGTATATAACTAAATGACTGAAAATAAAATAATAAATTTTGTAAATAACTAAATAAATGAAAATAACTGAACTTTTGGGTTTATAAAGTTGAAGTAAAAAAGGCTTTAAATATTAATTAGTCTTTTCTTAGGTTCATATACAGTCTGTTTCTTAAGTTCTCTCTCTTTTTTTAAAGGCTTAATCATAATTTATGGAATTATTTGCTTAGAAAATAAATCTTGTAAGGAGTTTATGTATATATATATATATATATATATATGTTCTGTACTCTCAGTAAAAAAAAACGCAAAACACTACTGTAATATACAGCAGTTTTTCATATTTTTATTAATTTTTCATTAAATTGTGCATTATTGTTTGAAATTTGTTTTAATGCATAACTGATATAAATTTTGATGAAAGAATTTTCACATATATATACTTTACAAAAAAGATTAATATTTTTGTCAATGAGCTAATATTAAATGATTAAAGATTTTAATTTGAATAATTAAGTCTTTTTGCAGAAATAAAAAAAAAAATATTCTTAATAAATGATACACACTAAACACCAAATTCTCATTATAACACCAGTATCTCTCCTTACCTAATTTAGTCTCTAAATATCCCTTCCTAAATTATTAGCTATTAATCACTTTGACTTACCATTACCCTACAACTGTGCACTTTTTTTTTTCTTGCTGATCTATGCTTTTTATTGGAACAAAGTCACAACCAACTAATTATTTATCATAGCTTTGTCAGTATTTTAACATGATTAGTTTGAGCAATTCTCTCGCCTTTATTAAAAATTTCTTTTAATTCTAATTTATTATAGTAAGTACAAGTGTTTCTGTTAATGTAAGGTTAAAATGTTTCATAGAAAAAGCAGAAACATTTAAAAGTGCTTTGTTAATAAATACGAGAAACAAAAAAGTTCTGAAATGTATTTTAATACTTAGACTATTTTATTTCATCTGTTATTTTTTTCATTTATATAAATTTTCTGTAATGTATAATAGCTTTATTATAAAATGCATTTTTGGAAAACAGTCCATTATAATACTAAAATTTATTTTTGGAGGTTTCCAAAACTAATATCAAATAAAATTCATGTCTGAAAAATAAGTGTTACAAAAAAATGCTAAAAAATAATCTTCTAAATTATATTTTAGGCGTTGACAATTTTCCCAAACCACTTCTCTTTCCCTGCAGTCAAAAAAGTAGAGGCGCTGTTACAACATTTTTAACAGAAAATGGTAAGAATTTTTATATATATATATATATAATATTTATTAGTTTTGAAAAAAAAATGAATTTTAAATCTTAGAAGACCAGAAATTTTTTTTTCTTTTTCACCAATTATTTTTAAATGTATTTTTTATTACTTACAACATACAATTGTATGTTATATTTAAGGTTTTCAAGTAACTTCAGTAATGTGTTACAAAACTGAATGCAATCCGAAGATGAAGGAGTGCTTTGAAAACTTAATTATCAGTCAGGTAAGCTTTTAAAAAAATATTTATTTTTGAAATAAACTTAGTTTACACAATGTCAAGTATTTATATTTTTATCCTATTATATTGATGCAGTTGAAAGTATACATGATGATAATAATTATTCCTTTATTATGGATTTATTTATAAAAAATGGATAAGATTAAATTGTTTAGTCTTAAACGAAAAATATTCTTTCAAACTCATTAATAGTACAGATAAATGTTGGTAAAAACAAAATGAGAAGATTCGAAAGAAGAAAAAAAATGAAATACTGCTCTGTAGTAAAAAAAAAGCTTCTTTTGATTTAATACTATAAGAAAATTCATTGTTGGGAAGATTTTTAGAATTCCTAGTATTTATAAACTCCATCACTTTAACTGTGAATAATTAGAATTATTCTTCATGTGCTTCATGACAGTCATCTTAATCTCCAATAAATAGAATCATATACAATGGAGTAGCATTGTTTTGTTAAATCTATGATTTCTTGTATCCAGCATCATCTATTAAACTATTGAGAAATAAATTTTTAGTTAGAAAATGAGTTTTATGATTCTAAGTTATCATAGAAACTCATTTGGAGTTATTAATATATTCATGTATATCTTGCATAGTTTTTACATGATAAATAAAACTTTTATGGTGAGATGATTAGTCTGAAATTGTAATATAAATAAGCAAAAATTCCATTCCATTTCATTGAAATCTGTCTAATCATATTCTGAAATGTGTTGTCTGCCTTGTTGTTCAGATTTCTATTAGTTAAGGGCTTGCTAATACATTCATCATTATCTACTGACAATTGGTTATTATATAAGCAGTGGTTCTAAGCAAATAAAGTTATTCATTTTTAATTATAAATTTAGTATTAATATATATTGATTATCATATAAACTTACATTTATATATTTTTTCCAATTCTAGGGAATTCCAAATATCATTGTGTTTTTCAGTCCATCTGGTGTCGAATTTAGTTGTGAAATTATTAAGGCATTTTCTGAAACACCACAGGTAAATTTTCAGCCAGAAAGAAACATTATTACTAGCAAATGTTTACAATTTCTGGAAATGTACAATACATGGTAAATTTGCTTTCAATTTTAGTGCATAGCTATTGGACCAACAACAGAACAAGCAATTCTAGAAGCCAACCTGAACCTGTGCAAAGTTTGCCGAGAACCAAATCCGGATTGTGTACTTGAAGCTGTAAAAAGTTTGATGTAGCTGAAGACTTTCATATATATATATATATATATATATATATATATATATTTTTTTTTTTTCTGTAATTAAAATGTCAAATTTATAAAAAAAATCTTTGACATGGAAAATTTTTACATTATTTAATCAATATAAGTAGTTAATGCTTCAAATTGCGTATATGTCCAAATATTTTTAATGCAAGTATTGTTTTATGCATACATATCAACTGAGGTAAAATTTTTAAAACCATACTTTCAATATTATAGCAACATTAATTAGTATTTTGAAAAAAACTTTCTAATGCTTTTCTCTTTCTAAACAAGATAATTTCCAGGAATGTTTGTGTAATCCGGACTAGTATGCTAGCATGCTGACCATTACTGTTTTCAAGCAACTAAAATCAAGGCAAAATGGACTGTCATAGAATCCCTCTCACATGTTATCTTTAAGAACACATTCCAGCAGGATGTGATTTGTAAAAGTTTCTGGCCATCTATTTGATTTGTTACTATGACGTTTAAAAGTTATTGTCTTAATAGTAGCTTTGCAAAATAATGTTTTTGAGCCATCAGTGTGGTTTATTGGCTTATTTATGTCATCATAAATTACATAGGATATATTCAGTTATCTTCTCAACTTGAACATGATATTTTAATTCTTATTTTATAAAGAGTTAAATTTTGCAGTAAGAAGCCAAGATGCAGAAAAGACGATTCTATCCTTTATTACCCATAAATCAAAATCAATTGCGCTCTAGCTTTCCGCATCTTTACGACCGTGTCTCTATGGTTGAAACTATGGTAATTGGGTTATATCATATGTGAAGAAAGATTGTACGATGAAATAAAAAAGTTCGACATCACAACGTTTAATCAAAATAAATTAATATTTACAAATAATATATAAACAAATGAAATTACACAGAAATAAATTATCACAGCAATAAAGCTAGCTATGCTTTAACGTTCACTACAAGAGGTGAATAGGTGAAGCGAAATGAAAAGTTCCGTAGTAATTATTCTGGGGCCATTAGAGACAGGAAAATAATTTTGGTAAAATTCTAGACCACCAAGGAGAGCTGGTGGTCTTTTAGGGAAAGGGAATTTTTATTGAATGATTTGGAGAAATAATCAAATTTCTCACTGCCAATTTTCGTAGGGATCTGTGTTCCTTTTTTCCCTACATTAATATGGTCTTTCTTTTATATTTTCATACATTTAGTGTTTTGCTAAATTTTTAAAAGACATAAAATATCCTGTTTAGGTAAGGTTTTGTTTTAATTATTAATGAAAGTTTCTTTGGGCTATACCAACTCTGAGTTACAGTTAGTACTGTGCTTCACATAATGGTAAGTCCTTTCGTTTTTAAATTATTCATTTGTAAATTGATTATTATCTACATAATTCCATTCTAATAATGACATTATATTCAATAACTTAAATTGATTTTTGGTAACTGTAAAAAGTTTCAGATACATTGTGTTGAAAACCAAGCAAATTATCATAGCCTACTTCTTTCTATATTCTCTTATCACATTTTTAAAATTGAGGATTATACAGATATTTATATATTTCTAAATTTTATGACCCTTTCCTGTTATATTCTTGCTAGCTTTACTTATATACAGATGATTTTTGTTTACATTTTATAAATCTGCTATATGAAGATAATTGTAAATTTATTGTCTTGATGATGATAATCATTGTTTTAGAGTTATTGTGAATTCATATTTAAAATACGTTTTTAAAAATAACCCTTCAATAGAATATACATCATAATAATAGTACGTAATGCTTCATAAACCTATTTGTGTAGAGTTGCTAGTTTATCCTTTTAAGATTTATTTAGTAATTTGGAATACTATATGGAATTTGGTACTTGTGCATTATCTGGGTACTTTTATTCACTAAATATTGATTTTACAAATCAAAAACAGCTTTCAGCGAAAACATATTAAGCTTTCTAAAGAATATATTAAATGCTTTCCCAAGATTAGTGAAGATAAAGAAAAAGCTCTAAGTTACTTAAAGAGAGCACTCTAAATTCTAACACACACACACAAAAACGCTGTAAAGATGATGGTCCATTAAAAGTTATCTTAAGAGTTCCGATACCGGTTACATAAAACAAAAACAAAAAATTGGTCTTCTTGAACAAGGATTCACACAACATGTTAATTGACTAACTAACGGTGAAACTAAGAATATAAATCCTCATCTGGTAGCTGATTTTTAAAAGAGCACCTAAGAATCTAACAATTTTCACTCTTAATAGGTTACTCTACCTAATCATTAAAATCGAAGAATTCATTTGGAGACCTGGGGTAAGCCAGTGTTTTTAGTGCAGTTTTTTTTCATTATTCATCAAGCAATTTCAGATCATTACCCAGATATTTAAAATGTGATGAAATCATTTTCTTAAAGATTGCCTCATTCTAATATCTAGTTAAAACCTAACTATATCACCAATAATAATAGAACATTTATTTCCCAACCCATCACTTATGCAAACATCAATAATGATAGGCCACAACCAGATCATCCCCTTAAAACTGATCTCTCTCAAGATATTCTACACAAATCGCTTTTCGCTGTAAAAGAATTTATCTTATCCATGGGTAATATCCATACTCTTTATGATAGTCTTCGAAATGCCTAAAATAATGATAAATTATTCTTTCTTTTAAGCAGTTTTGCTGCAAATTTTTCTTATTTTTTTGTAAAAGGCTAGTATTTTTTATTCTCTTTCCTCTGTTACTAATCCTATGCCCTTAATAACCTGTAGTGTACCTACTGTTGTTAAGAATTTCTTCATTTAAAGTAATCTCATCTACAAAGCATTTAAGGATATAAGTGAAGCAAGCGGCAGCTACGCTGCCAAGTATTTCGTTAAATACCCAACTGTGCTAATGTTGTAATGTAACAATGTATTTGAACAAAATAATGTGTAACAATGTATTTGAACAAAATAATGTGTAACAATGTATTTGAACAAAATAATGTGTAACAATGTATTTGAACAAAATAATGTGTAACAATGTATTTGAACAAAATAATGTGTAACAATGTATTTGAACAAAATAATGTGTAACAATGTATTTGAACAAAATAATGTGTAACAATGTATTTGAACCAAATAATGTGTAACAATGTATTTGAATAAAAATGCCAGAGAAGGTAATTTTAAAACGGCAAACTGGTTTCAATATTATATTTCAAAAAGAAATAAGTGTGGAATTATAAATTTCTTTCGAAATTTACAAAATTGCATATGGTATCATATAAGCTAGGTAAAGTATAAATTTAAATATTATGAGTAGTATTATACTACTAATTACTGTATACTCTCGAAGGTGTGTTAACATCTATATACCCTCGAAAGTGAGTTAATAACTGGATCGAGAGTATACAGTTATTAGGGAACATCAACATTCGAAAGCCAACTACCTAGTTTCAAGTCAACATACAGAAATTCAAGTGAAATATATAAAAGTGTGGCAATCTATTTGCAACATCGTCTCCTGCATTTGTTCTCAAGTTCGGAATTTTTTGTTCTCAAAGTTTAAGTGTACAGACTTGTAATAACCTTATTAAAATCATGAGACAAGATTGATTTCCATGAAACGGAGTTGATTTCTCAGCCTGAAGAAGCACTACCCACAATAAAAAAAGATCAAATACACTTAATTATTATGCATAGTGCTCTTCAGGCCTCCGCAAGGAGGTATCTGATCTTTTATTTACAAAATATACAAATATGATAAGTAATAAAATAAACCAATCAAATTAACAAAGAAAAACATACTAAGCATACAAGGTGGTTATAATTAACGTGACCCTATTCAGACTCCTCTAGAATCCGTTCTGCCTAACTTATTTTGATAAAACTTGGTATATACGGCATGTGGACCACGAGGAAAAGTTTTCTGCAATAAAAAAAAATATATATATTTCAAATTCTGACCACTAGGGGGCAATTTTCAAAAATTCCTTATGCAAATTAGTCAAACCTGTAAAGAGATTTGCAGTCAGAGTCAGAAAATCATTCTGCATACCTTTGCCATCGTAAATCATGTCATTACAGAAGAAAAATCGAGCTTTACTGGTAAAACTGTTTTATCAGAAAGGCAGCAATAGCTTAGCTGCACTGCGTGAATATCGTCTTTTAAAAGGATTGCAAAAAAGGCCCATGTCGAAGAATGGTTTGAAGAAGATGGTTATAAAATTTGAAGAGACTTGGGTGTACAGCCAGGAAGAGGGCGGAAATAGGTTGCGAATGAAACTATCGAAGAAGTTGCTACTGCTGTGGTTGAAAAAGAACAGGAGGCAGTGCAGAATAGGAAGCAAGGTGAGATATATCCATCTCTTCCTGGTTATCATACGGGAGACAGAGAGGGTCAGGGTCCAGTTTAATTCTGTGAAGGTGCTTGCGGTTACAATCGTCATCAGAGAAAAGCCATAGCAATGCTACCGGTTTTTCTCTAGGCCATTCAGGGATATAATGAATATGATTACCAGGACTTGTGACCGTTTCTAGCGGCAGCATCCTCAAAGAAGGAGCAACTAAGAGTCTCTTGGGTGCATTAATAGGCCTGTTATTTGTACACAGCATGTAATCAATTGCTGTGGATTTCACTGTGCCACTAATAAGAAGGAAGGCCTGGTTATGAAAATGTTCAAGAAAATCAGTTATTGTCATAGAAACAGTAACCAGCGGTTCACAGCAATGGATCCAAAATAAGCAGAACGTAAACGCTATAGATTTGATTTAAGGTGCATCTGGAGCAATCCCATTTCGATCCCGCCAGAATCTTCAATAACGACAGTCTCTTAGAAACCCGACTAGTGACGTCCTCAATATGAGAACTCCAAGTGAGTTTTCTGTCGAAGGTTACACCCAGATATTTAAAATTTCTGTCAACGGGATAATACTGTCTTTATAAAATATCTTTGGGTGGAAGGGCTGACTAAAAAGATTCCACAAATGTCTTATCTAGGTTAACTTTCATTTTGTTTTCCTCAAACCAACTCTCTAAAATGAGCATTGCTTTATTTAATGTGGGTTCAATGAACTGTTTCGCAACAGACTTAGGAGAATAGGTCCATACAACAAGGTCATCGGCAAGCAGAAAGCACTTAATACCGTCAATAGTCTTCAGTTTGCTGACTAAATCGTTAATATAAATATTAAACAGAGTGCAACTAGACAAAGGACCCTGAGACAGGCCAGTCTGTAAATTATTAAAGTGGAAGTTTTTTATGATTCCCTATTCTTTTGTACTTTTCAACTAGTTGCATTTATACGACATGCATGACGACAGACTGTTTTAGCAACTTATTATAATCACATTTGTTAAAATTTCGTTTTGAATATAATTAATAAAATTACAAACACTTTTAACGAAATAATTAGATTTTTTTTTAAGAAGAAACTTAAATTGCATGAAAAGTAATAATTATTGATTTATTAATATTACATATATTTATAAGACAAAGGGATTATTATATTGAACATCTCAATGAGAATAATTTTCTTGAAAACTAAATTTTTATTTCTTAAATTATCTTTGATAGAAATTGGTTAAAAAGAGAAATAAATATTAGAAGTAATGTGGTTACATTATTTTGATCGTATTAGAAATAGTAATATTTCAATATTTGTAAGTTTTTAAAACTGAGATGAAAAAAAACACTAGCATTTGAACAGACATAGCTTGACCATAATAAATTTTAAAAGATATTGAATGAAGGAAACAGAAATTACAAAAAAAAAAAACTGATATTTTTATAATTGGCATTTTTTAATCAATCTTCACTTTTTAGATGAAATTAGTATTAAAAATGTTTACACTCTTTATTAATATCTTATAAGCAAATGATTTTTGATAGTTTTAAATAAAATTTCAATAAAAAAATAATTCCCTGCAATAATCTCGATGTACATTCATTTTTAACTTAATATGTATTATATGCATAAAGCAATAAATAAATATATAAAAAATTTCAATATTTTTCAACCTATTTTCTATGCATTTGGGAAACAAAACATTTAAAAATGCAATAAAAATGTTCATATCAGATATCGTAGGATTAAAAAGTATTCATTAAGAAGATAAAGAAATTAAATAATTAAAATATTTTGTCATCATGAGGTGACTGACACCATGTCAGAAAACATTAAAACTAATGTCATTCTTAAAATCAAATGTAATGTGAACACAGAAATGACTGTAAAATAAGGATGAGAAAAAGCTGCACCACTTAATTTTTAAAATGAATCCTCTTTACTTAAATATTACATTTCACGTCCCTTTACTTTTACTGTATAGAATTTAAATGATGAATGAATATATAATACTGTATGCTGAATCGTTTTAAAAGATGAAATTTTTAATTCTTTTAAAATATTAACTATGATCACACAGAAATTATAATAAAAAAATTACATAAATCATAAATGTTACGTAGCAATTATTTAACAATTTAAAACGAAATCATTTTAATTTTCTATAGATTGTTTTTTACTCAAAATATATTGATATATCATTCCACGCTTGCAATCAATTTTTTATTGTATAGATTTCGAGGTAAGATATTTAAATCAATTTATTGAATAAACGATTAAAAAATTTTCTGTATTAATCTTTGTGTACATTAATTTTTCAATGCATATCATGTTTTATTTCTTGAGATTTCCTATTCATTTTAAAAGCGATTCTCAACTTTCACTTTTGAGTGCGATCATTCAAAGTGCAGAATATAATCGATTGAATGTTAGGATTGAGGGCCTGAATGGCTAGCGCTCTGGCGCTCAGTACCACAGGTTTCGGGTTCAAGTCCCGGCGGTTGTAGTGGTTCGGAATCCACTTTAAACCGTAGGTCCCGGTGTAATATGATCCTTATGGTGCCTTAAGGCATCCAAGACCAAGCTGTCTAAGTGTTTGCCAGCTGCATTAGAAAGAAAAAAAAAATGTTAGGATTGAGACATCAAAAAGGCTTGGCTGTTAAGGCTCGTTCCCACAGAGGCGTGAGGCGGCGACCCGTTCACACGGAAACGTCAGAAATCGCTTTACTCCTAGTAAAGTTCCAGTTACTTCTACTAGATGGCAGATCTACTATTGGCTCAATCCAAGTCACATGACGCAGCAAGCATTTGAGAGTTGAAAGTTGGTCAACTCGAAGCGGTGGATTTCAACCGAAAGCTGTGAGGCTAGTGATTGGTCAACGCCTCGGTGGGAACGAGCCTTTACACGCCACGAAGTCGTATTGCTAAGGTGGTATTTTTGTTGCGTGCGAATATTCATAGTCTGTTCAGAATATCTAATTCATTTAATCAAATAATTTAACTGGTGAAAATTTTATATTTATTAAGATATCTATTGAATGAGAAACTGGAAACTTTTCATAAAATTTTTTTTACAAAATTGTTTTTCTCTGTGGAATAAATAAGAAAAAGAGTTGCACGAAATATTGTCAATATCAATCGAAGTGAAACGAATAATCTTCAGTTTGAAAGTTAGCTTTGTCATTTATCTTTCTGCTAGAATAAATTTCAGTTAAGTAAAGTTTTCCATTGTTTTCTGAGCAGTATCTTTCACTGTTTTTATTTTTTAATCAAGTGTAATATAAAAGCGAACGTAGTCTGATGAGTTAAAGTTCATTAATCTCATAAATATGGCTCTTAAAGAAAGGCTTCTGTCATCAGGAAAAATTTTATCATCATTTTCTTCTATAAGTTCATATGAAAAGTTAAGCTTGTTTCCGGGAAAATGCTACAATTGCCAAGAACCGTTACCATTTTTTGACATTCCTATAGATAATGGAGAGATTTCAGAGGATTTATCTTATCTAGACTTAACATGTAGTAACTGTACACACCCTCATTTTGTAGATGCTAATAATATCAGATTACTTGAATGTACTCTTTCACCAGATGAAGACCATAATGCAGGATTTGCTGAAACTGAAATCGAAGGCCTTTGGCGATTTATTGAAATTGAACATGAAGAAAATTCACTAAATATTCAAACTGAACATGAAGAAAATTCACTAAATATTCAAACTGAATATGAAGAAATTTTACAGAATATTAAAACTGAATATGAAGAAATTTTACAGAATATTAAAACTGAATATGAAGAAATTTTACAGAATATTAAAACTGAATATGAAGAACTTTCACAGAATATTAAAATTGAATGTGAAGAACTTTCACGAAATATTAAAACTGAACATGTAGAACTTGCACAAAATATTAAAACTGAAAATGAAGTTGTACGAAATATTAAAACAGAAAATGAAGTTGCACAATATATTAAAACTGAAAAAGAATTAACACTGAATATTAAAACTGAGTGTAAAGAAGTTTCATAATATGTTAAAACTGTAGAACTTTCATAAAATGTTTTAACTGAATAAAAATTTAAATGTGATTTCTTAATTTTAATGTGTAATCTTATTAGTGTGATATCAATAATTTCATCTGATAATGAATTTAATTCAATAATATTTATATGGAATATCTAGAAACAAATATCAATTGTAAGGAAACTATAGTTCTGACCCATTAATATCTGGTCACAAACAGTATAATCTTAAATTGAGCCAAGGGAAAACAAAACATTGCATTAAATTTGTATCTGAAGATTAAAAATCTGTTCAGTTGCATCAGTGTTTGATAAGGAAGAAAAGGATTTTGTTTTGCATGTTTTCACATATTAGAAAGAAGGAAAAAGTATATAGTTTTTAAAAAAATGTGACTCTTCAAGATTATCTCTATTAGAATTTCTCTTTTCTGTATAAATAGTCAGTTTTCAAAATAGGGACATATTATGATAGTTCTTTGGTAAAGGAAATAATGAGCTACTGAAAATTGTGCATTGTATTTTTTTTTTAATTCATTGATATTGTCAAAACATTTTTAATAAAACTGAAAGAATATTAATTATAAATTGCATGCATCAGACATAACTTTAACCATAATTCAGTATTATAGTAATAAATTACTTTATTTTGTCTCCATTGTAAGAGATTTTACTACAGATATGTAGACACTAAATAAAAACTACTACTACTACTACTACTATAATAATAGTTTTTTTTTTTTTTTTTTTTTTTTTACTCTTTTGGTATTTTATTTATATTTATTAAAGATATTGTTCATTAACATTTTTGTTTTGTGCCTAACATTTTTTGTTAGGCTGCTGTGATAAGATGTCTATCCCATTATTTGATTGTCTTGTTGGGGAGTTACTATATATTTTTCTATTTCTTCATCAATTTTCAAAGTATTTTAAATTAGATATGTTTTTTTTAATTTCTTCAAACGTGTGAGTTGTTTATATTTAAATTAACATTAGAATTGAGTTCTTTTCTGCTATAATTATTAATGTTAGCATTATAAACTGAGAAATGTATCCAAAACTGCAAGATATTTTACTACAGATATATAGATATTAAATAAAAACTACTTATAATAATTACTGTTATAATAGCAACAATTTTTTTTTACTCTCTTGATATTTTATTTATATTTATAAAAGTTACTGTTTAAAAATGAAATTTTAATTTGATATAGCAATTGAATTTTCTCAGAAAGGCAAATAAACCTTTTAATAAACTGATTGGATGTCACAATTTTAGGAAGTAAAATTTAGTGACTTTGGTTTTTTTTATATTAATAAGTATTTGTCCTGAATATTTTTCTTTATTTTAAAAAAATTGTTGATTTAATTTCTTTTAAAACATTATTAGAATTTAATAGTAACAGAATGTAGAGATTAATGACATTTTTTTTTTTTATCTTTCAGTGAATGTTTTATTTTACGTATAATTTTTGATAGATATTTCATTTATCCTTAGTCTGAGGGATTTTCCCAGAGCTGGTTCCCCTCTGTCAAATCCCTGTTTTTTCAAGATGGTGAGTGCGATTCTTATTTTAAGGCCATAATGAATTTTTTACTGTTTCACCCTTTCTCTTGGAAGAGGAAAGCATGGTAAAGGGGAAAAAAAAAAAATGTTGACCTAACCTTTTTGCTGTTAGATTTAAGAAATAAGGTATGAAAAAGCACATAGAGCTGTAAAAAGGAACTTAACTATGTATAAAATGTATGCATAAGGGCTTTTTTTTTTTATTTTTAACTTTGCAGCATATATTAAATTTTATATTCTTGAAATGAGTTTCAATAGTGGTATATTTACAGCCTAACACATTGGGATAACACTAACTTGATTTAATCTGATAAAAATGACAACGGACTGTAAATTGCTCTATAGAAAAACACTATTCTGCAAAAAATGCTATTTATCTCTTGTTGTTAATTTTTTTAACCAATTTTTTGTATTGCAATTTTTTTCAAATTCAGAAACTTTTTTCAGTGATTTTCTTCGCAAAAAGAAACTTAAGTTTAATGCTCTCAACCAGTGATAAAATCCCACAAAGTTATTATACTTTATGAAATTATAACCAAACTTAAAAAAAAAAAAATCAATGTGTGAATAAAGGTATATTGAAAACTATAATATAAATGATCAAATTTTACATATAAAGTTTGTCGAAGACCTAGTATATTAAGTTATTTCTTTTGGTTATTAGCTCTAAAAGATATGAAACATGTTAAATATTACAGATTTATTAGTTATTCATCTTGATTTATTCCTTGGCATTGACATTTATTATTAAACACAACAACTATGCACATTAACTTTGCTTAAATAAAAATGTTGAAACAGTAGAAATACTATTTTTTTTACTCTGACAAAATGAGCAATCTGGTCTTATATATTGATATTGTATTTCATTTCCATGGCAATACTCTGGTCTTGTGTACCGATTTTGAAATTGTTTCCTTTATCTCTTTCATTCTTTGATTTCGGTTAAAAAAATGTAACCTGATACTGTATACCGATTTTGGACTTATTTACAGTCTGCCAAGGAAACAATGTGTTCTATTTTTAAGTTTTTTTTTTTTTTCCCCTTAGAAGGGCCCATCAGAGCTGTTTTGATGTTAAGAAAAGTGTTTCTTTTCCTCACTCTCTTTGATTTATATATTTATTAATCAATTTATACTAAGTTATGACTAAGATGTGTTCCAGGTTATCTTTAAATGGAGTATTTTTTCAGTTAACCTATTCATTAACTTAACATTCTTATTTAAGCAAAGATAGTGAAATAGTAGAAATGGTGGTAGTAATTTTTAAAATTAATTAATATAAGCAGATATTTATAATCTATATTACATAACTATAATTAGCTATAAAATGGTTACAAATTTCAAAGATAGTTCAATAAAAAAAAATCTGCATTTCTCTAATATCTTTTATTTTTAAGAAATCCATATAGGTTTAACTGATTCAGGAGGTACATAATATTTAACAAAAACTACATATTCCTTCAATGAATATAATATTAATTGTTAGAAGTCACAGTAAAATTTTGTTATCATGATTGAAAGAAATCACAACCCAGAGGAAGAGAAAAATTTATTACTGAAAATTTTCAAAATTCAGCAATTGACTAGAAAAGTTCCACAAAGTTTAATTAAAATAATTTTTTTAGGATAAAAGAAAAAAGTGTACCAATTCTCCATAAAAAAAAGAAAATTGCTTTTTTTTAAATAAAGCAATATCACTTTTATGTAAATTTCAGTGTAGTCATTTTATAGAGACAAATTGCACAATGTTAAAAACTGTAATGCCATTTAAAGAGCATATATCACCATAAAATCCATGGTGGCTTCTTTTGTTCATGTGGTAAAATATATGTCATATTAATAGGTATATTTATAATTGCTCTCATCATATTGTAGGTATCCAGGTTTTTCCTTATCATGAACCTGGAAAAACAATGAATGTTGAAGTAATATAAACAGTATTACAATTTTAAAAATTACTACTACTACTAAATTTTTTTATATTAAAAAATGCCAATAAAATTTAAAATTTGTAGTAAAGCTTTAATTTTTGTTAGATGGTTTAAACTTGCTTATTGACAACTAATGAATTATTTATAAAAAATATTTTTGGCACATCTTAACATTCAGTGATGAGCATTATTTTAAATACTACTCTGCTTAGGGTACATATTTGCTTCTTTTAATAAAATAAATTATAGTATAATATGCTTAATACAATGCATTTTGGTGTATGTTGATGTACAATAAAATGTTATAAATTCAGGATAAAGCTGTTTTCCTATAGTACAATGTTAAACTAGCTGATGCACCACTTCTAATCAACTTCAAGTCATTTTCCTCTTGCATTTTGAACTTAATTAAGTTAACTGTCATTTGCTCATAGCTGGGGATAAAAGTTGTATGGCACAAGTCCTTTCTCTCAAACTCCTCGATTGACTTTTCCAAGAGCACTCATAGCACTGTGGACTATGGACATTTTCTTGGTTTTCTACTATGATATGAAAGGGAACTTAAAAAAAACATTTCTCATTATAAGGAATAATGGAGAATATTAGCACATGCATGCATGAATCTGGAACAAATTTTATAACAAGGTATCTTTTATTGATAAAAAAAACCCGTTCAGATTGGAGATGGAAGAGAAGTATTCCTTGTACATAATTTAAATTAAATATTGCAAGCCCCACATGAGAATCAAAAGATCAGAGCTTTCCTCATAAGTTAATTTGGGTTTATGGTATAAAAAATTTCTTGAATTCAGGAATAAAAATAGCTTTTAATTATTATTAAAATAAAATTTGACTCCACATCAGTCAGAAGCTCCCGAACTTCTTTTCTACCATTCCTTATGTTCACTTTTATTGTGCTTTAAAGATTATAATAAATACGATTTTAATTGTAAGATAATTTGAAAAACTTCATGATTCTGTTTTGAGTCCAGCGACTGAGTTTTTGTTAGATAAAAAATAATGTTTGAAAGAATTAAATCAGGGATGTGCAAACTTTTTCGGTCGCGGGCCAAAAATCGAAAAAAAGTTTGGCGGGGCAAGATAAATTTTTCTAAAATTTTAAAAACAATATATAAGTATTACACTTTAAATATGCTAATGAGATGAATGAAATTACGATTTCATTTTTAAAAGTCCCTTATATTGAGGTTCGAAGTGAGATGTACTGATTCTAAAGAATGAGGCTAAATGCTCATCTGTCAGTCTACTTCTGAAATAATTCTTTCTGAGGTTCATAGTTGAAAACACTTGTTCACTTATATAAGATGAAGCAAACAAAGCACTGATTTTCTGGGAGTGATATATTAAACTTGGGAAACTTACTTTCGATAATGATTTGTAAAACTCTAACTTTGGCATATTTTGAAACAACTGCTATATATTTCTTTTAATTTGCCTCGGACCGGCAAATTAAAATTCTATCCGCGGGCCGTAGTTTGCCCATCCCTGAATTAGAATATGCCGATTACTTTAAAAAGAAATCAGAAAAAAATAATACATGTATATTCTCCTCTTAATGAATTTTATTTTAGTTCAAATAAGGAGATGAAGTTTTAGCAATATTTGAAATCATTTATAGAAATTTTATTTTAAATTAGTACTCTGGTGTTCGAAATTCTCACTTTTAATCAAAAATCTCCAGAACTATTGAGCAGATTGTAATGAAATAAGGAATGCACATAGGTTTATATAATATAAAAAGAATAGCAACATAACTGCTAAGGTACATAAGCATGGATGTGGTAAGACTCAACAAGACCAATTAAAAAATTGGTTTTCGGTCCTCCCTTATTATTTCATTCTGGAAATCACCAAGTCACTGTAGCAGTGTGTTCTGGGAGGTAGAAGGTGAATTGCAATTGCCCTCACTATAACATCCTAAAAGATATGTTTTACAGAGTTTAGGTCCGAATATCTGGCTGACCAAACTCTTCAATGAATGTCTTCATTCCCAAAGAATTTTGTCAACAAGCATACAAGGTGGTTATAATTAAAGTGACCCTATTCAGACCCCTCTAGAACCCGTTCTGCCTAACGGATTTTGATGAAACTTGGTATATACGGCATGTGGACCACGAGGAAAAGTTTTCTGCAATAGAAAAAATATATATATATTTCAAATTCTGACCACTAGGGGGCAATTTTCAAAAATTCCTTATGCAAATAGCCAAACCTGTAAAAAGATTTGCAGTCAGAGTCAGAAAATCATTCTGCATGCCTTTGCCATCGTAAATCATGCCATTACAGAAGAAAAATCGAGCTTTACTGGTAAAACTGTTTTATCAGAAAGGCAGCAATAGCTTAGCTGCACTGCGTGAATATCGTCGTTTAAAAGGATTGCAAAAAAGGCTCATGTCGAAGAATGGTTTGAAGAAGATGGCTATAAAATTTGAAGAGACTTGGGTGTACAGCCAGGAAGAGGGCGGAAATAGGTTGCGAATGAAACTATCGAAGAAGTTGCTACTGCTGTGGTTGAAAAAGAACAGGAGGCAGTGCAGAATAGGAAGCAGGGTGAAATATATCCATTTCTTCCTGGTTATCATACGGGAGACAGAGAGGGTCAGGGGCCAGTTTAATTCTGTGAAGGTGCTTGCGGTTACAATCGTCATCAGAGAAAAGCCATAGCAATGCTACCGGTTTTTCTCTAGGCCATTCAGGGATATAATGAATATGATTACCAGGACTTGTGACCGTTTCTAGCGGCAGCATCCTCAAAGAAGGAGCAACTAAGAGTCTCTTTGTTTTTCGTCTTAACAGAATGACGGGCCAATTCCTAGTTATTTAGTTGCAAAACAGAGTCCTCCTTTTTTGCTATTAAGTCAGCGGCCTCGTTTTCCTCTGTAGGTAGGGATCTACTGCAAGACGACTGTTTTATTTTGATGCGACAACCGTGCCAGAAGGTTACACAGTCATCAATATCTTTGGATCGATAGGACCATGGGAAGCTTATAGTCTTGACCAGCTGCTTTCGAATCTGATATAAGCACCACTTTAGAGAAACACTCTGATCGGCTCTGTAATTGAATAAGAACCAACGGATAGCAGAGATTTCATTATCGAAAGCTGACACGAGAGCCCCAACAGGGAAGTAAAATGAGAACAGATCACAATGAATACAGGCTCCAACATTAATATAATCACTTGTTCTAGAGCCATCTGTATAAACTCTGAGCCAATGTGAGATAGGGTAGAGTATTTATAGTTTCGTATGCACTGAATTTAATATTTTATCATTATCCTCCGATTTTAACACACTTTGGCAAGCCGAGTCGGATAGAAAAAGTCTTGGCTTCGATGGGGTTACGAATCAATAAAAATTGTTGAACTCCAAAATCGATGCCTAAGTGAGAAATCAAATCAGCAATCCCCTGTAGGAAGTTAGAATGGCCAAGAAGTCTAAGGCGCCTGATTCAAGCGCTGGTTCTTAAAACAGAGCGGAGGTTCGAACCCCATCTTCTGACATTGAAATTAAATATAATTTTGCTCTGATGCTTGGTACCACAGGTTTCGAGTTCGAGTCCCGGCGGTGCCATGGATGTTTGTAGTGGTTCGGAATCCACTTTAAACCGTAGGTCCCGGTCTCATATGGCTGTTGAGCGTTGGGCATGGAGCTGACAACCCTACCCCGTAAAAAAGAAAAACATGTCTCGTACCGAAATCTGCCAGTAGGTAGACGGTCTTGGCCCACACTGGGCTGTTGTGCCAATGATGATGATGATGAATCCCCCGTAGAAAACCTCTCTAAGTCTTTAAATTACGCTCAGTCTCGGTAGAAGCATGATCCCACAAGGACATATAACTGGGAGTTCTAATTATTTTCTCCCATACCGACAGGACGCGTTCTGTTATTGGGTTTATTAAGAGGTCTGTTATTTGTACACAGCATGTAATCAATTGGGGTGGATTTCACTGTGCCACTAATAAGAAGCAAGGCCTGGTTATGAAAATTTTCAAGAAAGTCAGTTATTTTCTTAGAAACAGTAACCAGCGGTTCACAGCAATATATCAAAATAAACAAAACGTAAACGCTATAGATTTGATTTAAGGTGTATCTCGAGCAATCCTATTTCGATCCCGCCAGAATCTTCAACAATGACAGTCTCTTAGAAACCAGACTAGTGACGTCCTCAATATGAGAATTCCAAGTGAGTTTTCTGTCGAAGGTTACACCCAGATATTTAAAATTTCTGTCAACGGGATAATACTGTCTTTATAAAATATCTTTGGGTGGAAGGGCTAACTAAAAAGATTCCACAAATGTCTTATCTAGGTTAACTTTCATTTTGTTTTCCTCAAACCAACTCTCTAAAATGAGCATTGCTTTATTTAATGTGGGTTCAATGAACTGTTTCGCAACAGACTTAGGAGAATAGGTCCATACAACAAGGTCATCGGCAAGCAGAAAGCACTTAATACCGTCAATAGTCTTCAGTTTGCTGACTAAATCGTTAATATAAATATTAAACAGAGTGCAGATAGACACAAGACCCCGAGGCAGGACAGTCAGTAAAATATTAAAGTGGAGGTTTTTTATGTTTCCCTATTCTTTTGTACTTTTCAACTAGTTGCATTTATACGACATGCATGACGACAGACTGTTTTAGCAACTTATTAGAATTACATTTGTTAAAATTTCATTTTGAATATAATTAATAAAATTTCAAACGCTTTTAGCGAAATAATTAAACTAAAAAAAAAAAAAGAAACTTAAATTGCATGAAAAGTAATAATTATTGATTTATTAATATTACATATATTTATAAGACCAAGGGATTTTTACACTCATGTCCATAAATTAAGGATAATTCAGAATCACACAGAAATTGAACTCTAAAATAAAAATTTCACCTGTAGAATTATCACGCACATCTTGAAGAAGAATATGCAAATTACAGGAAACCACCAGATGGCGCGGATAGTACGTCACAATGACGAGAGTGTAAGAGAAGGGTATATAAGGAATGGTGGCAAAGAAGTAAAATTGTTCACAAGCGCTTTAAAAGCCTTTCAGTGCAATAACCGCATAGTTATGGCACAAAGGAAGCATTTGGATGATTTTTTACGTGGTAGAATTATCGGACGACTGAAGTGTGGACGTACTCAGCTAAAAGTATCCGAGGAACTTGGAATCGCCCAGAGTGTCATCTCCAGGCTTTGGCAACGATTCCAAGATGATGGTAATGTGAGTAGATGTTACAGCACAGGTCGCTCCCGAGTTACAACGCCGAATGAGGACCGGTATTTAGCAGTTACTGCCAAAAGAAACAGGCGGAGCACAGCATCAGACCTGCCTCGTTAGCTACCGATACGACAGTTTCAAGGCAGATCGTGTACAGGCGCTTAGGGCACATTGGTCTATATGCTCGTAGGCCTGTCAGATGTGTTCCACTTATCGCAACTCACTGTCGCCTGCGATTAACCTGGAGTAGAGAGCATACATTGTGGACACCGCAACAGTGGTCTTGTGTGATGTTTTCCGACGAGTCCAGGTTTAGTTTGCAGTCTGATTCTCGCCGGACTTTCATATGGAGAGCGCCAGGTACCCGTTACCACCAAGAGAACGCCATTGAACGGCACCGTTACGGTGGTGCAGGATGGCTCGTTTGGGGGAGGAATTATTCTTGGTTCCAGAACTGACTTGCATGTTCAGAGTGTAACAATAACAGGCCATATCTATCGGGATGTCATTCTGGAACAACATGTACGTTTGTTCCGGGGCGCCATGGGTGCTGAATTTGTTTATGGATGACAACGCCCGTCCTCACCGTGCAAACATTGTAGACGAATGCCTTCAATTGGAGGATATCACCCGTATGGATTGGCCAGCATACTCACCGGACTTGAATCCAATAGAGCATGTATGGGATATGCTTGGCCGACGAATTGCAGCTCGTCAACCGGAACTTCGAAGGGCATTGCATGATGAGTGATGCCTAGGCGTTGTAAGGGCTGTATTGCATCGTCCGGGAGACATACTCCATATTATACTGTTTTTTGTAAATAGGTTCTTTTTTGAAATTTGCTCCAGGGAGTAAAAATCGCAATTTTTATTAATTATGTCAAACATATAGCATCTTTTTTGCTCTTTACCTTTTGTTTAATAAATAGACTTTACAAATAAGT
Source organism: Caerostris darwini (assembly GCA_021605075.1). Classification (NCBI taxonomy): domain Eukaryota; kingdom Metazoa; phylum Arthropoda; class Arachnida; order Araneae; family Araneidae; genus Caerostris; species Caerostris darwini. The sequence goes on from BPLQ01015338.1 coordinate 369,340, forward strand.
CAAATTTGTTTTGCTTCTGTCTCTTTCTTTGCCTGAACTTCAATATCCTTAATTTATGGACATGAGTGTATATTGGACATCTCAATGAGAATAACTTTCTTGAAAAAAAAATGTATATTTTAAAAATTTTCTATACGAAGACTTAATTATTTATTTTTTCAATTATCTTTGATTTTAGCTTTGATAGAGTTGGTTAAAAAGAGAAAGAAGAAGTAATGTGGTTACATTATTTTGATCATATTAGAAATAGTAATATTTCAATATTTGTAAGTTTTTAAAACTGAGATTAAATAAACTTAACACTAACATATGAACAGACATAGCTTGACTATAATAAATTTTAAAATATATTGAATGTATGAAACAGAAATTAAAAATAAAACACTGATATTTTTATAATTGGCATTTTTTAACAATCTTGACTTTTTAGATGAAATTAGTATTAAAAATTTGTACACTGTTTATTTATATCTTATAAACAAATGATTTTTGAGTTTGTCTTAAATAAAATTTCAATAAATTTGTTGATGAATGTTATAAAAAAATAGTTTTCTGTAATACGAAGAATTTTCACAAAATATTAAAATTGAATGTGAAGAACTTTCACGAAATATTAAAACTGAACATGTAGAACTTTCACAAAATCTTAAAATTGAAAAAGAATTGTTACAAAAAATTAAAAAAGAACTTGCACAAAATATTAAAACTGAAAATGAAGTTGTACGAAATATTAAAACTGAGTGTAAAGAAGTTTCATGATATGTTAAAACTGTAGAACTTTCATAAAATGTTTTAACTGAATTAAAATTTAAGTGAAATGTGTATTCTTATTAGTGTGATATCAATAATTTCATCTGATAATGAATTCAATTCAATAATATTTATATGGAATATCTAGAAACAAATATCAATCATAAGGAAACTATAGTTCTGACCCATTAATATCTGGTCACAAACAGTATAATCTTAAATTGAGCCAAGGAAAAACTAAACATTGCATTAAATTTGTATCTGAAGATTCAAGATCTGTTCAGTTGCATCAATGTTTGATAAGGAAGAAAAGGATTTTGTTTTGCATGTTTTCAAATATTAGAAAGAAGGAAAAAGTATATAGTTTTTAAAAAAATGTGACTCTTCAAGATTATCTCTATTAGAATTTCTCTTTTCTGTATAAATAGTCAGTTTTCAAAATAGGGACATATTATGATAGTTCTTTGGTAAAGGAAATAATGAGCTACTGAAAATTGTGCATTGTATTTTTTTTTTAATTCATTGATATTGTCAAAACATTTTTAATAAAACTGAAAGAATATTAATTATAAATTGCATGCATCAGACATAACTTTAACCATAATTCAGTATTATAGTAATAAATTACTTTATTTTGTCTCCATTGTAAGAGATTTTACTACAGATATGTAGACACTAAATAAAAACTACTACTACTACTACTACTATAATAATAGTTTTTTTTTTTTTTTTTACTCTTTTGGTATTTTATTTATATTTATTAAAGATATTGTTCACTAACATTTTTGTTTTGTGTTTAACATTTTTGGTTAGGCTGCTGTGATAAGATGTCTGTCCCATTATTTGTCTTGTTGGGGTGTTACTATACATTTTTCTATTTCTTCATCAATTTTCAAGGTATTTTAAATTAGATATGTTTTTTTTTTAATTTCTTCAAACGTTTGAGTTGTTTATATTTAAATTAACATTAGAATTGAGTTCTTTTCTGCTATAATTATTAATGTTAGCATTATAAACTGAGAAATGTATCCAAAACTGCAAAATATTTTACTACAGATATATAGATATTAAATAAAAACTACTTGTAATAATTACTGTTATAATAGCAACAATTTTTTTTTACTCTCTTGATATTTTATTTATATTTATAAAAGTTACTGTTTAAAAATGAAATTTTAATTTGATATAGCAATTGAATTTTCTCAGAAAGGCAAATAAACCTTTTAATAAACTGATTGGATGTCACAATTTTAGGAAGTAAAATTTAGTGACTTTGGTTTTTTTTATATTAATAAGTATTTGTCCTGAATATTTTTCTTTATTTTAAAAAAAATTGTTGGTTAATTTTTTATAAAACATTATTAGAATTTAATAGTAACAGAATGGTGAGTTTATTGACTTAATGACATTTTTTTTTTTTTTATCTTTCAGTGAATGTTTTATTTTACTGTATAATTTTTGATAGATATTTCAATTATTATTATAGTTATTATATTTTCATTATCATTTTTACAGATATTTTATTTATATTTCAGCATATATTATTAGTCTGAGGGGTTTTCCCAGAGCTGTTTCCCCTCTGTCAAATCCCTGTTTTTTGCAAGATGGTGAGGGCGATTTTTATACTAAGGCCATAATGAATTTTTTGAAAAGGGGAAAAAAAATGTTGACCTAGCCTTTTCGCTGTTAGATTTAAGAAATAAGGTATGAAAAAGCACATAGAGCTGTAAAAAGGAACTTAACTATGTATAAAATGTATGCATAAGGGCTTTTTTTTATTTTTTTCTTTGCACCATATATTAAATTTTATATTCTTGAAATGAATTTTAATGGTGATATATTTAAAGCCTAACACATCGGGATAACACTAACTTGATTTAATCTGATAAAAATGACAACAGACTGTAAACTGCTCTATAGAAAACAACTATTCTGCAAAAAATGCTATTTATCTCTTGTTGGTAATTTTTTAACCAATTATTTGTATTGCAATTTTTTTCAAATTCAGAAACTTTTTCCAGTGATTTTCTTTGCAAAAAGAAACTTTAGTTTAATGTTCTCGACCAGTGATAAAATCCCACAAAGTTATTATACTTTATGAAATTATAACCAAACTTAAAAAAAAAAAAATCAAGGTGTGAATAAAAGTATATTGAAAACTATAATATGAAATGATCAAATTATACATATAAAGCTTGTCGAAGACGTAGTATATTAAGTTATTTCTTTTGGTTATTAGCTCTAAAAGATATGAAAGAGGTTGAATATTAGATTTATTAGTTATTCGTCTTGATTTATTCCTTGGTATTGACATTTATTATTAAACACGATAACTATGCACATTAACTTTGCTTAAATAAAAATGTTGAAACAGTAGAAATACTAATTTTTTTACTCTGACAAAATGAGCAATCTGGTCTTATATATTGATTTTGGGATTTTATTTCCATGGCAATACTCTGGTCTTGAGTACCAATTTTGAAATTGTTTCCTTTATCTCTTTCATTTTTTGATTTCGGTTAAAAAAACGTAACCTGATACTGTATACCGATTTTGGACTTAAAAATAGAACACATTGTTTCCTTGGCAGACTGTAATTAGTTCCCCCCCACCCCTAGAAGGGCCCATCACAACTGCTTTAATGTTAAGCAAAGTGTTTCTTTCACTCACTCTCTTTGATTTATATATTTATTAATCAATTTATACTAAGTTATGACTAAGATGTGTTCCATGTTATTTGTCTTCCACATTATCTTTAAATGGAGTATTTTTTCAGTTAACTTATTCTTCAACTTAGCATTCTTATTTAAGCAAAGATAGTGAAATAGTAGAAATGGTGGTAGTAATTTTTAAAATTAATTAATATAAGCAGATATTTATAATATAAAATACATAAGTAATTATATATATAATACATAACTATAATTAGCTGTAAAACGGTTAGAAGTTTCAAAGATTGTTCAATAAAAAAAAAAAAAATATGCATTTCTCTAATATCTTTTATTTTTAAGAAATCCATATAGGTTTAACTGATTCAGGAGATACATAATATTTAACAAAAACTACATATTCCTTCAATGAATATAATATTAATTGTTAGAAGTCACAGTAAAATTTTGTTATCATGATTGAAAGAAATCACAACCCAGAGGAAGAGAAAAATTTATTACTGAAAATTTTCAAAATTCAGCAATTGACTAGAAAAGTTCCACAAAGTTTAATTAAAATAATTTTTTTAGGATAAAAGAAAAAAGTGTACCAATTCTCCATAAAAAAAAGAAAATTGCTTTTTTTTAAATAAAGCAATATCACTTTTATGTAAATTTCAGTGTAGTCATTTTATAGAGACAAATTGCACAATGTTAAAAACTGTAATGCCATTTAAAGAGCATATATCACCATAAAATCCATGGTGGCTTCTTTTGTTCATGTGGTAAAATATATGTCATATTAATAGGTATATTTATAATTGCTCTCATCATATTGTAGGTATCCAGGTTTTTCCTTATCATGAACCTGGAAAAACAATGAATGTTGAAGTAATATAAACAGTATTACAATTTTAAAAATTACTACTACTACTAAATTTTTTTTTATATTAAAAAATGCCAATAAAATTTAAAATTTGTAGTAAAGCTTTAATTTTTGTTAGATGGTTTAAACTTGCTTATTGACAACTAATGAATTATTTATAAAAAATATTTTTGGCACATCTTAACATTCAGTGATGAGCATTATTTTAAATACTACTCTGCTTAGGGTACATATTTGCTTCTTTTAATAAAATAAATTATAGTATAATATGCTTAATACAATGCATTTTGGTATATGTTGATGTACAATAAAATGTTATAAATTCAGGATAAAGCTGTTTTCCTATAGTACAATGTTAAACTAGCTGATGCACCACTTCTAATCAACTTCAAGTCATTTTCCTCTTGCATTTTGAACTTAATTAAGTTAACTGTCATTTGCTCATAGCTGGGGATAAAAGTTGTATGGCACAAGAGTCCTTTCTCTCAAATTCCTCGATTAACTTTTCCAAGAGCACTCGTAGCACTGTGCACATTTTCTTGGTTTTCTACTATGGTATGAAGGGGAACTTAAAAAAAACATTTCTCGTTATAAGGAATAATGGAGAATATTAGCACATGCATGCATGAATCTGGAACAAATTTTATAACAAGGTATCTTTTATTGATAAAAAAAACCCGTTCAGATTGGAGATGGAAGAGAAGTATTCCTTGTACATAATTTAAATTAAATATTGCAAGCCCCACATGAGAATCAAAAGATCAGAACTTTCCTCATAAGTTAATTTGGGTTTATGGTATAAAAAATTTCTTGAATTCAGGAATAAAAATAGCTTTTACTTATTATTAAAATAAAATTTGACTCCACATCAGTCAGAAGCCCCCGAACTTTTTTTCTACCATTCCTTATGTTCACTTTTATTGTGCTTTAAAGATTATAATAAATACGATTTTAATTGTAAGATAATTTGAATAACTTCCTTATTCTGTTATGAGTCCAGTGACGGAGTTTTTGTTAGATAAAAAAGAATGTTTGAAAGAATTAGATTATGCTGATTACTTTAAAAAGAAATCAGAAAAAAATAATACATGTATATTCTGCTCTTGATGAATTTTATTTTAGTTCAAATAGGGAGATGAAGTTTTAGCAATATTTGAAATCATTTAAAGAAATTTTATTTTAAATTAGTACTCTGGTGTTCGAAATTCTCACTTTAAATCAAAAATCTCCAGAACTATTGAGCAGATTGTAATGAAATTAGGAATGCACATAGGTTCATATAATATAAAAAGAATAGCAACATAACTGCTAAGGTACATAAGCATGAATGTGGAAAGACTCAACAAGACCAATTAAAAAATTGGTTTTTGGTCCTTCCTTATTATTTCATTCTGGAAATCAGCAAGTCACTGTAGCAGAGTTAATGGGACTCTGATTCTGTCTAGATGAATGTATGTTGAGAATGAATGATTAGGCTGAATCGGGACCCACCAGTGAATAGAAAGGCCATACACTGATATCTGGTTTAAAGTTGATATTCTCTGTAGAATGATAAAGAGGCTCTTCGGACAAAGAATTATATGAAACACAAACAATAAACAAACTTATCTATCGTGCAGCCTTCTGGAAACAGTAGCTATAGGAACTTGGGTTCCTTTAGCTACATGAAAGTCACAAGAGTTCTGAGAAGCTATTGAACTCCTATTAAGACTTGATATAATTGGCAAATGATTAATCTTGATTGGTTGATGTGGTTTTGGGACTACCTTGACAGGGCTTTCACTTAAAGGATCCTGTATCCTTTAAACTGTTTCCATTAGGAGGATAATATGCTGTGTGTTATATAGAAGCCTCTAGCAATTTATACTTGAAACTGTCCTGCTTCTGTTTCCTATGATCCGCTACCTTATTCTTTCATCCAAGCATTAGTATCTATTCATTTTAATTGTTTGTTCTTGAATTTCACAGAATGCTGCAAAAAAATATTACTGAGTTCAGTGAGGTATGCTAACGACTTAAGTGCAGAAATTGCCACACGTTTATAAAACCTGTTCATCTATATGCATGATTTAAATGGTTTGTAGATGTTTACATATTCAAAATAAGATTTACATTTTTGTTTGGAAGCATTAGTTTCGTTCAGTCTTTTATAGCCTCTAAATTTTTAAGACCAATGTATATAAAATTAAAGTGAAATGTGAAGCAGGAAAACTGCATAAGCATTGAATATAGGAGAAAAAAATTTCCATAATGCAAAGAAATTGTCATCATGATGGATTTTCGAAGCGAACAATTTTTAATCTGTTACAAACTTTTAGCAGCCTTTTCTTAATTTACTATTAATATTTGGCATTTTCATAGATTGATAGCTTAAGAACAACTTGGATTTTTTACATTCTAATTAAATGTTAAAAAAAATATGCATTTTCATTAGAAATAGGAAATAATTAAATGCATATTAGTATTTTTTGATTTTTCAAATGAACTTAAGATTCATAGTTAAAATTTTTTTTATCCAAATTTAAATTAGCTCTCTTTGCCTTTAATTTACATAAAAAAACCTAATCTTTCTTACCCTATAAATTTATATACCTTGAAACATGTATCTTGATCATAAACGGTATATTTTTATCTTAATATTAATGTTCAGTTAATATTTTTGATTAAAATAAAAATAACTTACATTATTTCTGCAAAGAGACAGACAAATCACATTTTCCTATTAATAAAAATTGCTTGACAGATTTGAAATGCTATTACAAATCAAATGGCAATGAAAGGAATTTTTTCATTTGATGGTAAATTTTTGCTGAAGGAATTGCGACAAACTTTCAAATCCTTGTGCTACTTCAGTCATAAAGAGCATCCTTGAGCAAATCTCTTTAGTCACAATTCTTTTTTTTATAACTAAGAAATTTTGTTTTCCTTCATTTAATAAATTAAATTCCAAAGTTATTATTAAAAAAGTGTTTTGAAAAGTACATTACAGTGTTTTAAAACTTAGAAGCATTTCTATAAAACAATAATCTCAAGATCCCAACATAATTTTTTGTATATATTACTTCAGAATCTCAAAATGATTCATATTTAAAAATATCGATTTTTTTAAAAACAAAAATACATAAATTTCTACATCTTTTTTGTTTTAACTTTTTAAAATGAGAAAGTTCTTTTCCTCTTTTGGTTTTATAGGTTAAATTAATTTTATGCACTCTTAAATGTATAACATTTCTCATAATTATAAAGACAGCACATACTTTATTAAGATCATATAGTGAAACAAAGGAATGGAGTTAATTTTATTTATAATATTTAAATTTAAAATCATAAAATTATTTTTAAACACAGGCATAATTATAAAAAAAAAATGTTTGAATTTTTATTATTAATTGAAGTTATTATTTTATTTAATAATTTGCTGGCCTCTATTCTAGCCATTCTTTCTGGCATACTTCAAATTAGTTTTTAAATTCACCTAATACTGCATAACTGTTCATAAGTACTGAAAGTGAAGCATGTTGCTTAATATTTGCATTAATTTTTCTAGTAAAAGATGCTAAATGTTTTCTGTGATCTAATCTGGAGGATTCAAAGACCACATCAAAGAACTGATTTTCCTTAAAACAATATTATTACTGCATTAGAAGTGTGACATGATTCATTGTAGAAAAATGAAATTGTCCTCTCCTAAGAGTAAATAAATAAATATCTAAAAACTTCACAATCGACCTTGGAAGATAATTAATGTTGTTGAAATACAAATGACTTAATTAAATTTTCCACTGGTAAAAATAGCAACAGATCACAGATCCATCTTTGGAATGACAGCTTTTATATTGATGTCTCCCTTTTCAAAAATTGTGCCACAACAGTTAAAATCATCACAGCTATCTAGATTAAAATGTTTATATCTGAAAATGTGCTTTTTAAAAAAATTTATTTCACTATATTTTGCAAAATTATCTTTGCATAATAGTTGGCCTTGAAATTTTTTAAAAATTTAAATTAAAAGCAATCTGAGAAGCAATTAATTTTTATGAAAATTTCAAGCCAGAAAATACATTTACGATTTGAAATAGTTTTATTTAATACCTGTTCTCTTTTATATCAAGCCATGTATTTCTCTGATTGATCACATTTCTACAGCAACTTCAGATCTTGTAATATTCAAAGTCGTACAGTGGATAAATTCCACTTACCTGTAAATTCCATGCTTTTACACAACAATTTCAGTAATTTTTTTCCCATAAATTTGTGATTAAAATTAGTTCTATCAACAATAAAAAAATATATTCATTTTAGATTTTTCCTTTGCTTAGTATAAATGAAACAAAACTTTTTTTTTTCTAATGCAGCTGGCACTTAGACAGCTTGGTCTTTGATGCCTTAAGGCAAGTGCTGCAAAGACGTTACTCACTTTGCAATACCCAGGGGGCGTGTGTAGCTTGAAGATAAGCCACGGACGCGGAGTAACAATGCCCCCGCAACGCTCTACGATCATATTAGACCGGCCTACCGGCCGGATGGGACCTACGGTTTAAAGTAGATTCCGAACCACTACAAACATCCATGGCACCGCTGGGACTCGAACCCGAAACCTGTGGTACCGAGCGCTAGCCATTCAGGCCCAATAAAACAAAACTGTCTTTATGATTCTGAATCACTCAAATTATGCTAAAAATGTATTTTGTTTTGTAATTTTATTCGGTAACTGGAGAAAGTTGCAATTTTTAAGTTTTTAGAAAAAATATTAAAGGATATATACATATTATTCATCACTAGATATTTTACATGCAATTTTATAAAAAAAAAAAAAAAAAAAAAATCAATTGAGATGATGAGAAGCAATGTAATAGCTTACCCATCTTTCCCAAGAATAAATAAAGCAGGTATTGAGCAAGTTCTTTTTGTAGTATCATCTACCATATCAATGTATTGATCATCATTGAAAACATCATTATCACAAATCATGACTGCCAATAAACCAGACCTCTCAGCTTGTATGCATTTACTTAAAAATGAGCACCCACTGAAAAAATGTATAAGAAAATTACTAATACAACACATTTTTTTTTTTTTTTTTGCTGTAAAAGAAAACACACTGTATGTGATTTTTCAACAGCAACAAAAAAAAGTATAAAGTTTTAACAAATTTAATCTGAAAAAGCATTGATTTCAATAGTCTAATTTCCTGTCTGTAGTTCACATAATGCAACAGAAGAAAGAAAAAAAAAAAAAAAAAATTAGTATTTTTTATGCAGATTAGTATATATAATTGGTCTGCTAAACAAAACTCTCCAACAATGCAGAATATTTTCTGAATTTAAGGGTTGACAAAAGAATGGTCAAACACTTTGAAAAGCATGGCTGTAAGATGTATATATATATATATATATATATATATAAAAGTCACATTTGGTTATAAATAATGGATGCTAATTTTCTACACTGGATTCAAGTATTTTTTCACAGCAGCAGTATTATTATTATTATTATCTAGTAGATTCCAAAGTGTAGAACAGAGTACAATAAAATCTACAGTCATCGACAGCATTCCAATCTAGCAAGCAATATCTAAAAGCCATACCATGAAAACTTCAAAAGGGCAGAAGAATAAAAATGTAAAAAACTAAATAAGAAAATTATGAATGAGCTATTATCTCGTATAGTAGTACAAAATTTGCTGTCAATAATTACACACTCTGAAATATATAAAATTTAATATAATTTCTTTTCTTCCCATGAATTAATATCCATTCTTACAGATAAAAAACAAAATTACAGGTACTGTTAGAGAATCTAGAATGTCTCAAAATAATGCCTTCAAAAATAATGTTGAAATTGAAATGTGACTCTTCAAATTGCAGTTTCCATACAAAGATTAAAGTTGCAGCAGTTTGATGAAATAACAATCGACTTGTTTCAAGTAATGACCAATTTTGAATAAACGGAACTGTATCAACCTTAGGAAGAAGAGTAAAGTGTGGCATGAAACAGGTAAAGATACTAATGTGTATTACATTCTACACTAAATATAAAAGAAGAGTTAACCAAGTTGATAATCATATAAACTAATACAGGAAATAAAGTGCTGTGAGATCATTTAAAATCACCTGCTAATAATGCATCATAATATATCGTGTAAAATAAATAATGAAATTATATATTTTTACAGTGAAATAATTTTAAAAACTGATTTTAAAAATAAATCAAGCAAATGTTTTCTAATATAGTGGATAAAATCACAGATATTTCTTATAGAGCAAGTCTCTTTATGCACAAAATTTGTAGAAATTGATGACAACAAATCCTTACTAATTGAAATTTTTTGTACAGTTTGTGTCAGTAATTTCAACACATCGAGAAGATCTAGCTAGCATAATTTTGAAAACTGTAGAATAATTAGGTTTGGATTTGAGATATATAAGAGGCCAAGGATATGATGGTGTTGTTGTCATGTCTAGAGCATTCAAAAGTGTTAATGAGAAAAGTGCTAAAAGAGCCAAAATAAGATAATAAAATTCCCATAAACACTATAAGTATATTGCGCTTCTTATACTCTAAATTTGGCTATTTGAAACGCATGCCAAATTAAAGATATTTATAATTGAGTCGGAGTCAATGAAAAATGCTAATAATTCCTAAATACTACTAAAAGAATGTTTTGCAAAATAGTATATTAGAACCATGCCCTTATACCAGGAAAGAAGCATGGAAAAACAATCTCCTATGCATTGGATAGAGTGACACGATTCTATTAGGTGGGGAAAGAATTTATTCCATCCTTAGATTCATGCTCTTGAATAAATTGGAAGCTTGCATTATAAGAGTTTGTCTGCTGGTTTACATTCTTGTTAATTCAATGCGAAGTTCCAATTTAGTCATTACTCTATTTTCCGACAGAAAAAAAAAATATTTTCTCATACATTGTCTTTACATAGGATTTTGCTATATAAAGCAATGGACCTCATTGTTTCCGTTCAACTGTGCAACAATATTGTAAAAAAACGTGAAATGATTAACAGTCAATTGGAACCAGTTTTCAATTTCATTTTTCTAAAATCAGAATGTGTTTTAAAGCAAATAAATTGAAGGCTTTAGAATTGTTCTTCTATGACTTAAAAAAAAAAAAAAAAAAAAAAAAAAAAAAATTAGCAGTTTAATATTCCAGCAGAATCACCAAAATCGTATTTTAGGATATCAATTTTTTTGATGCTGTAATTTTACATCTTAAAGAAAAGATTTATAAAAAATAAAGCAGTTATGAGTTGATTAAATACTTGAATCATTCCAGAGAATGACCTCATATCTGCAGATGAAAATAAAACAATTAGAAAAACTGAAAGAAACATTCTTCCAATTTGTCAGATTGTAGTATTAATATTATTACTTCATATCAGCTATGGAAAAAGAAATTACTGGCACAACATACTAGATTAACTGCTAGAAGATTTACAAGAGTACAATGCAGATATTTTCCCGAATATCTATAAAATCCAAAAATGTTAGTCAACTTGCCTGTTACAATATGGACTGCTGAAAGATCAATACCAATAATGAAATACTTTTAAAAATACTTAAGAAACAATACATTTGAAATGTATTTAAATGGATTATGTTTGATATACATACATAAAAAATCATTTAACCAATTTTTAAATTTTGACTATTTTTTCAGTGATGCTGGATTTCACAGATTCTGGCAAGTAGGAATTTGTATAACTTGATAAAAACTACAATTCTTGAACAGCTTTAAATAGGAGAAATAAGACTAATACAGTATATTTAGTTTTTATCAAGTGATAATTTTAAACTACAGAAAATGGGATCTTTCATGTTAATGCCAATATGCATTGTTGGTGGTCTATAATAAATAAATGAAAAATATATACTAAATACCAAATAAAATTAAAATATAATTGGTTAACACATTTTTCTTTAAATATTTCCTGAATAAAATCCCTTAACTCAAATGGACAGTAAGGATATAAAAGAGGGTATTAAATAATTTTTTTTTGAAAAATTTCAATAAAAAATTTATAATATGTATTATTAAAATATATTTACAAAATAAAGGATAACATTAAAAACATAAGTTTGAAATTTCATATTAATTTTTTAAATTGGAAATAATTTTTTTTAAAAATTATTTTCAGAAGGTTAATCAAGATATTCAAACTTCTTGGCCTGAAATCATTAATGAGATCTATATATTGGTCTTCTTGAATATTTGGTTATTACTATAAGCTAATTACAAATGAAACCAAGCTTAAATACAGGGGTGGAAAATCAAAAAATAATTTTCATACCAGCATTGAATATTTGTAGCAGCTTTCTCTCTCGGTGGTTTCGTAGCAGTATATTTTTACAATAACAGTTCTTCTTCGGAGTTCAAGGCATATATACCAATTCATTTTATATTATTAGAAGTTGTATGATTGATATGAAATAAAATTACATGATTTGTACTGAAATTAAATTAAACTCAATCATTTTATATATTTGAAATTCAATACTAAACTAATTTATTGATACACACAGTAATTTCAAAAAGAAAATTAGACTTAGAATTGAATGTTAAAAATTATTTTTTATTTAATGTATACATAATAAAATAATATTTTTATTTAATGTATATTAATAAATACATCCATTACTGAATTGGATACGTTTCAATAATAGGTGTATGATGTTTTTGTTAATACATTTTGTATTTTTTAAAGGCTTAACAATTTTTCTTTATTTTTCTTGCAACTTCAAATATTTTGGAATTCATAGCAATGAATAGTTTTTAATGGAATTATTGCCCCAATTTTTAATGAATTTCATATAAAAATATGATTAAAGTATTTAATAGAAATAATATATTAAATTTTTCTCTGAATTTTATTTTGGCATGCTATGCTACATATTAAATACATTATTTAATTGAAATACGAAATTATTTTAAATAAATGGTATTAAGAAATAAAAGATTTATTTAAAATTTTTTTCGAGTTTCGATTGAGTAAATAAAAAAAAATGCTTATATGTTTACCATAAGTTATTTCTATTTGTATAAACAAAAGCAGTGTCTTTTAGTTTTAAGATTAAACGTAAAATTATATGCATCCAATTGAAAGAAAAAAATGTAGCACAAAAACACCCAATATGTGATGTATAACGAAAATGAATAATAATGTATAGGTAAATAATGGATAAATGTCATAAATATGTTTTAAAATATTATTTAACAAATCTTATTTTTGAAAATTTTATAATTTCTAGATATAACAGATTTTCTGTGGGGAAAAAAAATGTGCTTATGAAATTCAGTTAGGGTAATAAATGAGAGAGAAAAAAAAAAAGAAAAAGATAAATAAATAATTGCTTTAATATTTCAAATGACAGATTACAGCTAATCTGCAAATTATTATTAAAAATAAAATTATTTGAAAATTTGGATATTTAACAAAGTAAATAAAAAGTGAACAAATAAAACATTTGTAGAGAAAAATTCCACAACTTTTAGAAATTAAAAAAAAATTGTGCACGGTGGTGAATAATTTACAAATGTAAGATATTTATAAAATTTGAAATTCATTTAAATTCAATTTCATTCATGTAATTGTAGAACATGTTTAGTACTGTACTATATGTTTACAAACGAATTATTCATCCTATTTGTTCCTATAAAGAACAATAGATGGCATCACAATATAGACGAATCTTTTTTTTTTAAATTTCGCCCTATGACAAATGTTGTTGATATAACCAATAAATCCTATCGGTAGCAAAAATTTCATAAAAGCAGAACTCTTACCCCATTGATCAATTTTCATCCATTCTAATAACTATCTTAAGCGAAGCCTGAAAATAAGCTCATTCATACTTGACTATTTTTCCAGATGGGCTACTACTAAATCAAAATAAAGGAAATATCTTTTATTAGCACAGAAATGCTAAATTTGCAGATTTTGTAGCAGAGTGTAGTAAGGGAAGAACTTTGGTGCAAATTTTCCACCCCTGTAAATAAAACACCCTACTTTATTAATCTAACAATTATTATAGCATCTCAGCATAGGTTTTTAAATTCTAAATATCTCCTAAATGTGCTATTATTGACAACATACAATTTACAAAATTTAATCTTCATAGTTTTAGAATTTAAAATATGAGTTTTTGGCTTTATATAAATATTATATATGCTATCATTCTTGTTTGTCAATTGAAAAGAAAATAATAACACCACAGATTACATTACAAATTAAACTAACAAGATGTAAAAACTTTTGCAATCAATAACAAAACCACAATGTAAAAAAAGTATAAATAAACAGTTGTCAGTCTTCAGATCATTCAATTAGTAGAAAACTTAGCATTAACCAGAAGTCAATATTTCCCCCCCCCCTTTGAATCAAGTGAACAATTCTAATGAGAATTCTCTAACTCTATTCTAATGAGTTCATCATTAATTTTAGAATCCCTACCATTTAAAACATGATCTGTAATGGTGAAATAAATTCCACTAAAATTAATAAACAATTCATAGAGATTGACAAATATGCTAATGCTTACCCTCTATCTATTAAAGCAATATTATTTTGAAATTCAAAGTTATTAGAAAGTGCACTACATCCATCTCGGGGTTCCGTTAAAATAAGGTCAATATTTTGATAGGTGTAATTCTGAAAAATCAATTTTAAAAAATATCAATAAAAGATTTAAACGTTATGACAAATAACTGTAATAATATTAAAGTATAAACATATTTTTGCAAGTAGTGATATAATACAGTTTAATAAACTAATTTTCAGCATTTTTTTATATTTACATTCTAAGAGACATTTTCTAAAATATTTTATTATTCATAGCTGCAAATTTCTCTACCATTTTGTAATTTTATGAAGATTTCAAATTCTGAAGCCAAAAACTATTTTGGATAAAACATACAATTACAGAAGTATTCATAAATCTTTTTTTTAATTATTCCAATTATATTAATTAATAAGCTTATTAGAAAGAAAAAAGGGATGCAAATTAAGGTTATCTATGTTTAAAGCTACTTTACTCTGAAGTTAATGGATTGCAAATATTATAAAGTATATTTCTTTAACGAAAAAAAAAAAAAAAAAAAACTACACAAGCATAAATCACTATACATCATTAAGGAAAGTGCAATTGTATATACAAACTTACAGAGTAGAAGAATCATTATGAGTGAGATTGCAGTACAAATGTATAAAATGCAAAATAAATTTATATAAGCAAAACAAGCAGATAATAATTTTTATTGAGAAACTTGAGTGAATAAAATAAAAAAATATTTGGGAGGAAAAAATCAATTTCAAAATATGAAATAAAAAAAGTGAAACTTTTATTTAAAGTTTTATTTTTGTTAACAAGATAAGTTTTATTTTGTGTGAGAATTCTTAATAATAATAACTTATTAAACAACATCTATAAATAGTCTTTCAATAAATAGAAAAAAATGAAATTGCATTAAAATTCACAAGGTAATAATAATGCAGAATAGCAGATGAACAAATATTGGAAATCGTCAGATGCCTTCAATGATATCTCTAAAGTGGTTATACCGATTTCGAGCATCGGCTATTCTAATGTCGAACGTTGAAATAGCTTTTCTCCTTCACACAGATCGAATTTCCAGACCATCTCTGGAGCGATTATACAGGTTACTAAAATCGGTAGACTAAAATATGTATTTCGATTAATCACCCAGGCATAGAGTTGAGATTATGAGCAGTGGTTTATAATCTTAACCATTTAATTCTATAATTTTTAAACATATAATCCATGGATTATAGGAATTTAATTACTGTACTTTTATGGACAACCTAAAGCAGAAATCTGATTGATAGATTTTTCAAAATCAATAAAATAAAATTGATTTGCTTTATATAAAAATCTCTTTTTCTACGGAAAAAGTATAGTTCTACACATGAAAAAAGGTCAAAGCAATGTTGACTATTGTAATTAATAATTCCTTAAATAATAATTGGCATATTATCAAAAGACCTTTATATAAGAAACAGATTTTAAAAAAATTTCTTTTTGAAAGATCACACGTTGAATGTTTTTTAGAAATGATATATATTGAGAATTCAGAAGAACAGAAAGTACCTTATTAGAGTTTTCAAATGATTATTAAAGAGTGGAGTGCAGCTACTATGCAGTTTTTAATCATGGAAATTCCACACACACTGAGAAGAGGAGAGAAAACTAATATAGTAATGTTGAAATTTGTATCAAGTAATTACAATTCCTTTTTGTAATTATGATTGTCTCCATTAACCTTATTTATATCTTTGGCAATAGCAGCATTTCTTACCATGTCCAAACGTGAATCATCAAGTCCAGGTAATTAATGAAGAACAGAAAGGAATAAAGAGGAAGTGTGATATCGCTAAAGAATATGGCATGCTTCTTAGCAGTTTATCAATTTCCTGAAAAATAAAACTAAAATCAAGAGTTGGAATAAACAAGATGAAGCCAATAGAAAATGTAAGAGAGGATCCGAGTATCCAGAAATTGATGAATGCATTTTAAAGTGGCTTCAACAAACAAGAGCATAATATATCCATAATAGCTCTTTGATATAAGCCACAGAGAAAAGAAAATTATAGTAATAAATAAGAAAGGTATGGAAGTGAAATATTTATGGTTTAAAAGAGAAAGCTCAGATTTGTTTTGTAGTTAAGAAGTAAGAAATAATTTAACATTTAAAAAGATTTACAATGGGATAGCCTCTATTTAAATGTATATAAAGAAAATATTCACAAATGGATTTTTAGTCTATTGTCCAAGCATCTTGCTGGTATGAAACAAAATAATATTTTAATATGGATAAAATAAGTTTATGCCTAGTAAAATATTTAACTTTTTACTAGGAGAAACAGAGAAAAAAGAACAAGATTTTAGTAAGTGCAAATATAGAAAGAATAGAAAAAAAATAAATTATTATTAGAAAACTAGCAAGGCTAAGGTTTTTAAAGGTTCAGAATGATCCTAATATAATAATGCTATATCAAAGACATCAGACAATTTTAAGTGTGAAAAATTTATATGTATATTGCAGTTCACTTAAATGGGGGGAGGAGGGGGGGGGCGGCATGATAATTCCCTTAAGGAGGGGCCTAATAATAATAATTCAAGTACTTAACTATATTTAAGTACTTGAATTATTAAAACAAAATAGTAGTATCAGGAGTATCAAAATAGTTTGATCAGGAAGTACAATTTAGCATTTACTTTAGCTATGTTTTTCAGTAATCAAAACATTTTAAACAAATGTCATTATTTATTATTAATTTATTATAGTCATTATTATATAGAGATTTTAAGACTTGTTTATAGTAAGATTTTTTTTTTATTTTTTACCTTTAATAATAATGGAGTCTTAAAAAATTATATTGTACATTTATCTTATTAAATATAGTTTCAGCTGCATACTTTGAATTGATAAATATTATTTTAAATTGTCCTAATTAATTACTGTTAAATATTGTTCTCTTTATATTCCTTAAACAAATAATTTTGTTCTCTAAATTTGAAACTTTAAATACTATCCCATCCAATATGCAAGATTAGTGACTAATATTAGCAAAAGAAAAGAAAATTTACAGGATTTATTCATGAAATGAAAAATGATAAATCATGTAAATTAAATCTACAATAATTATGCAATAAAACAAAACATACTTACAAATGGAACACCGAAATCCTGAGCAGGTCTTGCTCGAAAAGTATAATGAAGAATTTCTGGCTCAATTATTTCAAAATATATATCATCTTTAATATGTCTGAAATTTGTGACACCTAAAAGAAAAAAGTTCATAAATTTATTACATTAATTTATATAAAGCCATTAAATTGGTTACAATACATATTTTAGACAGATAGAGAATATAATTTTACTAAGTAGATTTATAATGCATATATAGCAAATACAATTTAATTCCATTTTGAAGAAAAAAAAATTTTTTGCTTTACATCATATAAATAGGAAAATAAAATAAGTACAGGGTACTTCAATAATAAGAATAAAAATTAGCAAAACTCTTTTAACAGAATTATCAAAAGCCATGAATTTCAAATATTTTCCTAACCATTTATATTGTAACAAATATGAAAAATAAAATTCAAATAATTTTGTATTAAATTATAAAATTAATTAATTATAATATCTAATTTATGATTAAATATTATTAATTATAATAATAATAATTAACTAATTTTATAATTAATATTAATTATAAAATAAAATTATTAATTAATACAGTTAAATATATATAAATTTTTTATTCTATGCCTGTCTCCAACCTCTCAACCATTAGTCAAAGAGCAGCCCAATACAGTAAAGAACGACAAAGACAATCACTAAAGGCATTGACAGTACCACAAAAAAAGAAACAGTTAAGAACAGTAGGGCATATGAGGCTGTGTTCTCCAGTCATCGCAATTGCTGTGCTGGAATCAGCAAAAAGGGCAATATTTTATTTTTCACACTGCTCTATTTTGTCTAAGGCCAAAGAAATGGCAGCTATTTCACCATCAAAGTTGTCTGCCTTTCAACAGCATAAGATAATAGAGAAAGGAATCTGGAGTTTATTCTACAGACTTTGGTCTGCAGATCCAACATTTCTTATGGCCCCTTCAGCCGAACCATCAGTATAAACATTTAGTCAAGAATCATCAGGGAAACTTTCATGTATAGCCAAGGCAAGGCAGTATATTTCAATTCAGAGTCAAGAGAAGTTTCTTGCTAACATCCAAAACAAGGTCCAAATAACCCTTAGCAAGTTAAAAATTTTTTAGTGGACACCAAGGATCTGGAAAGGAAAAACGAGGTGAAGAAGGAAAATTTAGGGTTTCATGTAAATCTTTTATACAAGAACGGTAAGTTCTTTGCATTTTCAACCTCTCTACAGTCAGTAGTGACTCAGAAAATTGTCATTTCTTCTCAAAATTTTTCCACCAAGATTTAAAGCCATTTTCCATCTATGGTCACACACAGACTTCAAACCAGTTTGGAGTTCCATAGCAGCGATTGGCGTGGATCTTGTAC
This sequence comes from Caerostris darwini, assembly GCA_021605075.1. Classification (NCBI taxonomy): domain Eukaryota; kingdom Metazoa; phylum Arthropoda; class Arachnida; order Araneae; family Araneidae; genus Caerostris; species Caerostris darwini. Next base: position 388,691 of record BPLQ01015338.1, read on the forward strand.
CACCAGTAATAAATCTCAGGACACAATTTTGGAATATAATCCATATATTTTGGAATTGTTATAAACACTTCACTACCATACTCAACTGACGGTCTTATAGGAAGTACAAAGGATATCTTGAGTGGAACCTCAAGGCTGAGCAGGCCATACATGTTAGAAGTTTAGCCTTGCTTTCCCTATGGTCCACAGCTTTTTTAATTTGACAGATCCAGTTTAGTTTTGTATCCAAGTCCAAGCCCAAATAGGTTGCACTTTCAGCTCTTTTTAAAAATTGGTCTCTGAATCTAAGGTTTATGTCATGATGTTTAGTGCTAAGCGAGAAGAGTTGAAAGGTAATTTTGTCTGAATTTACTGTCATCTCATTTTTGACTGATCACCTTAAAAAAACATTAAAGATGATTGGAGTGTTTTTAATAGTATTGAATATATAAATTACAGAAATCAAATATTTTTTTTTACAAAAGCAAAGTTATTTATCAAAAAAAATCTTCTTACACTTTTTTTCTTTGTATAAGAATATTTTGCAGTCAGATTACTATGTATCAAATGCATGGAATAGACATCTTCATTAAAAAAGATGGGGATAAATAAAACATTCTACTTTATCTAGGATATAAAATAAAATATTCAGACCTTATAATTATATTTATAGATATTTAAATTTAGACCTTGGCAAGAAAAATGATAGTTTACTTCACTAGTTATAATAACAAGTAAGAAGATTTTTTTTTTTGTTAGTTCTACCATTCTTTTCTTTTCTCTATTCATAAATTTTAGACAATCTAAATATCCTATTTACAAGATTTTCCATCGTTATAATTTAATTTAATTTTTTTTAAATATTACAAATATTAATTAAATTTATTAAATATTTTATACTTTCTTAACATATCCTTTTGAGAAAGCATTCCTATGACAATTTGATTTCAAATCTACATATGAAAAAATTTCAATTTAACTGTATGAAAATGATAATTTGGTAAATAAACTGAAGAAGCTTAACATTCAATGTCAAATGCATTCTTCAATCCTTAGCTTCCAAACAAGCTCATATTTTAAGTCAGACATCCAGCACCACAATGAAGTACCCTTTTACTAATTTTCATGTTTATTCAATGTATTGTTTAGTTCCTTTTTAACAATTATAACAGAAAACATCTACAGCATTATCACTCTTTTAAAAACTTATCAGATATTTAAAATAAAAGAATAAGTACTTATCCAAAAAGTCTAAGATCAAGTTGGGCAAAAAAATACTTAGAAGATATTAAAAGCAAACTGCTTCTTTTTTTTTTCACATCTTCAACTATCTAGAATCACCTTATAAGCAGAACAAGAAAGCATATACATTTGGATCTGAAAAGGTCCTTAGACATCCAGTTCATAGATTATTGTAATTTCCTGCTTATAATTCACAACAATATATAACTTACAGGCATAAATACTGGCCTGAAAAAATAGTAGAATCCATAGGAAAAAATATGGTACAACAAAAGATGATTCACACTTGTTTATTGACCCTTCAGTGTACCCAACATATTCCCTTTTTATACCTCTTACATAAAAATTTATATAACATTTTTCAGTTTTAAAAAATATTTTCGATTTAATATAAAAATTATATTGCAAATATAAAAATTATATTACAAATTTAATAAAGTGGAAACCAAAAAGAAGATTTATATATAAATAAAAGGGACTAATTTTTTGAACACTTGTAATCTACATATTTGCTAGCAAGATAAAAATCTTTATATCAGTATCACAGTTATGAAATAAAGATTAATTTGACATCCTGCAAAATGTTCCTAATTCTTATCTGCATTTTCATTCCAAGAAAAGTTTTTTTTTTTTTCCTTGAACCACTAGCACCTTTCATATTTTATCTCCTTCAGTAAAAGAATGGATCTACTTCCATCGTCAACAGCACGCAAACGTTAAAAGATTATCTATTCATTTTTGCATAAAAATTCAATTTATCAACAAATATCTTTAGGCCCCAGTTTTATGAAATTAATCTTTTTGGGAAATTCCCCAAAAAATCCACAAATCATAAACAACAGCCTATTATCCACATCAAGAAATTCTAAGGTTTCCTTAATCCACAGATTATAGGTAAGAAATTGGGATATGCAAAATAATGCTTGATGGGTTTAAAGTTTCAAATAAAGATTCTTCAATAAGCTTTAAGTTCCAAATTCATAAAATATATTGAAAAACTATTATTATTTACTTTTATAAAAAAATTAGAACACAAAAATAAAAATAAAAAATCATTGTAATTTATATCGCATAAATTTATAGTTTATTTTTTCAATAAAAAAATACTTTTAACAAATCTGATGGTAGTTTAAGGTATAATAAAAATGTGATGTGAATTAAATAAAATAATCATAAAAATTGCTTCATGGACACCAGTTAAAAATTTGAGCAATTCTTATTTGAACTAGTTAAACAGCTTAATTAATTAAGTTGTTCAACTATAGAAATTTTTTTACATACATTCAGTAAAGTACATCCATTTCTTAAAAATATTAGAATAAATTTAATACAAATAGTTTTACAGAAAAATAATTTTTCATAATAGGTATAAACTTTATTAATACACCAGTGAAAGTCTTTTTCCTTCTTATTTCATGAGCTTAAAGATTTAGGTACCATAATGTTAACTTTAGGAGCAACTCTAAGAGGAATTCTAAAAAAAATATCAAGTATTTTTTTAGTAAAAAAAAAAATTCTAATAAATAAATGTTATCATGACATCAAATGGAACAAAATAATATTTTCATTAATCCTAATTCTTATCTTTATTAAAAACATTTTGAATGTGAACATCAGACATTTTGCTAAATCATATTTTTAAAGTGTCAACTTTAGAGCATAGTTTCCTTATTTATTCATATGTTATAATATCATTTAAAAGGAAAATTTTATAAGCAATTTACTTGTTTCACAACTTATTGTTAATCTGCATCAGAATATTCCCAACTTTATAGTACATTAGTACAAAGTTATATTAGCAGTTATTGGAGTATAGATATTACTGCTAAAAAAATGCTACCATTAATACAGATATACATATTTCTACCAAATACAGAATTTTAACCTCAATTTTTTAAAAAATTCCTAATTAATAAAACTAAAATTAACAAACATGTACTGGACTTGATGCTTTCAAGAAGCACACAATTTATATAAACATAACCTAGTTCAATAGTATGTTTTAAATGTTTAACCTCATTTTTAAACTAAGAACGGAGGGGGTGAGAACTATTCTTTCTACGAATAATATTGAAACTAGCATAAATCAAAAATATCTTTCATCCATACCATTAATAAAAATAACACTTGAGAAAAAGATAACAATCCTGACAAAAAAATAAATCGAAGCAAGTTTTGCAGGAGAAAAGTTGCCAAGTTTCTTAGCTTTTTGTTTGTTGGCAAACATTTCTTTTCAATAATATATAATTAATTGATTTATATAGATGCAAACAAACAAAAATTATAAACAATCGACTGAAAATCTAAGTTTGCCACTTCACAGAATCGATTATAATAATCAGCTGCCTGTGATCACCAGCTATGCTACGA